>CAJVRC010000843.1:1097226-1115786 GCA_911456345.1 Penicillium egyptiacum
TTCAATATGATCATGATTTTCTCCAATTCATTCCCTCCCGATGTTAAGCCTATCACCCTTGGGCTGTAATTAGCCCCTAAGTGCTACTTTTTCCATCGTCAACTGCAGGCTGAGCGAACAATGACATCACAACTAACTTCACCCCCGGACATTAAGCCGGGGAGATAACCCACGTCATGTCGACGAACAGTTGGGCGGTACTACCTCTTTGAGATTCCTCGAAATATATTACTTTTACGCCATACAAACCCATGTCGGATCAGAGTACATTAAGCCAGCAACCAAACTAACACCCAAGATAGCTGGAAAGGCAGTATGGAACCTCTCTCAGTCAACACCAACATGGCATAGCTGATTCTTTTCAACAGGGCGACATGTCTAACACGGAGGGTGAGTAATTTCCGGCCGCCATGCATAACCAAACTCACACGTACCAGGAGCCTCCGAACCATTCACAACCAAAACGAATACCACAGATAGGGTCACCGGCCGTGTCCATGAGTCTGCCAGTAGTGCACGCGAGAAGATAGCTGAACAGTTCCAACCCGGTGCGTATTTCCCGCGGTGATAGCGCGTGGGCATCGTCCATACGTTTGATCTGGAGTGAAACTACGTGTTGTTTCTCAAGTACCAAATAGACTGATTGTGTTCTGCAGGAGATACGAAGGCGACGTCTCGTCACTTGTCTGATACACCAGATAATATCTGGCAATTTGGACAAGGTGATCCGAGAGAAGAGCGAGATTACGGGCTGGAGAGGGACAAGTCTCTGCTGCAGTCGGCGCAGGAGACGGTGGCCAAGGCCCTTGGTGGAGGATCTCGTGGTTAGTTGCTGATTGTGGAAGTCATTGAATTCTTTGGTCTTGCTAATCAGATGAGTAAGGTGGGAGCTAAAGTCCCAGGTGCATAGGAAGCCAATTACAAATGAATTGTTACATAGGATGGGATTTCAAGAGATGTTTATACATCTATTGGGCGGGTCGTTGAGTTAGAGATATCAATATCGTTTGTATGAAAGTATGCCTCAAGTTTCTGCAATAAAAAGGTTATAGAATATAGACAGCTCTTCATGAGCCGAAACTCATTGCAACCACCTACATAAAGATGTATTTTCTAGAATACCACAATATACTTCCTGTTTAGGAAGGTTCATGCCTCAGGCAATAACTGATATGATATATCACGTGTGATAATCAGAGCGAAAAAAAGAATCACTGACAGCCTTCTCAACAATCAATTGACTTTCGCAGCCATGGGGTCCAGCTCTAAAAGGAAGAAGGATAAGCAAAAGGATTTCCAGGTTAGAATTCCGATCCTCTTTTTCTTTTGTTTAGCCTACTAACCTCTGCAGAAACCTAAACTCAAGGTTGGGAAGACCAAAGCGAAGCCCGACAACTACACCGATACCAGTTTCAAGTCGAAGTGTATGTACATTTTATGGCCGCTTGACGTCTTGTTATGCTCACAATTACTAGCAATTGTCCTCACCCAACAGTCCCTTCACCTCGCCGCCCCGACTTCAAACGCTACATTTACGCATAATTTATCTCTCCTCTCCGCCAAGTCCGACAGCCAACGACGCGACTCGCTCGCTTATCTGACTACTTCGATATCCTCTCGACCAGTAAACTCGCCTCTACCACAACCAGTGAGCGTTATTCTACCCTCTCTGCTGCCGCTCATCCTCGATGGAGCCACCAGCGTACGGACCCAGCTCCTCAAGCTTTTGCGGACCCTGCCGCCGGGCGATGTCGAAGACCATGTGGCGCAACTCCTTCCCTATGTTCGTGCAGGAATGACGCATCTTGCAGCGGACATCCGTGGCTCTGCTGTGGAGATTCTATCATGGATGGTCGAGGCAGCGGGGGAATCGACAGTTTCGTGCGCGGGAGGTTGGATCAAAACACTCAACTGCTTCTTGTCCGTGTTGGGCTGGCACACCGAAGAGTCATCGCAGTGGTCCTCAAGCCGGGCTTCATTTGGGAAGTCTGGCAGCCAGGGTAAGCCCATGGTCAAAACGCTTGGGGCTCTGGCGATGTTTTTAGATGCGGGGATCGGAAAACCTTCTATTGACGGTGTGGATAGTGAGATGTCTGGTGATGATGAGAGTCCCGATTGGCCCTTCCCTCTTTGCCAGACTGCGCAGCACATGATCTCGGACTCATCTACCCCATTCGCATATTTGAATCTGTTTGGGAAGCCGCGCGATGAGGAAGGGGAGATGTACGAAACCCGTGAGGATAGGTACCGCGTGTTCTCGACTCGTTTCCAGCCAGCAATCGAGCGTGGAATCAAGAGCGCCAGAGAAGAAGGTGGCGAATTGGGCCGTGCATCATCCGGTGTGAGCAAGGTGTTAAAAGAAGCGATTGCGTATGGACCTGGCCCATGAATTGTCCTGCCAAGGTTGAGCAAAACCAAATCCATCCAATAGAATGGTGCCGTGACCTAGGCTGGGGCCTAGTGCCTTTCGCGAGCCTTACCTATAAAGCTACCAGTGGACCACCACGCATCCGATTCAAGCCAGCTCGGACATGGATACCACGGCGTCTGTCTTTTATACAGACAGTTTCGCCCTGCGAAAACTGCAACCAGGGCCGAATGGACCCTTCGGTACGCCCTTCGGCCGGGGCGGTCGTGGGCTTTGCGCCCTTGCAGCAGGCAAGCAAGATATATACAATACCGAAGCTCCAAGCCAAAGTCTTAAGCTGGAACATCATATATCTTTTCATGGAACCTCGATCTTAGTCATTCGTCCCTATAGAGCCAGAAAGCCACGAAGAGAATTATCTAATGTTACCCATGGGAAGTTCAAATTTTAAATTGTGGGACTAGAGAACTGGACATCTATTTCTTCGGAAACGCTAAGGAGACAAACATCAAAGTCCTAATATTGGACAGGCTCTAACACATTGACATGTTGTACATGCATGTATGGAATGCCATCGAGTCAATTCCCGATCGATTCCGGGCCCAAAGACTAAAATCCTTAGAGTGAACGTGTTCGCTGTTTTGTTTGCTGCGATATGTGCGCGACAAACTGTCTCATATCCGCTTAGTTATAGTTTCTTTGCGGCCTTGCAAGTGGGTATCCTTTTACACGTTTGCGACAAAGAGGGGAAGAGTTGACATGTCTTGTAGCGTAGGTCACTACATATACTTTTGATTTTGATTTTGGGGAATCGAGGACCATGAAGTCAAACACTGCATGAAGAAGAGCGTTTTTTCGGAGATTAATGCAGGTAATTGTAGAGATGGGATGTACTACCGATGTGATGTGTGACACATCAAGGCAAGGGATAACTCGAGTTCAGTTTATGATTGCAGAATCTTCTTTCTAATTAAATGTCGTATCCATGGATCTAACTTTCTCTTTATCACTTATAATGCCGGTATAGATTAATAGTGATATCAGCGTTCCACAGGGCTGTACCTAGATACATATGTATCAATATCCCTGTGATTATGGAGTGCCATATTTGACATGTTGACATATTGGTACTCCGTACTCTGTACAGAGTACATTATTCAAATCATTCAATATGGATATAAAATATTCATCTTTATTGACCCCCTATCTATTTCCAATAGTTCAAGAATTGAGTGTGAGCTATCTTACCCTCTCATTTCCCGATCTACATGTACTTTTTTTCCCAAAGATCGGCCATGATCGACTGTTTCTACCCGTCTAGAGGATCCCTAAAAATTCGGATCTGCACAGTTCCCATTCGTGATCTTGCTTTATTCCGGAAAAACACGCTAAGTGAAGTGGCTTAAAAGGTGTTTGATCTGATACCTCATATCCGGTGGGGAGGTGGGGAGGACTTCCGGAGTACAGGGCCTGACGTTTTCTCTCTTCCCCCCCTTGCATTCATGTCGAAGGGGAATAAGAAGGAGAAAAGCTAATTCGGGAAAAGCAGTTCAATTGATGATTAGTCTGGGGTTGGCCAGCATTGTCCCTGCCACAATAAACACAATGGAAAAAAAGGCGAATCCCAGACGGCAACATGCAGCCGCATCAGTCTGTCATACAATTGCTGTGTCATATTCCCTGTCCCGATCCCAATACATCGAGTGCCACAGTGTGTTTGATGGAGTCTAGAGTGAAAGGTTCTCCACAGGACCTTGCCTGGACGAATCCCTTTGGACGAACCCGTTTTCATTATATGCAGGACCTGTCCTTCGGATTCGTACTACCATTTTAGCCTCAACCATCCGGTATATCTGTGCCTTTCCAGTTTCCGAGAGGGGCTACCCCCAGGACGGACTCCTCCTGTGTTCGAGTTCAAGTATCCCCTCCAAGTAAGGACGGCGAGAGCTTATCTGGGATCCTATTAAACTCTCTCTATTTCCGTCTCGCAGTTTCGCCTTTTGGTCGCTCGTTTCGATCCTCCCATAAAGAACGCCACCTCCCCAACTCTTGTCGATTCTGTACATATCGACACCCCCTGTATATAGTGGTGTCAACTTGTGTCGACGTATCATATTCCTTGCGCGTCTATATAACCTCCCAGGCCCCTGTCGTGTTGGCCCTCTTGAGCAGGTGAGCATGCCTCGCTCCCGAGCTAGTGTCTCGGTTCATCTCGCTAACTTAGGAAGTATAGCATTGTCTATTACTTCACCTGAGCAGCCTGGATTTTCATGTCGACAACCGGGAACTGCCGGACTGCGAAGCCAGCCAGTAATTGATGCCCCGTCTCCCTATGCATCAGTTTGATTCACCGCATGACTGTGCCGTCGCACCAAGCCCAATCGTTCGAACATATCGACCTGATCCTCCATCGAAACGCAGGATTCCCAACATGACGTCCACGAAGACTGGGCCACCACTTAAGCCTCTAGTCGTCCCCAGGCCTCGAGGCGGCAGTGCTCCACGACCTGAAGCCCGATCAGCAGGCACGGCTGAAAGAGCTGGTAGAAATGAAAGCCTAGTGGACATGGTTCGATTCCTTCAGAGTCAAAATATGCCCTCTCAACCCCCGCCTCTATCTCTACCTCCCTCTCAACCTCAACCCCCAAGTCCTTCCGACACAACCACTGCACTCCCAGTTCCTATTTCGCCTAAAGAACCGAAGTCAGAATCGAAGCCAGATCCAAAACAGGATCCGAAACCATTTCATCGTCGCCTCTTGCAGTTTGCCCAGCGCCCAAAGAAGGAATCGCCGCCCAGGTCAAAGCAAGAAGAGCAACAGCGTCAAATTGAAGCATTAACACGGGGAGGATATCTTATTCCAGCAGTTCCTCCAAAGGAGTCAAAGGGACAAAAGGAGGCAAAGCGATCAAAAGAAAGCCTGTCACTATCTCTCTCTCGATCTCTTTCCAAATCAAAGAAAGATGTGGAAAGCATTGGACAGCCATGGCTGCAAGCCAAAGTCGATTGCAACAGCCGACCAACTGAGACGAGACATTGCTTGGGTTCTCTGGATCTTGCTGACTTTGGCTCAATGGTCGACGTTGCAGTCTCACTCACCTCCGATTTGGACGATTCAGTGCCACCACCGTATCAGCCAACCGATCACACCTCCCAATCCTCAGCTTTCCTGACGTCAAGTTCTACAGCAGACCCCAATCCTCAAAATATCACCCGACCAACCTCCTCGTTGGCTTCGACCAGTCATTCCTATAGGAACACGTCAATTGATGAGCAAATCCAACGGCCAGCTAGCTCTGCAGAGTCGAGTACCCGTGCCGACCCTGTCTCACGAATCACTGTCGATGCACCCGTGGGTGTGGATGGGACGGAGTCAAAATCTAAACCGTCTCTTGATATCCAAAAGCGAAATCAGTCAGATCAATCTTCTGTTCGCAATGTTACACCCTTGTCGCCTACCTTGAAACTTTTCCCTGATGTTACACCTCGCAAATCTAGCAGGGGCCCATGGAGAAATTCATCAATCCCTCGGTACCAAATGATCGAAAATACCACAGCATCGCCGGCATCCCCGGTGCCCAGCCCACGAATTGGACCTTCTGACAACGAACCCAAAGTTCCAGATGATCCGAGACAATCATCAGATGGTTTCATAGATGCTCCCGTCAGCGAGGCAGAACCAAAGTGCCCAGGTACCCTTGCACCTTGTGCGACCTCTTCAGCAGCACAACTATCTATAGAAGAAGCGCCAAAGGATTCTGCCTCGCGAGATGAGACCACAATTCGACCGCTCTCATTGTCTCTGGGCACGCTGCAGGCATTTCCTCTCCCGGCGCCTACAAGGCCTCTGCCATCACTGCCCAAAGCTAAATGCTTGCCGACCACCCCGGACACCAACGCTCGTTCTATTCGAGTGAGTGATTCGGAGACATTGTCTTCCAACCTGCATTCTCATTCCACGACACAATTGGTTGAAGGCCAGGAGATCAAATCCGCTATCGACAGTCCTTGTGCCCTTGACTCGCGCCCGGTAACGACTCTTGGCAGCCTCGATACTGGAGGGTCAATGGCCGATGACGAGGAGAGCTTGTTTACCACTTCGCTTTCGGAACACTATCAGCCAACGCCGGAACATTGCACTCCGAGAGGACGTGTTTCAAGCGTGCGCATCCCTCGGATGCAAAAACTTCCCGAGAGCCCTCCAAGCCAATGTGATGCAAAGGTTTTAGAGGGGCAGCCTTTGGCCGACTCTCCCGTTCTAGGACACTCTACCCTTGCAAAGTCCAATGGCAAACGGGCTGCTCTGAAGGGGCTTCACATCAATTCCCAAGTCAGTCAAAAGAATCTTCCATTCGGTCTGCCGTCGCCTCCACCCACTGCATCACTCCCATCAGCTCCACCTCCTCAGCAACCACCTCCTCCGCCTCCTGGGCGAAAGATTGGCCAACGCAACTACCCTGCACCTAGTGTGGCTATCCTGCCATCAATGAGAAGCATGGAGGCACATCCTGCACCGGTGCCCTACCGAGGTTCGGCCTTATCCCGGAGCAACAGCTCAGGGAGCAGCCTTCGACATGAGAGTTTCCCGGAAACATACCAACAAAGTCGTCCTGAATCTCGCGCCGAGTCCCCACTTCCATCATCAGACGATGAGGTTTTTGGCCCAGAGATAGACACCAAATACTCACGCCGGGAGGCCGACAACTACCAGCGCATCCAGCCAACGCGCCGAGGACATGAGACAATGGATCCACGGCAAATGTCCTCCCGCAATCGACTTCGTTACAATCCCGCGCGCCCTATGACACCTCAAAGCCGCAGCATCCATAGTCTTGAGAAGACTTCGTCTCCTCAGTCACAATATTCCCAATCAAATCACATATCGAGGGAGTCTCAAGGCAGTCAACACATCCGCGCTGCTCCTCAAATGGATCACTACCTCGAAGACCGTGTCGCGAATCTGGAACGCCAGAACCAGATCCTACAAGCCGCCCTTATGGCGGCGCTCAACGCTGGAGTCAAGAACCCCCTCCAGGGTCTCAGTCTCGACCCCAACATGCCATCAAACTCCCCACACGCTCCGTTTGCGCACCAATATCCCGGCCGCCATACATCACGGCCTGACAGCTGGGTCAGCTCTTCTCGCAGCAGTGAGCACAGCGGTTTTGAGACTTCTAGCCCCTACCGAGGTGGCCGGGCAAGCGTCAAACAACTGGACAACATGATCGAAGACATCGAGTCTGGTTGGATGTCGGACAAGTCCAGTCTCAGTGGAACTCGAATTGCCCGCAAACGATAGATAACGATCTTTTTTCTCTTCCTTATATTATTTTTTTTACATCTTCATTACTTCCGACGGAACGATGTTACTCATTTATTTGTGATGATCTTTTTGGCTTTTACTTCTACATATCCTGGCCCTGTCTATCTTTGCCTATATTTTCCATGATACCATTTTGTTTTACTCTCTTTTTAATTCATATTGTTGCCCTGAATATTACGTTATATATCACTGCAAGCAACAACAAATGAGATCTATATAACTAGTTCCCAGAGTCGACGCTGACGCAATGCATCGTATGAAGCTCTCACATAGAATTGAGACTATTTCGCAAAATCCTAATGATAGAGTTGGAGTTATTAATTGTGGTATTATTTGGCTAGTACCTGAAGAGCTCAGAGATCTTTACTGGAGGATTCCATCGATCTATCCGCGGATGTTTTTGTGCCCATTGCAATGCTTAGTCATTTGTTTTGGAGACGCCTAAGCAGTCAATGTCTTGAACTCCATGCGCTCGAATCATTCTGGTCGAGGGAAAGTACATAGCGGAAACAGCAATTGCAAAGACATGAGGTGCTCAGTGCTCGTCTAACCCATCCCTAACCATAACCCCCACACCGCATACCAACACACTTCACATTCCCCGCGGAACCCCCCAATCATGGTGAACTCAGGACAAGTAAGTACAATTTCTGCCTCCAAATACGCTCAACTATTCTGACAAACTCCCGAAGCGCACACAGCAGGTCCCCCAGCATGTCACCGCGCTGCTCTCACACCTCACCTCCCGCCCAGGCGTGCAATCCACCTTGATTCTCTCCCGCAAAGACGGATCCATCATCCAAAGCACAGGACAGCTAGCGCAGACGACCGAAGAAAATGGAAGCTCTCGCACCGCACAAATCCCTTCATCCACAACCGACCCGAACCCCCTCTCCGCCGCCCAAACCACAGACCCATCCCCTGCCTCGCCCGCCGCCATGTCACAGCCCTACCAACCCTCGCAAGCCGAGACACTAGCTGCCCACATCTTCGCATTTGTTTCTAGTGCCGAGGCACTCGGTGTCTCGCTATCACGGCCCACGCCCACTGTGCAGCGACCCAACGACAACCACTGGGATGTTAACTATGACTACGGGAACGAGGTGGGCACAGCACGTGAGGAAGACCGGGACGGCGATGGTGTGGATCGGGACGAGGACGGGGAAGTGAAGCTGCTTCGAATGCGCACAAAGAAACATGAGATTGTTGTCGTGCCGGATCGGAAGTACCTGCTGTGTGTCGTCCATGATGCCTCTCCCGGTGGAGGGTCTGGGGCGGCGGGCTCGCGCTCCCGGTAGTGAGATTATTGATCTTTATTGTGAATACGGCTGCTCTTATGTGGTTCTTTCGGGATTCTCTTATGTTTTTGCGGGGGCTTGTTTTGTTGGCTTTGGATTTCATACATATACCCGATGGAAGCAAAATCTTCGCATTTAATTCATGTTTTCCATGCCATGGCTATGTGTAGGACTGCCCATGTATGGTTTGCCAACAGGTAGGCATTTATCTGTTTCTAGCTGTCTTCCATTGCTTTATGGAGGGATGATATGGCGGGCAGTGTGGGTGGCTGTTGAGTGAAGCAACCTGCTTCCTCTGTTCATGTAGATGCGCTGCCGCAAGCTCCATGATGTAGAGTCGACATGTCCCCCAACTCAGATCTCTGAGATGGAATGGAATGGAATTCAAATACAACGTACATATGGAGCTTGAGACCGGAGTAAGTCCGTTAACAGCTCCACTGTTTACCCCTCTCAGCGCGCCCTATGCTTGACAACTATTAAGTGGACGGATATCCTTCATATCTTGCAATTATTCACACCCTAAAGAGTGCCTCCGTTATCGAGATATCGAGAGAATCAGACAGCATTCAATATGGCCTCTACTCTCGATATTTCGGCAGCTCGCTCTCACTTCCCTGCACTGCAGCAGGAGCAAGTGTACATGGACAACGCTGGTGAGACAAACCTCCATTTTTATGGCCCCGATGACTTTGAGATTATGCTTATTGTTGAGCCACAGGCGGGAGTCAGGTTCTCGATACTGTGGCTGACTCGTTAGTCTAATCGACCCCATTGTAGATTGCTACATATACTGAGGCGGCCATAGCATCCGTTCTTACCTGCTGAACACGAATGTCCAGCTTGGAGCCAGCTATAAGGTCTCTCAGATTTCTACTAATGCGTACGATAATGCATACAAAGTGGCTGCTGGGTTCACGAACGCCGCACCCGAGGAGGTATCTGCACTATAATGGCGCTTACTTCCTAAGAAGTATAAGAACTGCCAGACTTCGGGTACTAACGCATGAAATCGGAAACAGATCAGCATCGGTATCTCAACCACCCAGCTACTACACAATCTCGCTACGGCGCTTAAATTCCAACCTGGTGATGAACTGGTCCTATCCAAACTTAACCACGAGGCGAACACCTCCCCGTGGGTCCACATAGCAGAGAGGTTGGGCTTGACCGTAAAGTGGTGGGCTGCTTCCGACCCAAAGAATCCAGTGTGCGATCCAGTTGAGTTGAAGTCCCTGCTCTCCGATAAGACCAGACTCGTAGCATGCCCTCATGCTTCCAACATTACTGGCACTATCAGTCCCATCCGAAATATTGCAGACGTTGTTCATGTTCACTCTCGTGTGAGTTGCTACAAAATCTGTTGATTCACATGTACTTGCTCACACGAACATGTACAGGCACTGCTGTGTGTGGATGGAGTCGCCCTGGCTCCGCATCGTCAGGTTGACGTGAAGGCGTTGGACGTGGATTTCTACGTAAATCGCAGCCCAAGCCTATGGGTGACTGGTTCATTGCTGATCACCCCACTACATAGGCATTCTCCTGGTACAAAGTGTATGGACCACACTTGGCGCAACTATATGCCTCATCACGCGTTCACGACCAGATCCAGTCACTGGGGCATTTCTTCAAGCCCACAGATACACTAGACCTGAAGCTTAACCTCGCATCGGCTAATTATGAGCTTACACAGAGTATTCCCGAGGTTGTGGAGTACTTTGGCTCCGACCCTAGCACGACCTGGGCCCAGATGGCCGAGCATGAGGAGCGCCTGCAACAGATTCTACTGGAATTCCTAGCTTCTAATAGCCGGATTGATGTTATCGGTGAACCTTCGGCCAGCAAGGAGCTCCGCGTGCCGGTTATTAGTTTCGTTGTGCAGGGAGCGGGCAGCCAGCGCCTTGTGGAGGAGGTCGAGCGTCGATCGGCTTTTGGGTTCCGCAGCGGTCATATGTACAGCCACCGGCTACTGGCCGACGTGTGCGGATTGGAGGATGTCGAGGATGGGGTGGTGCGGGTCAGCTTCCTGCACTATAACACCGGTGAGTGGGTATCTCGATTGGACGATACTAACAAGGACAGAGGCCGAAGTACGGGGGCTGGTAGAGGTATTGCGAGAGGTACTCGCATTGTTGTAGTTGTAGATAGCTTGCGTACACGTACTATAACCATCTGGATACATTTCATCAAGACTATACATGCCATGAAGACCTTTTCCAATTTTGTCAACTTTGTCCGATTTTGTGGATTTTGTCGTTTTTCCCACTACATCCAGATCGCATATTTTGCCACCTGGCTGCCCTGTAGTGGTGATCTCGGACACTTGAACTTTCTAGAAATCCATCAACTTGAAGCCTAACCTTCTAAAACATCTCTTTGTTTTCAGCCTAAGTTTCCACCTTGAGGTCATATGAGTTGAGTACTCCCGAGGTTCCCCAGCTCCATGAAGGCTGCAGGCAACCCCAACCAGCAACGCCGATCGCAGGGTCAGCCAATCAGCATAGAGATAATGGTGGAATAATGGGAATGATAGTGGATCGCAGCCTAACAGCCGCGTGTGGATTGGCCAAGGTGCGAAGACAGCGTGGCAAGCGGCTTTATGACTCAGTGGAACTTTTGGACAGAGCCTTCAGAATGGATGGATTATAGTTATTGTTGAACCTTTCCCTTGCTGATTTGTTAACATGGTACTTTTCTTCTCTTAAAAATAAGATTAATCACACTATGAGTGGCTACACAGACATAAGGTGGCACTGCATAGTCAAGTCATTCTAAGTAATGGTCCTTTATGTTCTGTAGATAATGATAATCATGTTATATTCCAGATTAGTATGATAATAGATATAGAATATACATAAGATAGAAGATATTAGGCCATCTAATAGAATATAATAGCATATTAATAGTATATAAAAAAAGGTGATAGAAACGTGAGTCACCGTCGTACCACTCCAGTCACTCCAGTCTCTCCTATCTCGGAGTCTCTTCGCCGCATCCGGGTTTTTCCTCCTCTCACCCATCTTCAGAATGTTCCTCTCCTGATTCTACTTTTGTAGGATTTTATATCATATACAAAGAAGTAGAATATTTGACTATATTCTATTTCTATATACGTGTGGTCCTTGCGCCTCCCGGCATCTTCCTAACCCGCCACCCACTTCTTCTCGCCACAGTGTGACTCTCTTTTCCCCTTCCCAATTTTTTTGCCATCTCTTCTCTTAGTCAACTTAAAAACAGATTTTGAAAAAGAGTCATAGGTAAAGTCGTTCCATAAATGTCCTCTTCTTTTCTTCTGACTCCTCCGCTAACACCCCATCTCGCCTCCCCTCAGCCTCTCCCCTCCCCCGACTCTCGCCTCCCTCTCTGCCTAGCCGCTTCAACGACTGCCTTGTTCAGACAGCCACCAGCCTGGTTCTGCCTGTCCACGGTCCGTTGGGTGCCTTGATATAACTTCTTTTCTATCACACGACTCATTTCAAAATGTACCTTATTGATTCATCCGTTCCGATCGCCTGTGTTGCTGTTACCGACCTCCGCATCGTCACCGTCTCTGGCTCCATCTAATACAACTCGGAAAAAGAGTCATCCTACCACGTGCCCCTGCTTTGGTTCTTATATCAGAAGCACTTGGTTGATCGGATCGTGAATACGTTTTCCTTTTCTTGTCTTTATAGTTGATTGTTTCCCCTTTGGTCTCTTTTTTAGCCGCTACACCCGGCGGTTCCGCTTATTTTTCTACGTCTGGCTATCAACCTGGCTCCCTACGTTTAAAGGTCTGCCGTCGCCTTTGTCGCAAAGACGGCTTCTGTCTCCTCGGCTCTCGTTCCCGGTTCCCTGCTTAACGGTATCTTGACACTACGGTTCCAAAAATCGGACCATCTCGCCTTTTATCCGGTTGTGTCTTCATTTGAACTTTGTTCACACAAACGCCCTATATGAACTCCACAGTACTTCCGGATATGTCAGGGATGGACGTCTTGGGGATGAACCTCTCAAACCCAAGCTCTCAATTGACAGCGTCTCACCACGCTCACCCCTATGCATCCTCGATCTCCTCCTCCGCCTCCTCCTCTTCCTCATCTGTATTCTCCCTCGATTGCGTCTCCTCGCAGAGTTCGATATCATCGACATCGACCAACCCGGTTGACGTGATTTGGGAAAATGAGAGTAATAGTCAGGGAAGAAATCCGAACGGAGCATGCCCCCGGGCTTTCGCCAAGGGACCTGCTTCCAAGGTGGACGGTGTAGTGCCATCCGAGCTGCGAACGCATCCTCGGCGCACTAACAGTTATTCTTCCAGCGCCGCCAGTGCGCGCCCTCCGCCATGTCTGCTACGGCAGTCGGAACGGAAGGTGAACTTCGTCGACAACCTCGTCGGTAAGTCTTGAAAAAGGACTCCTCAAGTATGTCTTGTACGCCCAGCTAAATAATACCCCCCTTCTTTTTAAGACACCGCATCACAGATTGTTGAGACCATCTGGCCCCTTTCTGCCGCAGCATCCCGCAGTGATGCCGCGACCGGATCTAAAGGGGTTCTTCCTCTCCGCACTTTTATCCAGGAGACACTCCGCCGCTCGCGTACTAGCTACAGTACCTTGCAGGTGGCCTTGTATTATTTGATTAAAATCAAGCCCCACGTGCCCACGCATGATTTCACCAAGGAGCAGCCTCGGGATCAGTCGCCTTTGCGGGCAATGCAGTGTGGACGCCGGATGTTCCTGGCAGGGCTGATTCTCGCTTCGAAGTATCTGCAGGATCGCAACTACTCCGCTCGTGCCTGGAGCAAGATCTCCGGCCTTAATACTCTCGAGATTAACCAGAATGAGCTTATGTTCCTCAAGGCTGTCGGATGGCGCCTGCACATCGATGAAGCGACGTTTCAGCGCTGGACTGATTTGGTCTTGAAGCTGACCCCTGGTGCCGGTGGACCCCCGGTTACTAAAGGTCAGTGCTGGCAGACTGTCCTACCCAGACTCACTCCTGAACTGGACTATGTAGAGTCAGAGCCCATGACCCCAGTCTCGGCGATGGGTGGGATGGATCTCGGTCTGTCAGAATACCCCTCGCCTCGCAGTCTGCCAATCAATGAGTCTGTGCGCTCCTCGTCGCGCGAACAGACTCCGACTTACGCTCGGAGTCTTCCGCGCACCCTGGAGCCGACTCCGCGTATGGATTATGCCAACTTGGCTTTGCCTAGTATTCCACGGCCTATGATGCTTCCCACGCCCCAGATGACCCCCCAATCTCAAGTGTCCTCCACTCCTGCTGCGAGTGTGGCTGCTTATAACACCCGCCGCCCATCCATCTGTACGGCCATGTCTCAAGCGCAGAATGCGTGCATGGCGCGATCGACACTCGATCAGCGCCCGCCCCTGTCATTCTGCCCTCGGACTCAGTCGTACGATGGTTACCCGACTGCGGCTCGTCGGTCATCTTTGGCTCGCTCGACCTCCTCGGCATCGTCACCTGACTCGATGGTTTCGGACGTTTCTACCCTGTCGTCCCGCTCTTCACGGTCGTCATCAGTCTCGTCCAACGCCTCAGGTACTTCTGGCTCGGCGCCATCTCGCCTGGCTGTTAAGGCTACGTTGCGCTGCACAAGCAATTCCCTCAAGGAGTCCCGTAAGACCCTGGCCATTGCCTCTCCTATTGACGAAAGTTGTCTGGTCGGCGTCTACAGCTCTCCTGAATATCCCAGTTCCATGGGTTCTTCGGTCCCAGACTTGTCTAATTTTTCCCTGGATTCCAGCCTGAGCGAGGCCGCTCAGAGTCTCTGCGAACTTTCCGGCGCTACTCCCGAACGGCGCCAGTGCCGGAAACGTGGACGTACTGGATCCGACGATCTCTTGCTCCAAAACCATGTGCGCCATCTGATCAACCTCGGGGCCTCCGGAGACCACTCCGTGTTGCCTGATGGACAGTTTCCACGCTCGTTCATGACTCAACGTGGGTCCTCCATTGCCCCCGTGCGGACTGGCCCAGTCTCTGGACCAGCAGGCATGAAACGTGCCTGCTGTGGCAGCGAAGCACGCAAGATCGCGTTGAACCCAAGCCTCCGTGTTGCGGAGTACTTGAATTAGCTTGCGATTTATTAGCGGATTTTCCTTATTTTCTTATTTCCTTTGTGTGAGGCGAAAAAAGAAAAGTCCGTCTTTCTGTTTGTGTTTTTTTCCCTACGGCGAACCGACCCCGTTGTACATACCCCTATTCTCGGGTACTCGGTCGCACGTACTGGGACTTGGGCGTTTGATTCCCACGAAGTGTACGATGTGGTGATGACTGGCGTGTCTTCTACTTGCATCGTGCATCTGTTCTCTCACTTTTCCCTTTCTTTTATCTACTTTCGTGGTTGCGAACGGAGTGTGGTCGGCATGGGATGGTTATGGTCTTTATTCACTCTGGTTATTGGAGGGGGGAAGCGGGCGTCTGCCCTGATTATACCTGTATCAACTCATCCGTCTAGGGGATGGTATATGCCATCCCCGAGGGTTTCTCGCCCTCGGATAGGATAGTCAATCCAAATACAGCTTAACAGCGATATCGGCCCTTCTCGTATTCCGCAGGCAACTGCCCAGATGTGCACATGACAGGAGGTCTGACCGTGCAACCTTGGATCGGAAATCCATGGTTCCGCTGTGAGTCATTCAGGTGTCAACGGTGGGCGGGTGTGGCTGTGGACCATGCGTGTGGCTGTGGAGATATTCCCCTTGGTTTCTAAGTATAGAGTGGAGCCCCTTATGCATAGCACATATCATTCACAGGTTTTGCAGGGAGTCGTATACTTCTATTCCATCCTGGGGTGCTTGAGCATATGCAGACAAAAGTCCCATGTCTATACGCGACCAATTTTAAACCTGATCCAATACTAATCAATACCATAGGGTGCGCTCTAACAAGGTCTTCTTCCTTCCTCGCATATCGCCAAATGATAATACATCAAATAATGCTTGGTTTGATGAAATACCCCTGGGAGGTCAAACAAATATGGGTGCAAATACTAGGTTATACATAGAAAAGTCCATCTCACAAGGTAAGCCCTTTTTCGTCCTTTTCTGCTGTCTGCCCAACGAACTGAGAAGCGGCAGAAAATATCTATATAACCAGACATCTAAAATGTCTACCGAGGAGATTACCTGAGAAGACCACGAAGAAGACCACGGACGGATGCATAAGTGGCCGACTATACTTGTACATATAGAAACGAAGATGATGTATTCATCTGGGTACTGTCGCCACCATGTGACCATAAGAGTGCCGTAACCAAATATCAGGCAAGATAGTATAACCATTCTGGCAGCAACATGAAGGTAGAAAAAAATGCATTAAAGGACAACATATTATCATCAAATATGACATCTCATATCAGCTCGGGCCAGATGGATATTCACATCGATATCAGAAGCCTAGACAGCCTTTTCCACATCCATACGTTTCTCCTGTGTATCAGGAACCACATCCTTGTCTGGGTCATCTGCTTCCATTCCTTCGACCACCATGCCTCTATCGTATACCTCGTCAGGTAGAACAGCACGGTCAATCCGAGTCTCGTGCGCAGGAAATAGCCATGATAACAAAAGATATGCAATAGATGTCGCAACGAAGCCCAACAGCCACCCGAACTCATATGGATGTATACCGACGCCGACATCGATATGAGAGTTCACAGAGTTAATCAGTCCGGGAAGACTCGGCACGACACCAACAATAAAAGACAACACGGCGCGCCAGTTTGTGCCGGACATACTCTTACCTGAGAACCCAGGGATGGAGAATGTATAGCGATATCTCGGGTTATGAGGCTGGTATAGAGCTAGGCAGTCATATCGACGGCGGTTGATAACCCAATAGTCAAACATCATGATTGCAGCAATAGGACCAAGGAAGATGGCGTATGCAGACATGAAAGTAAGGAAATTGCCTGCTGATTCGAGGATCTTCCAGGGAACAAGACACCACGACAGCAAGGCACATAGGATCTGCCCTCGTCGGATGTTGATATATTGTGGTGCCAGTGCGGTGAAATCGTTAGCGGCCGAAAGAGAATTGGCCGAGATGTTCACGCCCAGGGAGGCTAGTGCAAAGGAAGCTGCGCCGAAAAAGCGACACGCACGGTTGGGCCAGTAGCTGATCAGGACTGTTGGATCCCATGGGATAGACGAGAGATTATAGTGAACTTGACCAGCGGACGAGGCGGCGATGCCAATGAAGGAAAAGAAGGTGAATACGATAGGCAGCATAGGGATATATAGGAGCTGCCAACGGGGACTGACGCGGGAGTATCGAGTGAAATCCGCCATATTGGTAGATAATGTGGCAAAGTTTCCCAGTACCGATGTCATATTGGCCAAGAAAAGCCAGCTGTACTTGGACCCGGAGGCTGTTGGAGCCTGCTTTGCGAATACGCCACCACCGCCTTTCACGGTGACAAACGACCATATCAAGATAGCGATCCAAGCGATGGGAACCAGAATCGATTTGATTGTAAATAACCAGCGCAGCCTATTTGGATGCATGCAAAGGAACGGAACCTGGATCAACCAGAAGATCAGAAACCCGACCATACCGGCTGTCGTAATTCCCTGTGACTCGGGGATACCATTTGGAAGATCCAAGAAACTTGGCCAGATTGCTCCAATCATGACACGGACAGCATTTCCGCCGTTGACGTTTTGTATAGCAAACCAGAAGATGGCAAGGATGACTCGTGAGATGATGGCGATATATGAGCCCCAAAAGCCCCAGCTGGCACGAGCAATCACAGGGAATGGAACATGGTATATGGCGCCTACAGTACCGTTTGCTGCGATAACCAACGATATGATAAAGAAGGACAAGGCGACGATGCCTAGGGCTTCACGATAGGTAAGGCCGACGGCAATCATACCGCTCGCAAATTGCCAGGTTGCTGCGTTCAAGGCATCGGAGATCCAATATGCTAATGACGTGTTCTGTTAGCTCCAGTCTGCTGTTTGCAAAAGATAAGCACAAGTACCGTACCTATTATACTGGATACACCCCATTTGCGCGCATTTTTAGCAATCGGGTCCAGATCACGGTTTGTCCATCGTGCATTGCCTGCTGCAAATGCGGACACGCCCTGCGAGACCCGTATATGCGGCCTAGAGATGCGTAGCTTCATAGTTGAAGACGATCGGTGAGATGGGTGTTCTCAATATAAGGAGGGTTCGAGCCCCAGTCCTTTCGGTGTATAGATTGATGTCACACCACAACACAAGGGGTGGAACAGCTCAACAACGCAAAACACAAGACACCGAGAGCAAAAGAAATGCAGGTCCGACGTCTTCTTAATCCCCAGATTTGTCCCCGACCTGTCCCGTGCACAACAGGGATGATGATAAGAATGATAAGCCTTTGTTATGCAGATAAGACAGGGGGGCGAATGAGAAGGAAGAGCTCAGAGATACCTCGTAAAACCCATTCAGTGTGTAGAGATATAGAGATAAATTGCTATCCATGCTGAATGCGCATTAATGCAAAAAAAAAAGAAAGGAACGAAACCCATGCGATCGTCATTGCGCGGCTCTAGCCATTCATCGATCCCTATGGA
>CAJVRC010000843.1:1115898-1259728 GCA_911456345.1 Penicillium egyptiacum
ACCCTCTTCCATCGCCAATGCCATCTACACTTCCGTGAGGTCGGATACCCTGCCACTCTGTCAGATTGATCCACCCAATCTGCTGTACATCTCCAAACCCGCCAATCCAGTAAGCATGGGTGACCACCAACCGGGCCCAGAAACTCGCGTGAGGTGAGTAAGAAGCACCAGGCAGCCAGACCTTTGCATCAGGATGAGGCTCGAGGAAACACTTCTCGAGGGCCGCAGCTGCGTCACCGGGAAGCGGGGACGGGAGGTTATCCAAGTATCCAAAGAGGGTGACTCGAGGTAGAGCAGCAGGGCTGAGAGGAAGACCAGGGTACACTGGGCCGGCCTCATTAAGATGATCCCACCAGTCTAACTGGAGACTGAGATTAGACCCTGCTGCAATGTTCTTAAAAGTGGTTCCAATGCGAAGGCCAAGAATTGTTGGATCGCCGTTATCATCGTGAGATAGATCCGATGGCAGGGATCCATCACAATCGGCAATGTACTCGCGGAGTGCGATAGAGAGACCGGCAACATCTGATGGGGCGTGTGCGGAGGGTGGGAGGGACTCAGGGAAGTTGGTGGAGATGACGCCAGAGGGTGACAACGCGAGCAGGCGACGAGCCATCAAAGTCGAGGTAAACCATGACGGGCGGTTGAAGGCACATTCTTCTTCAATATGGTTAGATTTTGAAACCTGGTCCAAACTGTTTGGTGCACCGAGGAAGGTCTGGAGATTGTCTGGAGGTGGGACAACAAAGCCATGAGCCGCGAGGGGTAAAAGCAGTGCGACAGCGCCAGTGAGGATGGAGGCCGAGCGAGAGACCATGATGACAGCTTATCAGATGGACGAGTTGGCATCGAAATAATTTTCAGAAGCTTAGAGGAGCAAAGAAGAAAAAAGCAGAAAGACAATGGAAGTGCGGAGAACATCAGCTGATAATCTTATCTGATCAAGTCACGTCACCACCTACGGCAGTCTCCGCCAGTGGCACCACCTCTGATTCCCCTTCAGTCTCCAGGTCCAAGTATAGCTGGCTGTTCTTGACCAATTTGACATCGGTCCTGGATAATGTTACACATTAGAAAATAAAATGGGAAGAGCAAGACTTAAATATTCAGGAATCCAAATGTATGCTGGAGTGTGAGAATGAAGGTGTATCCGTCCGATGACTTGGCAGAGGGAGTTAAAATCCAAAGCTGATCCTATCAGAATCAGACGGCTGCATTTTGCATGCATGTTCGACCCGGTTGCTCCGCATTCGTACGTTATCCATCTTGTATCTAGATCGAGTTAATTAGATCATATCGTCGTTAAGGATAAAGGCCGTCTACTCCTCCGGAAAGATCGGGATTGCATGTATTTCCATAGATGGCAGGCATCTCCTTTTGGAGGTAGATTAAGGGAAGGATTGATGACATGGCGAAGTGGTAGAGGACCCGAATGTGGGTAATAATGTAACGCTGGACTATGTCAAGATGATATTCATCATTGATATTCGATACTATCTGTTTAACTACGTGACAGGCATATGACATATCGTCATGTGGATGCTCACAAGTACATCAGGATTGGCACTGCGGCGCTTACTTGCGCTTTGGCTTGGGTCGGATGAAAGGGTCTGTCTCCTTTTTTTTGCGTACCATCGGGGGTCGGCGTTTGAGAGCACCTTGGTTGGGAGCCTATATTGATAAGAAATCGGTATGAGTAATTAATACGAAAGCCAGCCAAGAACATGACGCTTACATCTGCTTCTGGTCTCATCGGCGGAGCCCTCGCCGGGTCATTTTCGGTCGGATACGCCTGGCCGTCGCGAGAAGGTTTGATGAGACCCTAAGAAATTGTTAGTATACATAAGCCAGTTATTCGATCCAGTGGGCGAAAAGAACTCACTCCTGGTGGGCCGTCGGTTGGCGGGCCCTTGTAACCATTGCGAACATTGGCCACCGGATTGTCGCGAGGGGGACCAGAAAGACCTGGGTGACCACTGACACTTGAAACATTCGGACCACGAGCAGCCGGGCCCGATAGACCGGGATGATTACTACCCAATGGGCCCCTTGGAGCCTTGACTGGGGGACGAGGCTGCCCGGTACGAGGACGCTGCGCTTGTTGTCCATCAGAAGCAGATTCTTCACGTTTTCTCTTCGCGGAATTATCAACAGCGTTCACTGGCGGTGTTGAATTTGTGGCTTGAACAACGGGGATTTTAGGATTGTGCCCTCCCAGCTGACGTTCTCGCTGACGCTCATTGAATGAATCTTGGCGTCGCTTGAGATTGAACTCGTCTCTCTCGAGGCGAGATTTCTCGAACTTTGAAAGAACTTTCGTGGACTTGCAGTTGGGGGATGAATGCCCACATTCGCCGCATTCAAGGCATCGCTCAGCGCGGCAGGCAACCTTGGTGTGACCAGACTGACCGCAGCGGAAACAGGTTCCTCGAGCATTTGCCTTTGCCTCGTCATTGTCGCAGTTGTAAGTGAAATGGTCGGCGCTTCCACATATCCCACACATTTTCGTCGGGTCTAAGCCTTTGCCTCCCCCAGAAGGTCCATCAGGTCGTGCGACCGGGGGTGTACCGCGCCCAGAGGCGGAGACCGAGACGGAGCGCGAGTCAAGACCAATAGAGGCTGATGAAGGTCGGGTGATTTGCGGTGCAGGGGGTTCATAGTCGGGAGAGCCTGGCGTTTCTTGGGCGTCAAGGTCAACCATTTCAATCTCTCTGTAGCCAGTGAACTGCGGCTTCTCCAGGATTTTCATAATATCGCCCTCTGTGTAGACATTTCGTTCCCGCGCGTTCCTGATGAGCCCATTCCAGAACTGACCCTGTTCCAGGGACTGCGAGTTGCCCAGAACCCAAAGCGATGACTTAGCACGGGTGAGACCGACGTTCATACGGCGGATATCAGCCAAGAAACCAATACCCTTGTTGGATGCTCGCACACAGGAGAAGATAATGACCTCGCTTTCTCTACCTTGGAAAGCATCAGTCGTATTGAAATCAACCTTCGTCAGAATGTCCTCGCCGTATCGTTGGGTGAACTGGTTCTTGAGCTCTCTCAGTTGGCCCTTGTAGGGTGTGATGATGCCAATCTTGCCCGCGAAGTCGTACTCTTTGACATCTGTGATCAGACGGTCATACAGTTGCATGGCTACTTGTAACTCTGCGTAATTGACCAAGGAATGACCCCTGACTGCAGATGAGTGCATGCCCTGAACATCGAAGAATCGGTAAGGACCGAGAAGCTCGCTTTGATGCCAGGGACGCTGGCGAAGCTTATCCATGTCCGGTCCATCGTGCAACTTGCCATCGTAGAACGTCACACTGGGGAAATGACTGATGGCTGGATGCATACGGTACTGGATATCCAGCAAGTGCACGTCTTGAGGGTGGTTTTTCTGCATGCGGACGAACAAGCTCTGTTCATACTGGAACCTGGAGGCCATTTTTGACAGAACAGTTGGAGGCAACTGTTTCGGGTCACCAACAAGAACACACTTCGAGCAGCCGTACTTCAGCGGGATAAGAGCACTGAGTTCAATACACTGTGCCGCCTCATCGATGATGACGGTCTCAAACTCGACATTCATGCCCTGGAAAATTTCATGTCCAGAGCCACTGAGAGTAGTGCAAATGACATGAGATTCGTTGATGATTTGTTCTTGGATCCGCTGTTTATGCATATCAGCATTGCGGGCCAGCGTATGGTTCTGATCACGGGCCTTATCAATGGACGTGCTCAGTTGAGACCGCTTCTTTTTCATCAAGTCAAACTCGCGCTCCAGCTCTTCCGGGGGAGGCAGTCCCTTCGCTCGTGCTTCGTCGAGCCGCGCACGAAGCTCTTTGAATGATGTATCAGTCATCTTATGCTCTTCATAGAGCTTCTGCAAGTCGACACCATTTCCTTTGCTGGGATCCTGGTTCAGACGGGCATTGACCATCTCGTCGAGGGTAACGTCTAACACATTGGTGTTGATTGCGTCGCTTCTTCCTAGACGAAGGACAGAGACCTTTTCTTGGCGACCATGAGTCGTCCTCACACCATCCTTCAATCGCATGACTAATTCGTCGACAGCGGCATTGCTAGGCGCACACAGGAGAAGTTTCTTTGAGAGGGCATTTCTCGCAACAGGGGCACCATTAACTTTGATCACCTGTTTTCCAAGCACGTCGCTTAGGAGACTTCCGACAAGTGCGATGATGGTCTTGGTCTTTCCCGAACCAGGAGGACCTTGGATGAGAGTAAACGCGTCGTTGTCAACAGCTGACTTGATGGCTCTTGCCTGAGCACGATTGATGGAGTAATTGTCCATGATGGTCTGCAGCCTTGCGTCCGAATAAGTGAGAAGAGGTGAAGGCTTAGCCAAGACAATCTCTTCACATAGATCATAGTACTGCACCGCCATCAGGGCACCATATTCACGCTCCACCGGGGTCAAAGAAGTGATCTTGGCGCCCCAGGCCTCAGTTCCCGGCCCAAAAGAAGACAGGAACTTGTTACTCCCAGGATTGATCCGATATGTGACCTCCATCTTTTTGTTCTTCCGATTGACACCACAGACACGCGCGAGAACATGGGGCGCACTCGGGTCGCTTGTGAGATTGGGCGAGTTGGAGAACAAGACCAGATCACCTTCACCGATGCTAACATCCT
Source organism: Penicillium egyptiacum (assembly GCA_911456345.1). NCBI lineage: Eukaryota > Fungi > Ascomycota > Eurotiomycetes > Eurotiales > Aspergillaceae > Penicillium > Penicillium egyptiacum. The sequence continues at coordinate 1,120,543 of CAJVRC010000843.1, forward strand.
TGGGAGGAAGACCAAGCGGCTGAGTGCTGAATTCGATCCACGAGTCGACAGCCAATCGGGTCATGACTTTGACTTCGAAGGGTCGGAAAGAACCTTCGTCCTTCGCCTGTTGGAAACCTTGCCACGCCTCGAGAATCAACAAAGGTTCGAATGTACTCTGATAGTCATCGGGTGTGCGGAACGTGTTTGAAACCAGGGAATAATCAGTGCGGTCCGAGGTAGGAGGAAGATCGCCGGTTGCGAAGAAGTCCCAGGAGAGGATTGAGTGGTGAAGAGAACCAAGATCTGGAGACAGGCGAGCCCGCATGTCCCTGACAGACCGATGGCGCTTGACCTTTTTGACGGGTTGCTGTTGAAGGGATTGTTTTTTGCTCAATTCGTAAGCCGCGACAGCGTCGGGTTTCTTCGGTTTGGCACCAAAGAGTTCCTTGTCTAATTCATCTTCGCTCTCAGAATCAGACTCATCACCAGAGGAAACCATCATGCTGTCTGCGGGGGTTGTATGATCTTTACCCTTGATACCAATACCTTTCAGGCCGGAGCCCTGTTCAGCTGTTTGCTCCCCAACGCCATATGCGGGCATGTTCTTCTTGAGTCTGGCGAGCTCAATCTGATCACGCTTCTTCTTGGCCTCCCTTTCCCGTTCGCGCTTCTCACGGAAAGATAGGACGTGGGTGGTGTCATCGTTGGATCGCACAGGGGGAACTGGCTTGGGGAACATGCCCGGAGTGAAAATCTCCGGACGATGCTTGACAGCTGTTGAGGATCGCATTTTGGCGACCTTTTCAGCTTCCCGTTTGGCTTTGGTTGCGAGGCGAGCTTTGTTGAATTCGACAGAAGAAGACAATTCAAGAAGAGTTTGGTCGGTCAAATTCTCATCATCAAAATCATCGTCACTGGTGATGCGAGAGGAGGGGCTCGAGATATCAGAGGGTTTGGCAAAAGCGGTGATCGAAGATTGTTTCTTGAGAGCAGCAGTTGAGGCAGTGACGACGGGTTTCTTATAGTAAGCCTCCAACGAGCGGACTAATTCTGCCTTCTCGCGTTGATTGAGTATTGTTTTGATTGTGCCATTGACAGCAACACCCTCAATAAAGCTCAATGCATCTGGCTTCACAGTGGTCACATTCATCCCACCCAACCTGCGTAAAAGCTTTGCCACCAACCCTACGAGCGTCGTTGCCAGGAACTCATCCTTCAGCCTAAGCCATTTTACCATGGCACTCATTGTGGCAGTTGGTGACTTGAGGAAAATTTCTGATGCAGAGGTCTGCCCCGGATCCGCATTCCCTACAGCTCCCAAGAACACACCATACTGATCAAAGAGGAGGTCGGCGAACTGGATCGTGTCACGACAAAATTCGAGCATGACAGCCTTATCATTACCCCGAAGGTGCCATGCCTCGGTCTCATCAAAGATCGTGGTCAACGCCAGCCACAAATACTCCCAAAGCCTCTGCAGCAACATGACCTCCCGGCGATCAGCGAGATTACGAGTTCGCAGCATACCGGTTTGACTGTCACATAATATCTCTACGATGTCTGTACCAGTGTATAGCATTCTTGGGGCGGGCGCAAACGTCTTCATGTGAGAGATCCGACGGAATGACCAGCTCAGACCGTAGACCGTGGTTGTGAATGAAGATTGGAGGAGGTGAGAAATGGCATCTCGTCGAGCTGACTGGCCGCTGACAGCCTTGATCAGGTCAACCGCAGCTGTGTAGGTGTCATAGTCGGCGGCAAACAGAGCCGAAATCACAGCGCTACTAGTATCCTGACTTCGGAACAACTTTTCAAGGTGCTCGGGTGGAAAGTCCGCCAGACGTCCGATGATTCGGCATGAAAGGTTGGTGAGATGGCCATAAATCATGTTGAAGTGGGTCTTCTCCTTGTTCCCTTCTCCTTTCGTGGGAAACATCTCCAACCCCACTAGCGGCAAGATCCCTAGGAGAGCCGAACTTGACAGCGGCAGATTATCCCGATGGAGGTTCTTGATGACAGCATCCCAGATGGGCGCAGAGTAGGTAGATACTCCGTGTGAGAGGGTGCCGTGGTTCAGAAGTGCCTCATAATCAGTCTTCAATGACTGACACTCCAATGCCAAGGTGTTGCGTACAACTTCCATGCAGAAGGTGAGAATATCCTCCTGCCGACTTCGCTCAACATCAAAAGTCGGGGGCTTAATGATTGTGCTAATTTTGTCACCGACTACTCCCATTGTCTCTGCCAACACGATCCGAGTAACTGTACCCCGGGAAGACTCATTTTCTGTGAAGCGGCGTAGTGTTTGAAGGAGGCTGGCCAAGCCAATATCAAAGCAGTGATACCGTGACAAATTTGGATATTGGGTGTCTTGAAGGCGGCCAAGTAATTGCAATGTCAAGAACCGACAGGCAGATGGCTGGTGGGCACCCTTCAGTGAGCCGAGGAAAGGATTGATCCAGGAGAGCATGTCTTTCAATGCGGATTTTTCGAAGGGCTCACCCTCGGAGGTTTCCAGGAGAAATGCGTTAAATTGTGTGTTGTAAAATGTATGTTCCATGATTGCTTGAGGAGAAATGGTTTGCATAGCATCCCAGAAGTCAACCGGGGCTTTCTCAAGGAATAGCTGGATGGTATTGAGAAGGAACCGCAAGCTCGGCGCAGGTATGGCGAGATGATCAACAGAAAGACGACAAGGATCTATCTCTAATCCTCGAAGCTGATGTGTGATCTGCTCCTTGTCCAGCTTTCGGACAACAAGCTGCATCCCTCGCCACAATCTCTGAATCACTGCAAATTGCGGTGGCTGCTGTGACGCAGCTCGGAGCCCCATCAACAGGCCATCGCGTACCGCCCATTCAAATTCTTGAGTAGTGGGAGGCCGTGCGTATCGCGTCCATGACTGAACAGCCCAGAAACTTCGGAATTGATTAGAATCGAACAGAAAGCGAGAGACTGCAGGAATATAATCTGAGACTTTCAAGCTTCGCTTTGTTTGAATGAGCTTGAATGGCTCATCAAAATATTCCTGCAGGAGGCTTTCGTTGCGCAGCATGGCTTCACAGCTCAGTGTCTCGAATATTGATAGCAACGCAGCCCTGTCCAAGACATCCAAGCCAATTTTCTCTAATGGGATTTGCTTCAACTGCGTTGTGGCTGTGGTTAAGTTGCGAGTGATTCTCCGAATGTCCCACTCGTCGATTCTCTGGGCAAATGCCTCAATATCATCTTCGTGATAGTTTTCCTCCTTCAGCAAGTCCATGAGCCAGATCTTGCCGATGTAATAATGCTTGATGCATAGGTCACATTTCTCCAGCGACTCATCTAGTTTTCTCAGGACCCAGTTCTGATCGTCCTCTACGCCATCCTTATGGTATGCTAGGATGCGCATGGACGAGAGAAAACTCTCCCTTCGAGCCGTTGCTTCAGCCACAATATCCTTGATGGCTTTTCCCGCTTCATCAACTTGCTCTAAATCGTCATAGCGACCATGATCATCGTCGTCTTTCCGGGGACAGAAGAGGTGGGTGGCCTCCGGGAGGGCCTTGAGTTCTCTGTACAACACGGAATCTGGTTAATTCTAGCTCATATGCCTCCAAGGATTTTCTGCGGCCTACCTAATCGCTGCCAGAAACTCCATGACGACTGTAGTCTCGTATTGTGGGGATAGTCGAATTGAAATGATAGCGGTGCATTTCCTTCATCCCATAGGTAGAGCAGCTAGAACATTGTTTTGCCGAGAAGTGACACTGATATCAAGGTGATTCCGCAGGCTTTGACTCAGCTGCCGATGAAAGGATCGAATGAAGTGACAGCAGGCTCAAGCGAAGGACAAAGTAAGTAATGTTGATAACAGCGAGGAGTGGCCTCGCAACCAAGTGCCGTATTTGACCACGATATGCTGATACTTCGGCGATGGAAGAGGCGGCGGAAGAGGCAACAAGATTTGAACACCTTCTGCCTCAAAGAATGAGACTTTCCTTCTGTTTAGCCAAAGCAAACGAGGAGGAGATGGCAAACAAAAATCCCCAGAGCAAACCCGAGATGCCGAAGTGTCATTGGCAGATTATGTGGGCGGTGAAGCTGCTCCCAACGCGTAGACGCGCTCTATTTTACCCAACTGGGACACTACGTGGAAGTCGCGATATCTATATAATATAAGACTGCAATGTAGGGCGGATCTCCTTGGGCAAATACACTTAGAAACCTCAGAACTGCGCAGTAGGTAGGCACATTAAGTAATTTCCTCGCTGAAGGCATTGAATAGAATACATGAATGCGACGGACCCCTGTGCCGGCTTGTCCTTTTTGATAGAGGAAACAAACAAAACACATGAACAAGAAAACAAAGGCAAAAAGATCATCCAACAAGATATAACATCCAGATGGAACCAGACAAGAGGAAACCTTCAAACGCAGGTGTCATGCACTTTGCAGGGACAGAGACGCTTTTGTACAAGGGAAATATAACATAGGCCAGACAGGCTTAGTGTAGAGCATGCATCAGAGCAATAAAGGAAAACTTGAAGGCAGTGGACAACAAGGAAAGGGTAAGAGTGAAGGGTGTAGAAACGAAGATCGCGCTAAGCATCCGACCGAGCAAAGTAGTAAACCAGAACGCCTGCTTTCTATCCGGGAATATAAAAGAATAAAAACACCACAGCATATTGCTCGTGAAAATAGGAATGGCGAGGAGAAATCACAAGGAACAAACCAGAAGGTCTGATGGGGGTAAAGTCATCAGTGGCGGGCCATCAAGCTCCATGCAACGCAAGATGCGACTCCTTTATATCACATTATTATGTACAGGAGGATCGTCAGGAGTCCGGAACGGGTCTTCATGTTGATGATGTGGGATCTGCGACGATTCCACTCGGGAAAGCATGGCAGCAGAGGTGAAGTCGTTGCTTTGCTCGAAGCTCGGTCGGCTCCGGTCAAACGAATGCCGTGTCCGGTCGTGAGATCGTCGAACATAGTCCACGGACTGTGGTCGCGGATAATGGTCAAGACTGGCGGTGTAGTTGGTGCCGTTACTGCCATTTTGACTGCGGGGGTTGTGGGTGTTTGCAGTTGGGGCCATGGATGGAGCGTAGAAGGGCCGCTCCTCATCAAGAATGCCAGTGTCATGCTTCATGGCGGGCTGCACTGGCTTCACTATTTCCGAAGAGGTGGCTGATCCATCACTGGAAGCTGCGGCCTTTGGGTCGCCTTCTTTTGGGGGCAGCGGGGGATCTTCTATGGCATCCAGATACTTGAATTTGCCCAGGGTCACTTGCTCGCGGATGATATCGACGTCAAGCGGGAAAAACACCTTCTGGATGGCGTTGTATGTGAAACGCGGAAGCAAGCAAATCAGTACAGTCATCAGAAGAACGATCCAGTAACTCAATGATCCATAAACTTCAGCAGCGGAATGGAAGAATTGACCGGAGGAAGTGAAAGAGGTGTAAATGCCGGTCCAGAAGAAGATGAGAAGACTACTGATGGCGTTGATCAGAGAAGTGAACCAATCCCATCGGTAAGTATTCATCATGACGTAGAGATTGCTAGCAATCACGGCACAGGACGCGACAAGCACTCCGATACGGGCTCGGTCGTTGATATTCCGACCAGTTTCATTGACGAAGTTCGCTGGCGCGAACAGGAGATAAGGCATGAAGAAACAGATAATTGACTGGTACATGCCATCGGCCATGTACATCCTATCCAAGTTAGTATGTCTCGATCAACAGTTGGGGAAAGGATGCTAAGTACCAGAATTTAAGTTCCGACCATTCCTTACGCTCGATACCTCTCATGTACAATTGAGGCACGGCAAGAGACACCTTGTCGTCCACGTCCTGATCGAAGATACCCATGAAGATCACGGGCAATGAAGTGAAGGCGAGATTGACCAACACAATGTAGGTATAGTCGAAGAGATAAGAGCAGTCGAAGTCGTTGTAGATACAGTACCAGAAGAGAGCGAACGTCCACACAAGATTCTGGGAGGAGTCAGTGATAATACAAAATGATATTCAGTACCAAGGCCACATACCTTGTAAAAGAAATTGGCCGTGCATTCTCCAAGGCGACGGTAAGACCATCTCCCATGCACTAAAAGAAGGCGCTGAAGGTACCGGAACTGGCCAATTGCATAATCAGAAGACATGACGGCTTGCCTCCCTTCTTCGCCAGCAATACCCACACCGACGTCGGCCTCTTGAATCATAGCCACGTCGTTGGCACCATCACCGACGGAAAGAGCCATGATGTTCAGCCCGTTCTTGACCATGCTTACGACAGCGGCTTTCTGTGCGGGACTGACACGGCAGCAAAGAACGGCCTTGCACTGCTTGCAGAGTAGAAGGAACTTTTGCTTCAACTCATCAGATAACATCAGCTTGAGTGTTTCACCGTCGACGACCACGGCATGCGTAGGGTCAGGCGGTGTATGATCAGCACGGGCAGCAAGAAGTTCCTCATCAGAGCCGGTCAATCCGAAAGTTTGCAAATGCTTGTCGAGTTCGTCAGAGGCCTTTTGGTGTTCAGTCTCGGGAATGTTCAGCACAATCAGCTCCATGTTGTTATTGAGCAGGTTGCAAGAAAACCCAATGTTGATGGCGGTCTCAACCTTGTCACCGGTAAGGACCCAGAGTTTGATACCAGCATCAGCAAGAAGCTGGATTGTATCGGGCACGCCATCCTGAAGTCTGTCCTCAATGGCAGTTCCGCCAATAAGCATGAGCTCCTGTTCAATTTCACTAGAAACTTTCTCTAGTTTCTCCTCACGGTCCGTGATCGCAGCGGCAGCGATATCGTGTTCCTTGGCCCATGCGTAGTATTGTTCCTCACTAAGCAGGCGGTCAGCAACACACAAAGTCCGAAGTCCTTCCCTAGCGAACTCCTCCAGGTGCTCTGCGGTCTGCCGACGAAGCTCCTGTTGTTTGCCACGAGCTAGACGGGAGTAAATGATACTGTCCGCGCCCTTGCAGAACAGTCGAATAGTCCCATCAGGCATTCGGATGATTGCACTCATTCGTTTTCTAGATGAGTTGAATTCAAGGGTGTTCAAAACTGTATATGTGCGTTCCTCGCCCATGACATTGAGGAGAAGATCGTCACCGGCTCGGCCCAGAACAGTGAATCCACAATCTCGAGCAGTGCTGACCAACGCTGCCTCGTCGGGGGACTGGGCCTTGAACTCAATCTGAGGAGGATCACCGGGAGTATGCTCAGTAATAACAGTATGACACAAGGCAAGAGCCAGCATGAAGTCCTCTGTACAGTGCTTCTGCCGGTCTCCCGATTGTCCTCCCAAGTCGGCCACAAATTTCGGGGCAATAAAGGTCAGCTGGTCGTCGTGCAGGTAAGGGTTGTCATGGATGCCACGCAACAGACCCAGCATTTGCTGCGCATCAGCAGCAATTTGTTGCCGAGCCACTGCGGCCTCTGCGTCAGCATCAGCTCCCTCGCGACGCCGCATGCCGATCTGAGCTTCTGTGTAAGCCTCTCCATATGCCAGGCCGTTGACCGTACACTTCTTGAACTCCATCACGTTTTGAGTCAAGGTACCGGTTTTGTCAGAAAAAATGTACTCAACTTGACCGACGTCGTCTGAAATGTTCCAAGACTTGGGCACACAATAGATCCCCAGTTTCTCGTAGTACATGAACAGATCGCTGTGAATAAAAACCGCTTGGATGGTCCGAACAATTTCAAGAGAAATGTAAAGCGAAATGGGAACCAAGTTCTGGAACAGGATGACAGCGGTCCAGAAAGTGACAATACCGGTGACGGGTGGTGTATCTCCATAGGACTCAAGATCGAAGTATTCTAGGGATTTGTTTGGCGCGGCCCATGCGATTCCATTCACAATACCCGCGACAAGACACATGAAGAACAGGATAACAAAGTTGTAGATCACGTTCCAGTTGAGATCCTTTGCCATACGAGGTCGTTTGGCAGGAGTCGCACCGGAATTGAGCATAATCTTGCTCTCTCCACCGGTGAAGAGTACAACACCCAAGACCCATTCGGTACTCTTCAAATTGCAGCCGCGGAGCAAGATGTTGTTGATAGAGATGGGCTCAACCATCTCCTTCCGGGGAGCTTCAGGGAAATTTGAATCGCGCTGGTCCCAACGCACGGCACCATTGTAAGAGTACAGATTGGCATGCGGGGCCTCACTTTCGATCACAAATTCAGCCTTTTCGCAGTCTCTGGCATGCCGAACTTGACGGCCACAATGGAGAGCTTGGCGAACCTTCAAGTTGGTCTCTCCATCCAGGCCTTTTGTTTCGACGTAACAGGCGCCATCCGGGTCAGAAGTGGACAGAATCACGATGTCGGCTGGAATTGGATCTTCATTGTACAACCGGACAAAGTCGCCAACTTGCAGACTTTTCCACTGCTCTCGCTTAAATCGGGCCTTGCCGGGTGTCTGCTTGGACATGTCCAAGACGGTTCCATGTTTCTTGTCCGGCGTAGGTTCCACCACGCTCTGTCGAGCTGCGCTGTTGGGAGACAGATACTTGTTTTCATTGTTGCTCACCATCGGCCAGTCTTCGCGAGCTTCGGGTTGAGGTGATGGAACATCAGTCATGGGGATGGCGACGTCTTCCGGGGCTATGGAGTTGCGCTGCGTATAAATCGAGGCCCGGGGATCTGCTGTACTCAGGAATGAGGCGCGTCTTTGATCTTGAACATCATCTCCGCCTTTCTCTTTCTTCTGAAATTGAGAAGAAAGCCACTTATACGAGGCAATAGAGCCCCTGGTACAAGCCTTCTTGATACGACGCCATAAATCGACGTTTTCTTCTGTAGAATTGACATTGTTCCATTCGACCAGTCTGTAAACTGGAGAATTGTTCACTTGATTGTCCGACACTGTCCGCCCCCAATCCTCAATGGCGTCTTTAATAGCGGTCACAACGATAATAACGATTAGAGGAACGGCGTTCAGGCCGGGGTTGTTGGCGCCGAAAATTGGAAAGAACTAGAATATCATCAGCCAATGCTAACGAATTGGAGCCAGGGAGACAATTATATCACTGCATACGTTAAGAATGATGACGAACAAGAAATAGATGTTCGCAATATTGTGAAACTGCAGCCAGATGTTGTAGGGAACAAAGGTGAGCGGTGTATACTTGGCAGTGCGAATTTTGTTTCTGGGATATGTAATGCGCAGATGACCGTCCTCGTCTCGTTCAGACTCCGGAATGGGAATACTGAAGTAGATTCTCCGATTTGGTCCTCCTTGCGGCGTCTCGGGTCCACTATTGGCTGAGGTGCTCGTATTGTTCGATTTTCGCTTTTCGTCTCTCACATCTGACCGTTTATGGAAGCGATCAATAATAGAAACACGTTTCTTGATGCCACCATGTCCGGGAGCTCGAGTGGTAGCCCATCTTTGTCGTTTCGTCGGCTTGGAGACGTTGCTGCTGACCTCCCCGATATCATCACCTTGCCCGTTGTTGTCCTCTCCATTGTCCCCAGGGAAGCGCACGGAAGCCATCTAGGCTATTGGTGCGCCCAAAAAGGGCATATAACTTGACAGAAACCTTGATTATCGGTAGCTGTTAAGCATCCGGTTTGGAGGGCCGGAATCCGACAGCGCTGGGCGCAGAGAAAGATCGCCGGTCCAGGTGCGTTCACAGGGATTGAGGGCGAGGGAAACGCAATGTCATAGGCGACGCAAGTCTCGAGTAAATCAGGGGGTCTAGTCGCGCACGTTGCGGATGTTCTCGTTGGCGAACTTCGAGGAATTGTCCAAAACTATTCAAAACAGGGTTTCCGCGGCGGATCGTGATGGAATATGATTGCAGTGCGAAAGCCGAGGGGTTATAGGGCGCACCCACAAGGGGCCATTCAAAATACTGAAGTGAAAAAAAGAAAGAAAGAGAAGAAGCACCAAAGTGGTTATTTTGTGCTTCGAGGGGTGAGAGAGAGATGGTGTAGCCACCTGACTCTATGGATCTCAGTACAGGAGAGTATGTAATCTTGTTACCACCCGCCCGTGGATGCTTACCGATGGGGCCGGGCCAAGATACCTCTGCTTTGTCATTCAAAGTGGACTTGGCAGGAGATTTTTACACGCGTCAACTGTCATATTGGTATAATTCCGGTATAATTTGGTATAATATGTTTTATTGTGTTTTACACTACCTGTTTCTCTTGTTCTGGGCACCTTTAGGCAGCTTAATTCGTGTTCTAAGGTTAGAATCAGCAAGCTAAATAATCACCTAGGGCTGATGGGCTTAGGTAGCGATGTATATTATCTCGGACTCAAGGGACAATACGTGTAAAGTCCGGTAATTATCATGTCCAGCCCCGTTCCAACCTCCCCTTCTAAATTTTTGACAGTGGCAATCGGGGTACTCGGCACTTGAACTCTGGGACGTTCGGAATATATTGATATACATAGTATCGATATCTTGATGGCTTGGAGATATTGGTAGGAAAATAGATTCCCGTGTATTTCGGTTTTCATTAGTGTAGTGGCACTGCCACCGTCAGCATTATGATCGCTTACCACCAGGCTTACCGGGGGATTGCCTACCGCACGGAGTAATTCTCCCCAGTTCTTCACTAAGAAAGTGCGCTCCGTACTCCGTACATATCCGTTTCGTCCGTATGCAGACCCTGGAGTAACGGTTATTGGCCCACAGCTGTTGTTTCTTTGCCCCCACTATGAACTATTAATTTAACAGCTGGCCTTTTCTCGTGTTGCAAGTCTTATATATGTGGTAGTTACCTAGCTAAACATTAATATTCTTATAAAAGACGAAGTTTCTGTCTTGGTAGCCATCACGTAATAAAGATATATGGTCATATTCGAAAAATCTGACAATATTGTGAGCACAATGGATAACGCGTCCCTAATGATATCAGAGACCCAGAATTCGGGGTCGGAGCATCAATCCTGAAACCACCGACACGGCACGAGCTTCCCGGTCCACCTGAGTCAGCTTTCTTAATTTTCGCTCTGATAGGTACCTTGGTAATAAGTTAGTTGGTTATGTTGTAGGTAGTATCTGCCAAATTTCCAAGGCGTACTCCGTATGGGTCAAAATGCCATTGGACCCGTTGTTTTATGTCGCGTGTATAAACCTTTTTATGTTACGACAGTATGCATCCAGGCTCCGTTTTTCTTGGCAGAAAAACAACAAAAGGAAGACTCTTGGCTTCAGGAGAATACTCCTGAACAGGCCCGATGATCAGCGTCCTCGTAGGGTTCGCGGGTTGCCCGGGACTCGTGTTCCCCCTTTCTACTGTGTAGCTCTTCCCCCTACAAAACCCCATATCTCACAGATTTGTTACTCTAAAATCTTGACTTACAAATCTCGACGCATGGGTCGAGAGCAAAAGCAGCGACAGCACGGAGTACTCTGTGTACAATGCAGCGTTCGAATGGCGTGCTGATAGGGTGTCGTCAGCCCGCTCGACCACGAACTAGACTAGTGGGACCCGACGTTTAGCGTATCGTCGCTTTAACTAAACTTAATTAGAGTGTTATTGCTCCTAGAACTAGGCAGATATACAACAGAAAATATGTACAGAGTAACAGGAGTATGTCACTTCTCTCGCAAGTTTGATGTTGATCAACCGAAATTTGTACTTTGGACAGTTAGTATCCATGGATGGATCCGTGGATGGAGTAGTAATCAAGGATCAGCCGCAGATCGACGCCACCAGGAATGTGGCTGTCAGATCTACCTAGGTACAATAAGACATATAATATGTAATATACTTTATAGCTAAGCATGTTTTAGGTAGTACAAGGCATGTATTCCCAGTGTAGATATGTCTGTTCAATTCTCTCAATTTGACCTCCGTATGAGTTTCAATGCTCTCAAAGAGCGGGATTGGCTTAGCGTCTCAAAGTTACCGCCCGTCCAGGTTCCACCCGCAGACAGCAAACAAAGACTGACTGAGTCAGCAGCGCTCATGTGACATCGCGCCGAAACGGCGCGTTCGAGGACGCGATATGCCTCTTACCTTTTTTTTAGAAAAGAAAGAAAAGCCCCTCAATATACCCCATCATGGGGACTATAAAAGATTTATGGTTTAATAGGCCTGCATTCGCTCGTGTCAACTCGAATAGCACACCTGAGAAGAATGAAAGCGCTGAACTCGCAACCGAATCCTCACCCCTCACCGAACCCCCCTCTTCCTTTGTATTCGATCAGATATCACCAGAATCTGAACAAGATGCTGAGGCCCAGTTAAACGCGGCGCTGTATCTATCAACTCAGGATACCCTCCATCAACCCCCTACATTGCATCAAAGTTTCCAAAGCATCGAGTCAGCCACCGGGGTGTCATCTCTGAACGAGAGCCTCAGCGGATCTCAGCGCATCATCAAGGATGGCAGAGAAGTAGTCATCAGCTCCGATGGGGAAGACACAGACTCGATATGCTCGTTGGAAGACCCAAAGAATCTTTTCGCTCCAAAGTCTAAGCAGGACGAGTTCACACCCGCCAAATTCACGAAGATATCATCGCCAAAGAAATACAGACATAATATTGACTCGCTCGTTCACGATGCAGTGGATGATAACGAGGTCGAAGCCAGTGTCGCTCGGGCGAGAGCCAACTATGTGCAGGAGCAACTGAACGGCAAGGAGCCAGGAAACGACCCGTCCGGCACCGCTCTGAATGAAACCATGTTAATCTCAGCACTTGGCGAGAATGAAGATGGCGTTGGAGGTCAACGTCTGATAGGCGCTATTAGGAGAACTGATGCTCTTGATCACGGCCGCGCCTGGTCATTTTTTGATTGCACACAAACATTGCCGCCGGCCCCCCAATTTCCACGGAATCTGTTCGAGACTGGGACGAGTATGGATATATTAAGGGGTGGGCTTCAAATGAGTCATTGTTTTTTTTCCTACGTGCTGATATATTTGTAGAATCCGACACTCGCGAGCGCCAGTTCATGTCAGGCGACTTTATTCAGATGGCTTTGTCCAAAGGACTTTTGCCGGACGAATTCATCTTGTGGATGTTTCGTTCCAGTTCGTCGTCTAACTTCTTGTTCTTATTGACACGAAGCTAACATCTCTCTCTTCCAGTACCCTATGAACGTCGAGAGGAATTGAGCAATGCTTATTACCGAATTATTAAGGTTCGTAAATGCTCTTATATCAGACACCAAATTGACTAACTGAATTATAAGAATATGGATGTGGAGCATCTAAAGTTGCTCATCCGTCCAGCCGATATCAATGACCTTTTCTCACGATTGGGTGCTCGGAGCCAGGCGTTGGATACTTCTGAAAAAATTATCCCAGTTCCTTCCCAGTGTATGATCTGACTATCTCGCTTGTAGCTCTGGGCCTTGCTAATAAACGCTGTCAGATATTACTCCGGATTCTGCGTTGAAAGACCATGCTACCTTTATTTCAGTCCTGAGATTACTTAGAGAAACTGCTGGCTTGTGAGTTCCCACTCCCCAAGCCCCGACAATGCAAGGCTTACATATCTGCAGATTCGCAGGAGACACCCAAGAGCATGTGTTGCTCCTGCTGTTACGTCTTACTCTTGATATTTCATTAACAGCGGATTCTATGGTATCTTCGGAGCTTCAGTGGACTATCAACGCTGTGTTAGATCCTGAGAATTTCAATGAAGCCAGTGCTGAAGATTCGGTGAGTATTCTCCTATATGTTGTACCTTGCTCAAAGCTAACGACACCAGTTGCGTCGAGTCTGCGCCACTTTCTATACCACGATACATGATGTTTGCATCCAAAGTCAAATTGTGCATCATATCTTACCCACGTCTCCCTGGTTTGCATTGATACGATGTCGCCTGGCCGTTGCATTTCTGCTACGGAGTCCTAGTCCTCTCACCGAACCCCCTGAAAAGTTGCTTGATATCAAACGTATCACACTGTTACTGCTTCGCGATGAGCGTTTCCAAGTCAAGCGATTTAAGGGTATAGCCAACTACGACTGGAGGGAATTAACTGCACTCACCGCTCTTCTCAACGTGGCAATTGATTCCTCTGCGTTGGAGTTAAATTTCAGCAGTACTCAACCCAAGAAAGACTACGACGCTGCCATCGACAGGCTGGCAGCTCAGATCAAGATGATATTCTGCTCTATTCAGGATTCCGGGGCCTCACATGTGACGCGGACGGTGGCAAAGAGTGAACTTGAGGCCTTGCATTACCGAGTTGTCTATTCAGTTCGGTCCAAGCCGCCGCCGAAAACTACCATTTTCGAATCACATGTAAAGGAGAGAGATGGTAACATTCGGAGCCATTTCAGCAACTTTGCTGCGCTTGCTGCTGGAAAGCAACATCCTGAAACCAGGCAAGGAACGAATGAGTCTGTGCCGCCAGGAGACGCGGATAATGGTGACACGGAGATTCCCATCCGCGTGCATGATCAGGTATCCTGATCAAATTGGCAGTTTGAGTCTCAAACTCTCAGTTTACCCTGAGGAAGCAGAAATACTGTGCGAATGGGTTGAGATGTTGAAATACCCAGTTTTTCCTTCTACCACCGCCCTATGACTTACGACCCTTATGATCATGCCCTCGAAAGCGACATTCTTCTCCCTGGCATGTTATTACAGAATACCAACGTAGTCAAGAACATGGAATGACAACGATCGCTAAAATAGTTCGATCATATTCCAAATCAGACTTGAACTGTGCAAAGAAACCCCCTCTGTCTATGAAGATGGTCAAGAGAGGCAAAGATTACCCGAGCTATAACACACGAAATACAGCAGTCACAGATGTGAAAACCCAAGATAGAACAAGTAATACACACTTAGTCATAGAATCTCCGATTCTGGTTCTTGCCGAAGAGTGTCTCTCGGACTGCAGGGAGAGCATCGATTTCCAACAGGCGCAGACGCTCCTCGAAAGTGTTGTTGATCTCAATCTTGCCTTCTCCACCGACAACAAACACACCACCAGCACTGCAACCTAGTTAGCCTTCTTGGCGTATATTGGGGGCGGGGGCGGATGAACTCACGATCCTTCTGGCAACGGCTCCGACTCGTCCAAAGTCACAGTCACCTCTGAGCCAACATTGTCCTTGTACTCCTTGGTCGCCTCCTCAATAGCTTTCTTGGTAATATCAAAGTCCTTCTTCCGCGAGCGAACCGCAACGTTATCCTCGTTCAGATAATACAGGCCCTCGAGGACCAGGCCCTTGAGCATGGCCTGGTACTTCTTCTGGTCGTCGGCAGCCACCTTGGAGACCTTCTCACGAGCATTCTGGAACAGCTCATCGAGCAGCTCCTGGCGGCCAGCGAGCACGCGGAGTCGGGTCTTATTGGCGAGTGTGGACCGGGTGATCTGCTGGGACATGGCGGCCTGCTTGAACTTCTTCTCGTAGAGGGTATCGATGGCCGCAGTTTCCTGGCGCACCAGCTTGGACTTTTCGATCGCAAATTCTTCGTCGGCCTTCAACTGGATCTCTCGGGCCTTCTCAAGGGCTTCTTGCTTGATGAAGGCGGTCATCTTGCGGAGCTCGCCCGCGACCTGGAGTCGATGGCCATCAGTTCAACTCAAGCTTCCCGAGACCTAAAGTAAACGTCGGACATACCTGATCATCTGAAAGAGCATGGCTTTGTGACATTTTGGCGGTTCACTGCTGTATAGCCTGTTGGGGTGGAATGACGTGGGGAAAAGGGAAAGGATGTTGTGTCCAACTAAGCTCGGATTGCGTTGCCTTGGCGTTCCCGCATCCAGGTCCTGCGCACTCCCCTCGACCAACTTACCCTTTCAGCGTGATCCTGTCATTTCCTATAATTTGTCTGAGGTATGGCTTCTTTACTCCGGTAGTTTTTTTCTACTTGGTGCGCCTCTCGTTTTCCTCGACCCGACCAATGCACGATACGCAACATGGGCAATCTAGGTGACTTATCGCCGGAGGGAAGTGTTGCGGTAAGACCACGGGAATCAGGATATACTGCGGAACAAGATCAAAACTAATGTCTACATAAGGTTGGTGTAATTGTTGGGCTGATCTCGACCAGCCTCCAAGCTATAGGACTCACGCTCCAACGCAAGTCGCATTTGCTCGAGGACGAGAAGCACCCCTACGATGTGCGCAGACCCCCCTACAAGCGCCGACGATGGCAAGTAGGAATGGGGATGTTTGTGATTTCCAATATTGTTGGAAGTACTATCCAAATCACCACACTTCCGTTACCAGTTCTCTCGACGCTCCAAGCGGTCCGTTTTCCCCCTCCATGCACGGCATAGATCAGTTGCTGATGAGAATGCCGAATAGTCTGGATTAGTGTTCAATACCATATTTGCGACCCTCATCCTCGGTGAACCCTTTACCCGATATTCTCTCGCAGGCACCGTTCTCGTCTGCATCGGCGCGTTGTTGATTGCGACCTTCGGCGCCATCGGGGAACCCGCACATACCTTGGATCAGCTCCTGGACCTCCTCCAGCGACGGCCATTTCTTCTGTGGATGGGTGCCACTATCCTGCTGGTTGTTTTGGTAATTGTGGGCACCAAAATGCTGAAACACTTCCCGCCATCCTCACGCGCGAAACCGTCGGCCTCCGGTCATTTTTCGCCACATCTGCTGAGACTGCACAGCCGAATGAGATTGATCCGCGGCATGAGTTATGGATTTGTCAGTGGCATACTGTCAGCTCACTCCCTTTTGCTGGCAAAGTCCGCAGTGGAGCTTCTCGTGCGCACAGTCGTAGACGGTGTGAACCAGTTCAATCGTTGGCAATCATGGGTTATCCTGCTAGGGATGATCTTCCTCGCGCTCACACAGTTGTTCTATCTCCATCGGGGGCTAAAGCTGTGCAGTACTAGTGTACTATATCCTTTTGTGTTCTGCATCTACAACATCATTGCTATCATGGATGGCCTGATCTACTTCCGGCAAGTATCTCAGCTGGCGGGCTTTCACGCCGGTCTCATCGCTCTGGGAACAATAATCCTCTTGGGTGGCGTACTATGCCTGTCATGGCGACTTGAGGATATCGATGCTCACGCCGCTGTCACCACTGTGGGTTCCACGCAGACTGGACTTGGGCCAGGTATGGCAATCGTGGAAGAGCACTCTCCGACATCAGCTGGGTTGCTGGACGGCCAGAATGAGGAATCACAGATTGGAGAATGCGAGCCACTTCTCAACCCGAACCCCCATACTCGACATCTTTCGTATCAGCGAGGAAGAGCTCCGAGCTTACCCCTCAGTTTTCATTTTGATCGCGACTCAGCCGATCTAAACCCCGCCTCTATTTGGGCTGAACTCGAAGATTCGGACTATGAATCCACTGGTGGAGACAAACGATCTTCGACAGATCGCCTACGCAGCGTCAGTGGTAGCGCAACTTTAAACGGCCCATTACGGGGTCTGACACGACACTCGACGATCGGCGCTACTACACACGATCGCGAAAGGGGATCTCGGGGAATCCAGGGATTACTGAGTGAGAACCCATGGCGTCGTACCTCGGCACCTCAGGGTGGGATATCGGCCGCCCATCGTAAACGTCGGGGCACCGGGGGACCGTTTACATCATCGTCTAACCATGAAGTCCGTGGGTACGGAACCATTCAAGAGGATGGCGATGATACCCACTGCCGCGACGACTTCCCTGTCATCCGTTCGTCTGGCACCAGGTCTGGTCTTCTTGCTGAACCAAGGAGGGCTCTGGCAGGTGTCTGGAGTTTTGGGAGACAATATCTCTCTCGGTGGAGCAGCCTGCAGGCGGGCAGTCAGGCTGAGATTGACCCAGAAAATGGCTCTTCCTCATCCCTACTCCCGCACTCTAGCGTCCGTCTTCCACAAACAAGTTATACACAGGGAATCCCAGTTCCTGAGTCTGGCACCCTTCAGCCATCGTCATCCCCCTGACACTCTTCCAATATACTCTTTCCTCAGCCACCTCCACATAATATCCACCCTCGCTCCGACCTGTCAATTGCTACTTTCAGAACACTACATCTCGGAATTTCCTTTGCTTTTCCCCTTTTCAAAGCCCATGTACAGTAGCCCCTCTCCCTTGGCATACCGGGCGCTGTTGCTTCCGTCGCTCCTAGCTCTGGTCCATGACAGACCAATCTCGATCTCTCTTTTGTGTTCTGCCATCCACTGTCAAGATACTATGATATGATACCACCCAACCGATGATGTAGCTCCGTACGAATGAATATAAGACCCTCATACAATTTGCCCACGCTTTATGTATACTCACAACTACACACCATGACAAATATCAAGTACCCAAGTATTTAGTTTATACTCCGTTATGGTGATACATAATACAAAGACCTTAGGCAAACCAGTCACAATGCCTGCCGAAATTCCCTCGACTGTGGCCTCTGACATGCAGGTCAGCGATCTTTCTTTCTTTCACTCCATGCACGCCAAGGTATACGGTCTTCAGCTTGGAAGTAAATAGCCAGATTTAGAACGAAGCACCAGTAGTCATACAGATAACAAAATAAATCGATTGTCATTGAATATGGTTGGAGATATATCTGACAAGTCGTATAGTAACCCTAGCATCAACGTCCATGCATACTGTTTCAGCTGGACTTTCAATATTGAAATTATGCTCGAGCGCCTAGAGGACCGCATTTGTAAGACAATATATCCTAAAAGATACATATGAAGCGAGAATTAGCTTCTTATTAGTGGATCTGCTGTCCCTTTCAGCTGTACATCGTAGCGGCTCACACACTACATGCTAGAGATAGATCACAACCCAAGTCTACTCATAGACCATCACGACTACAACAAGCAACAAGACAGTCCAAAGGAACAGAATCCGATTGACCCATAGCATACATAATGTAACCCAGCCAGAGCCATAGCGGTGCGAAGTTAGAACCGAGTGGCATTGAGAATCCGTCATAACCAAGACAAGACGGTCTCGTCACGGCATGGAATCAACAAAAACAAGTAACACACAGTTTGAGATTAGACAATGAGGGAAAATAACATAATCAGTGGACAAGGAAATAGGTTAAAAACTAAAAGAGCAAAAAAGACTAGAGGAAAAGCCACTTCGCCGACAAGTTTCAATGCACCACGAACACCTCCATCCTCTGCCATGGTCTAGGTAGAGGGGGGAAAACAAAAGCCAAATTAGCGATGAAGCCCGGATTTGCCTGCTTGCGCTCTCTTTCTCTTTCTTGAAGCTGGTTTCTTTTTTTGACGGACTTTTTTTTTTTTTGGTTATTGGAAAGCCATAGTTCTCAGCAAATTGGGGTTCTCCTTTTTCCGATACAGAAAGCAATATCAAAAGGAAAAACCCGATCCAGTATCATCAGAGAGACTGGAAGGGGATGGATCCAGCGCGGTGCTTGACAGTTTACAAATAGTCTCACGAGAGTGCCCTGGAGAATGGCGCATGCAGATACAGCGCGACCATTCCCGAGGGAAGAGTGGGATGATGGATCGGCACAGAGGGAGACGGGTATCAAATGAACGCGAGATCGAGGCGCAGGGAGGAAAGAACAGAGAATAAGTCGCAGCATCAGGGACCTTGAGCAAGGACCCACAGATCAGATCATAATTTAAGCATTCAAGCAGTGGGTTGGTGCTGGGGTGGCATGCGACCGCCGACCGGCATGGGGTACTGACCACCAGCCTGCTGTTGCTGCTGCTGGAGGTTCTGGTAGTACGCCATCTGCTGCTGCTGCTCATTGGTCATGTAGCCAGGGTGAATACCTGGGCGCATACTCCCCTGGGGTGCGTTGACGTTGTTGTGAGCCACATCTTCGGGGGCCTCGGGGGCGACATCGGGGGCGTCGACACCGTTCTCACTGGCGGCTGGGTCGGGAGCGTTGAGGCATGCCTGCCAGTGGGTTAGTGGCTGGATGAAAGAAGAGTATTACAGCAGAACATGGCTTACCTGAATCAGGTTCTTGCCCTCGGCCTTGGTAACCAGCGGCTGAAGTTTGGGAGTAGTGAAGGTGTAGACAAGGCCGGTTTCGGAGACGACCAGGAGGAGAACTTGAGTGCCAGTCAAGACAGAGAGTTCGTAGGCCTATAGAGCCCCATGATGGTCAGTTGAAAGTCCTAATCGATTAAATGTAGAAGGAGCCTCGATCGGGGAACTGATGCGGAGGGGGCCTCGGACGCGACGCACCTTCTTCATAATACCGGCCTTCCGCTTGGAAAAGGTAATGTGCCGACGCGACTTATCCTGAATAAACTTGATCTCGATCTTGCGACGTTCACGGCCGGGCTTGTCATCATCATCATCTTCATCGTCGGCGCTCATGCGGTTGCGCTTGGTGCCACGGGCATCGGCGCCGTTGCCGGGGAGGTCATCGTGACCAGGGGAAAGCTTTTCGTCGAGAACCGCAGACATGTTGGCAATAAAGAAGAACAAAAGAGGTTTAATATGGGGGGGTGGTTATGATTTGAGGGGGGGATACCGAAAGGGGAAGGCAAGAGATGACCCAATCGAGTAACGCGTTTATGGGATGTGAGAGAAAGGGAATGGGGAAATCGATGGGGGGGGGGAGAGCGAAGAAGGCAAAGTGCGAGTTGCGATGGGCAGGCGGTCTGTTACATGGATCACGTGGGATTTTGGTATTAGTACAGTTTGTAAGGTCTAAATAAGTTGGGGTACTTATTGTACTAGTAACATCAATATTGGGCAGAAGTACTGGCACTATTACCTTTGTATTGACTTGTAATTGAGTTGTATTCGCCTCATCTGAACCAGACACGATTCTTGGCTCTGACCCCTCATTGGCTGATTCTCCCTTTGGCCCCCCGTTTGGCATTTTTTGCCCTTTTCCCCTCTGGTCTGGGCTCTTTTTCCTTTGTTGCTTCAAGTCCACGGGTATCTTTCTGATCTCTCAGACTTCCCTAATTTTGGTTTTGCCTTTTGTTAGAGGCACGAAGTACGGAGTAAGAATATAGAATATAAAAATCCATACATTTCTATGCTCAGCACTCCATTCCATTTCACATGCCTCAAGACAGGACTTCTCAATCTCCGCTGCTATGTGATTGGCCATTCCACCTTTAAACATACCTAATGAGCATCCCTCATTTTCTATCAAGATCCTAGTCTCATAGAAACATCCTACTTCGAGGTTACATCTACAAAATGGAATATGTATATAAAAAATAAGAGTTCACATCACACAGGCGCGGGTCGCACCTGCTTTGTGGCACGGAATAATGGCCCTGTATACAACGTACTCGCATGGCTGCATTCAGAGTACATCATAAATAGCCCAAAAGGGCATCAACCCTGTCACCACTCTCTTATCTCTCTTATAGCCATTCCCATTCCCTTCTGATTGCAACCACAAGAACCGACCTCACATTCATCATTGCACGATAAAGTACGAAGTACAAGGCCACAGTCTCAACACAATAATCCCAGATATCTCATATCCCCTTGCACACGCATGCATACCTTGCATGGAACTCGTAGCGCCCCTAGAGATACTATTTCGGGGTCTCACAGACGTAGATTTGCCAAGGATCACAGGATCGGGGTGACTTGGTCAGTAGGCCCTGAACAAAAGTCAGGGGAGTCCAGAGTCAGGGCTTGTTCCATGCTTCTTGTATTATCACTCCTACTATTAGTCCCATGTCTACGGTGTACAATCTACAATATCTTCTCATCAGCTGATCTGGGTTGATATTGTTCTAAGCATAAAGTCATAACATTCATTGCGCCCGAACCTGGCCAGATAAAGTCATAATATTCATTGCGCCCGAACCTGGCCAGATAAAGTCATAATATTCATTGCGCCCGAACCTGGCCAGGTGGCTACCCCGCCACCTTAATCACATCGAGAGCTCCAGGCAAAGATCGACCGCTGTTGACTGATGAAAGGAAAATAATACCATCTCATGGCATCCACATAGCAACAATAAGGAATCAATGCCGATTAGCGGGCCGATCCGAGAAGTCCTAGACCCGATGCAGCGGAGTCCAGCTCAGACGCTTCGGGATACCAACGAATACCCTCATAACATTGAAATGACGAAAACTGATCATATTCCTCACATAATGAACAAAGGTCCAACGCTAATCACCAACGGAGACCCGAAACCGGGTCTGTTGTCAAGTCTAATTTTACAGAAAGGATGCAAGGCATAAAAGGCACAAAAAGTGGCTTTGGCCCGAAGCGCACTTAAGGCCAAGACATGGACAAAATAGGAAATAAGGACAGATAAGAGCAAGGCCAAACCGATTAAGTGTGGCAAGTCTCGGCCAAGGCCCGCATAGGTCCAGGAAAATAGGGAGGAAAACGGTAAAAAGCCACTGCAATGAACATTTCAAAAATCGCAATACACCGTCAGGATATAGAGGGAGCACGCAAAGCCACCAGGTTCCTGCACCTTACTGGACTCCGCCAATGCAACGCCGGATAAATGAAACAGAAACTGGAGGACGCGGAGGGCAGGTCACGATCACGAGTCTCATCCGGAAAAGAAAAGGGCTGTTGGGTTGGTTGATTTTGCAATCATATTGGGCTGGTGTCGTGAAGTCGGGAAAAAAAAGAAGCCAAAGACGTTGTGTAGTATTTTAGAAAATAAAAAAGAAGGCCGAATCATGTGCAACGAAGTGAAGAGGTACGAGCAACAGTCCCAAGGACCAGCCTCAAGTAGTAACGGTGCAATTTTCATTGCTGGTAAGTGCCGCGAAGATAATGGTCACTCACACCACCGCCACCGCCGCCCTTGGGGCCGAGCCAGACTATTTCAATCACGCTGTGGCCCTCATCTTCTTCGCGAACGTAGAATTGGTGGACGTTCTGACCAACCACGAATGCATCACGAAGCAACCACCGATCCTTAGCAATGCCGTCTTCCTCTGCGGGACGGAGGGGACCCAGGCGGTCTTCATAGCCGCGGGGGTCTTCTGGCCAGGTCTTTTCGGTAGCATCGAAGTTGATAGCATCATCTGGCACATGCTCGGCGTACGTGTACTTCACCAGCGAGTAGCCGTTGGTCATAACCCAGAAGTGACGGAGAGTCTCCCCAGTAGCACTGTTCACAGTCTCCTCCTGATCAAAGACCCAGCGGCGGAGAACAGACTTACGGCCTGCGGCAGCAGCAACGGTGGTCATCTTGACCACGTCCTTGCTATACCAACTGTTCCAGTGGTGCATTGATTCGATCTTGCGACCTGACTCGTAAACACCATCCACGGGGTCCGCCATATCCATTTGGTAGAGGGAAGGCCACAGGGTCAGGGGGGTGTCACCGAAGCGTTGGATACACTGGCCAAGCTTCTGGTCACCGGGCTGCTCGCCCCAGGACTGGCACTCGTCGTAGTGCTTCATCAGGACATCCAAAAGAGGCTTCGAGACAAACACACCGGCACCGCCGAATGCAATGTGGCCGAAAGTATCCACCTGCCAGCTGGCCTCGGACAGAGATCCAATGTAGTGCTTCTTGTTCTCATCAAAGAGCTTCAATTCCTCGGCGATAGTGGGGAGCGACAGGAAGAAGGTATCATCATCACTAAAACCAACCCAAGTGGTGTGCGGGCGGTGCTTACGAATGTGCTCGGTGAACGCCTCGACCATACCAAAGTAACGGGCAGTGAAGTCGAGCGGAGAGGCCTTGAGAGTCAAGTCCAGACCGCGGTTGCGGAAGTAGGTCTCCTGCTTCTCCAGATCGTCGTCAGACTCAGGGACCAGAACAATCAGACCGGCCTTGGTGTTTCCGTAGGAGTAAAGCAGAGAGGGGAGCAGGCGGTCCAGACGGTCCACGGTAGTGGCCAGACCGAACAGAAGCTTGGAGGTCTCCTCGACATCGTCATCGGCGGCCACATCGACGTCGATGATCTCGGGACAGACAAAGTTTTCCGGCTTGTTCTCGGGAGACACGACCATACCGCGCTCCATGACAACCATGGGCGGGAGCACAGGCTTCTCGATTTCCTCCAAAGTGTGGAACTCGGTGCGAGGGTTCACATGACGAGGACGGAAATAGGCGCGAGTGTAGTTCTTGCGCGGGAGCCATTCAGGGAAGGGAAGGGGAGCGGCCAATTTCGGGTCAGCCTCACAGGTGCTGCTGGTGGGCTGCTGCGAATCAGATGGTGCCGGCGTCTGTACTTGAGGTTGCTTGTTTCCACCGAAGGAGGCCCGATCAATTGGGTGCTTGAACCGAAGGAAAGCCGAACGGTCGTAGCGTTCCATGCAAAAGAAGAATATTCCGATGGTCACCAGAGCCACCAACGGGAATACCGTCTTCATCCGAAACAGAGGCATTTTGGCTTTTCCAGTATTGAGCGATGACTTTTCAAACATGTAAATAGAAGAAGGCGAGGCGAAATCGGGGCAGATGAACCCTGGAATTAAAAGTTATGGGTTCGGCGTGCGCGTGCGAGGTGTCGTATCCCGGGAATATCGTGCAGCAAAAGCTGGTAGAAAGAGGCAATTCTCAGTCGGGGGAAGAGTCAAATAAACGAGTGTTCCAAGAGTGGATTAAAGAGTGGCAGGCAAATAAAGTGCCGAGATATTTCAACGAGAGGCTGGCAGCGTCGGGACCTGCGACACGGTCCAAAGGGGGGAGCGTCTGTAAAGGGGGAAGTAGGAGAACAGGAATAGAACAGAGAAGCAAGACTAACGCGGCTGGACGATGTGCCCAGTCCGAGTGAAAAGTCGATGGGAGCTTGTAGTCTTGTGTCGTGAAGTTGTTGGAGGAGGAAAGAAAAAGGGAGGCCGCCGAAGCAATTAACGGGACAGGGTTGGCTGTGTATGGGTATTACCGTAATATATTACTTAGATCTTTTTCTTTTTTTAACTTCTTTTTCTATCCGTTTTCTACATCGGTGTACGGAGTACGTGTGTACATATCGGCCCTCCGCCATTCTCCGTTTAGTATTCTGTCTTCAGTGATATCAGAATATATTGCTGGATATTGACATCTTGGTATCCCATCCTTCGGTTGCCGTGTTGATGCCAAGTTGAAATGCAGGAACGGAGCCCTTCGACAGGACCATCTTAAATGATATGTGGCTTATACTTTGTTTCCTTTTGCTTCGTTTTACCTGTTGAACCTAAGTGTCGATCATGACGGAAAAAGGAACGTTGTTAGCCCTGGGAGTGATCAACCCCCTTCCAGGTTCAGTGGAATACGCCGCCATGAATCTGATGATCGGCACTGGTTTTTTAATTCACTTTCCCTGTCTTGAGCACAACAATAATATTTTTGTCTAACCCGGGCACAGGTGTGGTTGTTCAAGTCGGAAATGATCATATGGCCCTTGACACTCCAAAATAAGCATGTTTCAAGTATCTAGAAGGCTGTTTTCGGCGACACATTTGAATGCAGGCTCGCGTGAGGATTCCGATGAGCTGTTTGGGACATCTGCATAAATAAATCTGTATGATAGGCCAGAAACTCATGCCTACCAAAATAACTCCGATTGCTCTCTCCTAGCGTCTCTATATGTACGTTGTACGAAATCGTGAGTACTTGTTTCTGCATATAGATGCTACTATGTACTCCGTATAGATACGCTATGTATCCGAATTCGTCGGATTGCACCTAGCTGACTGCGCCTGAGCCTCAACCTCAATAATCCAGCAAACCCGGACAATATAAGCGACTAAAAACATCCGTTCCTATCCCGAGATCCCATCATGATGATGTGAACATAATAACTACGAACTGGAGATCACGTCACTGTTATCATGGCGCTTTGACCATCAAAGCAAAAGGGGCGGACTAGTCTTTGGGAAAGGGTCTGTATAAAAGTTATACGGAAGACGGAGTATTAACTATGAACTACCCTGACCCTGTCGCGGTATCAACCGGAAAGGACAGGTATACAACAATTGTACTCCGTATCAGAAGCAAAATGAGCCAGGGAAATGATCAGAGACGATCGCCCTGGCACCCAGCCGCGTCAACCAGTCAAAATCAGCCGGAGGGGCAAATGAGGCCAATGCCCCCCCACAGACACGCGTCCTTCCTGACGACGTTATCATAATGCTGGGCGCTGGTATTCGTATTCTCAAATATAGTACATTATCTGGATGTTCAGCCCTTATTTAATCTGTCTTTTTGGGGACATTCCCAAGGATGTCTCGCAATTTGCAAATCTATTTATATAAGACGAGAAGTTCGGTAAAAAGAATGGACGATTGAAGCTTATCGGGTAACATATTTCCAGTGGCGATAGCATTTCCTGGGCCATGGATTTCCTCACAGCCAAGTGGGCCGGGATCGACAGCCATTTAAATGGGTATTTTAAATGATGGTAGTTCATGCTTTGATTTATTTTGTTTCATCGTTCAATATGTACGAACTCGACTGAAGTTTTCCGGGGAGAACACTTGTATACTGTTTTAGTTAAGAACAACGTGCGGAGTATGTACAGAGGACGGAGTACACTGTATATCGATGTACAATAGTGAAGGCACCTGAACTGTGGAGAATCATCCACTTTTGTCCAGGCCCATTGTCATGGCATTTACAGCATCGAATGGTACTACAACATACAAATAGGTACGTACTAATATGGCACGCGTTTTGCCAGGGTTGCTTATAGCATCCAAAGAGTACTAACTAACTAGTTAGTCCCTTGTCCAGTGTATCAGATTAAAAAAGCCGTGTCAGCACTTACGAATCCCTTGTTAATACATAATACAATCCCTGTCACGAAACAGCCGCTAATAAAAAGATATGTCAGTCATCTTTGTGGCATTTTAAGCTTGAACAGTCGCCTTGGCGTTGCTGTCAAAGCGGTAAAAGGGGGAGATTCCACGCTCAAGGGTCTTTCTATCAACTGAATTTTTCTTCTCTGTATAATACACTGTAAGACGAAGAGTGCATTTCTTCTTATGAGTTTGGCCATATGAAATTTGGGAATACGCCGCGGAACTGTTTCTTTCGCTTCACATGTATACAAAGTAGAAGGGCCTTGAACTGTTCGACTTTCATCCTCCATCCTCAACCATCGACATAGATATTCGAGATCCCTCGACTGCGTCTATACGATGCTTATTTCTGAGTGCAATACTCCAGAAAGGACCACTTTGAAGGTTCTCTAGAAGCTATATATTCGCCCGTACTTTAAGACTTGCTTTGGTTTGTCTGAGTATTATGAGCGCGGCATAGCAACGATAATGGTTTGGGGCTAAAAACTGCTGCTGGTCATTTTAACACTCGGTCCTTATAGCCAAGCAGTGGCTCGCCGATGGAAGTTGTAATCTGAGTGGAGTTATTTTTAATCAATCAGGTACTTGATAGATATGAGAGCGCAATTTCAATGAATACTATATTATAATAAATATCGAGCGAGAATAGTGATTAAAGCCCTCGTCGCTTCACAGGCCATTCATGACTCTTGATCATGCTACTCGACTCTCTGGTCCTTGACGGAGGCCTTTGTTGTCCAATATTCGCTTGGAGCTTCGGGGTGCCAGGCTTTTTCATTTCGGTCAGAATACTTTCTCGTTCGAGGCCATCTCTCAACTTTCAGTATTCTTTGTAGAGATCACGCATAGCTGAAGAAGAAGTAAGCGTAGGCCGAGAACGGTCTTTCTCCGGTCTTCTTGTTGCATGGTTTTCAGTAGGGGTTTGACCGATCATCCCCAAGAGAATGTGGTTTGGTTTTGAATGCATTTGACCGTGCGTTGTTTCGAGGTCCAAAAGCCTCCGGTGACATCCATAAGCACCACATCTGCACAGGTTCTCTGTCAGATCTCCTATCGCCTTTGGAAAGACGGCAAGTAGGATTGGCACAGATAGCCCTGATACCGCTGGCAATACCTGTGGCAGGTGTAGCAGCTGTATAGCCCAAGCGGATTGCCACTATCCGCAAGGGATTAGAAACAAGAAATAGAAAATCTCTCAGGTGCGGCAAAGGTGTCCATCATTGAATTAGATGCTGTCATACATCCCCACTGGGCACATTGTGACGTCTGCCGGGCGCCTCGATTTCGGAGGCCTTGTGTGAAAGGTCAGGCGGAATTGAGCCTTCCGAACGCGGTGTACCAGGATATTTCCACTTGTGTGCATTCAGCATTCACTATGGAGTGGAGTGGGACGGAGAGATAGGTGTGAGAGAGAAGGAGAGTTCACCGGACTGAGTCAACTCTCCTCTTCACATACACTTGACTTCCCCCGCGCTTTTAGACTGCAGCACTTGTTCGCTCATTATTTATTATAGACTTCGTTTCGTGCGCAATCTAGACAGGACACAAAGCACAACAAAAGTCCTAGGCACACCTCAACGTACCCCCGCCATGGCAACCTCACCCCGCTATCTGACCGGCGACACCGCGGGGAAGTAAAGGTATGCGCATGGGGTGCGATGCACGGGACGGTGGCGGAAAGCTCGCAGGACTGGGATTGACTCGTCTCTTTTCTTTTAGGAAAGCAGGTCGTCTTCGTCACAAATAACAGCACGAAATCTCGCGCAGACTACAAGAAGAAGCTAGATGGCTTGGGGATCCCAAGCAACACGGTACGTCATAGTCTTCCATTTAATGGCCGAATGTCTCTAACTATTCGGATTAGGAGGAAGTATTCTCCTCTTCGTATAGCGCATCTATCTACATCTCCCGTATTCTCAACCTTCCCGAAATAAGCGCAAGGTCTTCGTGATCGGAGAAACCAGCATCGAGCAAGAGCTCCGCTCCGAAAATGTCCCTTTTATCGGGGGTACGGACCCTGCTTATCGTCGCGATATCACCCCAGAGGATTACAAACGCATTGCGGCCGGCGATTCTTCCCTACTTGACCCAGATGTCGGAGTCGTGCTGGTCGGACTGGACTCTCATATCAACTATCTAAAGATGGCTTTGGCGTACCACTACGTTAAGCGCGGCGCCGTGTTCCTGGCCACAGACATCGACTCCACCCTGTCCAACTCGGGGACTCTGTTCCCCGGCGCGGGATCAATGAGTGCGCCCCTCATTATGATCTGGGGCTGGAGCCCGTGTCTCTCGGAAAGCCGGACCAGGCGATAATGGATGCCATTGAGGGGAAGTTCAAGTCTGACCGCGCTCGCGCGTGCATGGTCGGAGTCCGGGCTAACACCGACGTTCGTTTTGGCTTGGAGAGTCAGCTCGGAGGTACCCTGGCGGTTTTGACTGGAGTTAGCTCTAAGGAGGACTTTTTGGATGGTCCTATCAGGCCGATGGCTTATCTGGACAAGCTTTCTGATATTCTCGCGTCGGCGTCGAACTGACGAGCTCGGACTGTTGCTGATTTGGTTGAAGTAGAACTAGACCGGGATGAATTACGCAGGACTCGCACGACTGTCGTATATACTGCAGGATGTCCTTAGATTATATATACAGGCTGCCATGAGATTCGATACCTCGATTGATGTACAGACCCTGATACAAAAGTATTTACCCACCCGCATTTTTACCCCGCCACTACAAAATATATATTTCTCCATTTATACGTAGCACTACCAATTTTTGAGCTATACGAATTTTAAAATATAGGTTTTAAAACCTGAAGACCTCTCGCTTAAGACCCACATTTAATATTTTGTGTACCCCTCAGCTTTAAGTACAGCCCTGCAACGTCTCGCTATGCTCAAAACCAAACTATCTAGCTTCGACTGCGGTATTGCGTCCTATGCTTCCTTTATGCACCTTTTGAACACTATCCAACTCTCCTCCGACCGGCCTATGTGGATCAACTCGGAATATAACTCAAAGAGCTTGACTTTTAACCACCGCTAGACAAGTTCAATAGGGTTTAAATCAGGTGAGTGCGTTGGCCACTCCTCGAGTATACCCCATGGGTTTCAAACCACTCCTATATAAGTAATGTAGTATGGATCCGTGTATTATCTTGCTAGAAGATGAAACTAGGCCTGTAGATTTGAATCAAGCCCCTTTCGAGTGCCCTAATGTACGAGACCGCGGTATACCCGGTCTTTAAAGACTCGGGGTCCAATTCCTTCTCCCGCTCTATTATAACCAGCTCTGAACGACCACCAAGCTAGATAGCACCCTAAACCATTTGGGATATATCTTTGACGTGCGCTTTCGTATTTATAAGGTCCCTTCGGTGAGCCTTAGACTGAAAACGCTAGCACTATTAGGGTCTAGAGTTTGAGGTTCGTTAAACGGAACACTCGTCCGTAAAGATCCAACCTTAAACGCCATTTCCCGGCTAATTTCGAAGCCAAGGCCATGTAAAGTTATATTGTTCAATAGCTAAATCCCTTCTGATCGGGATTTTACGCCTTGATCGGTATTTTAGGAGGCGGAACTGCTTTAAAACCTAGATGGTAAGCGACCGGGACGGATTACCAGGTGTGATTGCACTTAGCTGTTTATATGTGTAAAAGGGATCCCGGCGAGCCTGGAGATAGATATAATTACGAGTCTGATCACTAAACTCCTTTGGGCGAGCACTACGAGGGAGCGATTCAATAGCGTTGTGCTATTTAAAGCGCTGAATTGTATTGAATATCGTTTTGCGGGTGCACCTAAAGTCAATGGCTAGCTTTGACTGCGAAATACCGGCTTGATAGGCATAGATATAGATGAGCGTTGCTCATATGAAAGCTCACCTTTTGCTCTACGTAATGAGTTATTTTCTATGCCTGAGAGAGGCAATGGAGACGACCGCCTCGCCTGTATAGGTATCCTCGCGTCGATTCCCCGGCTTCTGGTTAGGTGAAGAAATTATGGTAGAGCATATAGAATAGATTACTGGCGAAGATGGTGCCGACGAAGGGCTGATTTCGTATAGGGTCGAATGGAGGCGCCTTAGGGGTGAGGAATATTAACTACACGATGGCATTGATTGCAAATAATATGATTGAACAGCTACAGAAGACATTGGTTAGTATTAACCCAGCATACATGTATAAAAGCTTCCGGCCCCCAATACGCTGGTGCAGAAAGGTAAGGGAAGCTCACTCAATATAGGACAATGCGGAGAGCTCGTGGTATACTAGGATATCGAGATCGCGGAGTAATCGATCAATGAACGCAACCTTTGCAGCCGACTGGATCTTCTTCACGCGCCCATCCGGGAGTGAGAGAGAGAGAGAGAGCTCGTCTGCCGCTCTACGGAGTCGGCGGCACTTCTATAAGGTATGCCGGACACGTCAGCGATGTATTTCGCATCTCGAAAGACATCTGGAGTGGCCATGGAGGCTCATGAGGACATGACTGGCAGTTTAAAGAAAGACTATGGGAGAAATATAAGCGAGAGTTTCACGAGAGCTGTTCCTATGGGACACCACAGCGATGAGCGGAATGTGAGAAGCGATGATGATGTGTCTGGGGAGGAACGTGGAGTAGCCGATAGGTACCATCTCATGTCAGGTGGGAAACGGACTTTCCTCGGCCCGATTCCGCGATGGGTGTCATTGCAATCCTGCCCAGAATAGCGAGACTGATGGCGATACATTTGGTGTCGACAATATAATAATCAGTTCTCAATGCAATGGATCAAACTATATACGGTATGGTTTCGGCGGATGTGAGTCCTCTTTTACTTTTTAGTTCATAGCTGAATGGCAGTTTCCCATGAGCATGTCTCTGTGGCGCAATTGGTTAGCGCGTCTGACTGTTAATCAGGAGGTTGGAAGTTCGAGCCTTCCCAGGGACGTCCCTTTTTTGTTTTTAAAAATTTCGCCCCTATACGTCGTACATCGTACCCGGATGGATAGTGCTTTGACTAAGAAACAATTGCATAGTCTGCTTCAATACAGCTCCCTGTGGTGGTTACAGCTATCTTCAATATTGTGTTAGTTATCGATGTTGGAAAGCTTGGTGCCTGACCGCCACGGCGGGCCATGATCTCACGCCTGATCATATCTTTCTCCAGTCGATATCCGACGGAGCCACGCCAACATAAGTCTCTGTGGCGCAATTGGTTAGCGCGTCTGACTGTTAATCAGGAGGTTGGAAGTTCGAGCCTTCCCAGGGACGGCTCTTTTTTTGCCCTAGAATTCTGTCTACTGGGCTCATAGCCTGTATCCATATGCACGCACATATGCAATTCACGATGTGACTGTGATGACCTTGATGAAGATGGGGGATGGATATCCGTTTAGAATTGGGAAACTGCCTCTTCTGCCCAAGTTACCCGCGTTTGTATAAGAAGTCGTCTAGGTGGCCATCTTCATCATCTTCAAGTTCCTCTTTCCCTTCTTCATGCTTAAAGTTTCTCGCTTCCGATGCCTTTCGATAGAGTTGAATCCAAGTCTTAATGACTGTAACATGACCCAGGTGTCTACCTACTACGCCTTCTAAGAGATAGGAGGACAGGTCAGCTTTCTACAGCCAATGTGCCACTAATCCCTTCTGGGCCAGCTCCATTAGGCGTCCTGTCTATGGTGCCTGGCCAGTATCTAGTTGAACTATGGTCGTGTATACCATGATTCAGTGTGGCATCTGGGGGAGATGAGGAATTCTTATCCATTGCAACGGTGCTGTGTGACAGCGAAGTACGGAGGCATGCTCGGCAGAGATCAATGTAAAAGAACAAGAAGAAAGGAAGGGAAAAAAGGGGAAAAAAAGAAACGTCCCTGGGAAGGCTCGAACTTCCAACCTCCTGATTAACAGTCAGACGCGCTAACCAATTGCGCCACAGAGACATGTTATGTTTGATTTTCCCATTTGTCCTTAGTAGTTAATCTGACATCTCTGCTGCGGCTGAGGTGGTGATCGGATGTTCAGCCACTGTGTATTTCATAGATTCAGTATATGATAGATAAGAAGAGTCTTGTAGAATTTGGAATCGCTAGGGAGAGGTGGAAGCCAACCGATGTATCTGAGTCCTAAGGCCTCAAAGTAGGATGAAGATGAACGTAACTGTTTGGCTGCCTGGTGCAGAGGGTTGGGCCAGCACTTAGACCCCGACCCATTGAATTGATCCCCACTCATAGGAATATGTTACTATACATTGGATATTGTCTATCAATATCGCCGCCATACCGAACCTTGGAAGGTTACGGTATTGATTATTCAGCGGTCGCCTCGACGGCCAAGACAAAAACCGCTCCCAATTATGCGATTGCATCGTACTCTCTTATCGTCCCATATTTTCTCATAATCTTCTTTTCTGGTTCTACCGTTGAATTCATTGTCCATGATTATGCACCTGTGACAGTCCAACTTCTACCACGTGAATGTTGTGGAGAGCCACCTTCTTGATCTCATAATGCTGATTTTGAACGATCGTTAACCCTAGGTGGGATCCACATTTCTCTACAATGTCGGTCGTTTTGACCACCGTTTCTGTTCTAGACTGTCTATCTATCTATTTATTTTTTGATAAATGGAATTCGAGTATAGTGGCTCAACAATATGGTAACATAGACTTCCACTGCCAAGCGGACGATTAGTATTGAGTCGTAGTGGGCAATTTAAACTTGACATGGTGCGAGGAAATTCGTTTATCCTGCAGAGTCGTCTTGGTAGTTACTATATTGTATTGTGATATACATTAGCCACAGTGTGGCTAGTGTCAATTTTTACAATACGAAACGCCTTCTATATCTGGGCACATGTAACGTACGACGAGACATCTATGTATGATGAAACCCAACAGAGCCTCCTAGAAATTCGTTAGCTCACTCCGTTCTGGTTGCTTCCCGACCCTTACTGCATGGACGGATTAAGCGTGTAAGCTGTTCTATTATAGCTCCTAATACCGTATATCTGTAACCAGAGTGAAGTCTGGCACCTACCGCAGTTGACCACATGTGAACATTTCGATACGGGAGAGAAAGGGGAAAGTTAACTAACCACAACTGGGGCGTCATGCCTGTGAACATATTCTAGAAGCGTTATTATTCTGTCACGCTATTCATTGTATTGTGAATTTATTTTCGTACAGTTCCTATCTTGCCCTTACAGAAGCAAGAGCCTTACGTGATAAGAGGTTCAAGCGTTCTCATTTCTGAAAGCCCACTGAGTACCATTATATATCAATCACTGCATAGAGAGGCATCGTAATCTAATTGGGCCACCTACAGAATCTACCGGGTAGTTTGTGGGACAGGAACTTGACCAGAGGCAAGAAAGAAAATATCTTAGAGTAATATGGAGGAGTAGGATAAGGATACATCTTGAGTAGAATAAAGCATAATACGAGTCCTTTATGTTCATGAACTTCCTGAGCAAAGTATCTCCTTTTTTGGCTTTCTGGTCCTTGATATAGACTTTGCCTCATCGTAACGGAAAGAAACTAAGGGTGCCATGCCGCAAGAATACTTGCCATATATGGTTACGGTGCCACATCTTTGCAGTGAGGAAAGATCAGTACGAACATTCCTAAGGCCATAGTTAAACATATGACACTTGCCGCCTTGGCGACACATCTTTTATTTGGCTAAGACTCTCATTGAACTGGGGCGAAGGTCAAAGATGGTGCGGCTTAAATGATAACCTGCGCCTCTGCCCCACTCTGATCCGGTGGGCTGACATCCGGTGGGCAGCCGTCGCGAAATATTGTGTCCATGTTCACAGGATAACCCCTCACGTCACCTTTCTAGGGAGCGCAGTCATAATATGCCACAGTTTCAATGTCAGGCCCCCGGATGCACCTCGAGCTACCGTCGTAAAGAGCATCTCCGACGCCACGAAGCGCAACATCGTGGAAATCACCTTCGCAC
This sequence comes from Penicillium egyptiacum, assembly GCA_911456345.1. Classification (NCBI taxonomy): domain Eukaryota; kingdom Fungi; phylum Ascomycota; class Eurotiomycetes; order Eurotiales; family Aspergillaceae; genus Penicillium; species Penicillium egyptiacum. The sequence goes on from CAJVRC010000843.1 coordinate 1,155,058, forward strand.
TTGTTCAATTTGTGGTCGTGCCTTTTCTCGCAGGTAGAGTGATCCTTGACTTCAGATATGATTGATCATTCAATAATGGATAGCTATGCAGTGACAGTCTTCGACGTCATATTCGTCGCGATCATGAAGTCCCTGGACGACCTCTCGCTCGCGCTACACAGGCCTGCAGAAGTTGTCGTATGTCCAAGACACGGTGCCAGGGAGGCTCACCATGTACGGAGTGCTCTTTGAAGGGGAATTTGTGTATCTTTGATGGTCCTGTTCCCCCGGATACCGAGCCCGCTCTACCAGATCCCGAAGAAGAGCCCCGGGAGTACGGCAGTGAGAATGATCCGATCAATACCTCCCTCGAGAATAACACCCGAGTTGACCATTACATCCATCTTTACTTCACGCATTTTCATCAACACTGGCCAATCCTGCATCGACACACCTTCAGTGTTCCTAGCGAGCCCCCATTGCTGCTTCACGCAGTGTTGATGATTGGCCTCTGGGTCAGTGGGAGCCCGGCGGCGCAGCAAAAAGCTCGGAACTTGCATTCCAAGCTCGGACTGGCGATTTTAGCACAGCGGGTAAGTTACCCAGAGGCACTTGTTCAATCTGAAAGATTTGGTCCAATTCATTGATTATTAATTCGTAGGACAACTGGGAACGATTGCCGGTGGAAGGGGAGCACGATAACGAAGCTTCAGACAGCCCACTTTCACGATGGCCGATTGCAACCTACCAAGGCATTCTTCTCTACATCATATTCTCATTACTGGCATCGATTCCGATTGGTCTCGAACTTAACCTCAGCCTAACCATACCTTTGCCTGACCGTCAAATCCTTTCCGCTCTGATCGCAACCTGTCTGCGGAACAACCTATTCTACTATCCCAATATGCTTACAAGGTACCAACACGTGGAGTCTATTACCTGCATGTGGGTGGGAGTCGAAGAGATCAAAAGGTTCGGTTTGGCCTTGTACAAGGTTTCTCGGCTTTGTGGAAGGAGGAGTTGCTTGGGAGAGTCCGATGAGACTGATGGTCGACTTCTTCGCCTCTCAGACCTACAGTTCCCTATGCCGGATAGGAAGAATTTCTGGGATGCTGGCTCGAATGCAGAATTGGCTCGACTTCTTTTGATATACTCTAGAAGAGAAGATAAATCGGATGACGCTAGGGGTACCAAATGGATTTCACAAAGTGGAATTTTATTGGAAAGTGACGAAAATTGGTGGAATTGACTCACTAGGGTATTCCGAAAGTTAGCCTGTCCATGAACCTGCTTTTCGTCACAACATAGCTATCTTGGATTTCTATTGCTCTCGACCTCAGCTAGGGAGAGAAATTCATTCGATGAATCGAAGTAAACATCAAAAACATAACCGACTTTTTCTAATCTTTGATTGATCACACACAATGCCACAAGGACCATCCACCTTCACGCTCACTAGCCAACCATCACCGGGGTTTCCTCGCCAGGAGTAAGCCAGAAAACATTATCTGACACCTTTTGGTCGTCAAAGACCTTCGCCAAATCGGCCTGATGTTCAGTGAAATGTTCCCACGATTCAAAGTGGATAGGAACCATCCGATCGACATTCAGCACACGCATCAAGTGAGCAGCTTGCTTCCCATCGAAAGTAATTTGTAGAACACCGTTAGGGTGCTCAAAAAGCGCATTCCCAAGATTCAAGACAGCAACGGAAACATGCCACTTGTTCTTGATCTCCGCCAACTCGTCAATCCACACAGTATCTCCAGAGAAGTACACCACATTTGGCAGACCGGCCTCATTAACGCCGAAGGAGTCGCACTCGACAATGAAACCGGTCACCTCGCCACCAGGGAAGTGCTTGCAGGGGGTGCCGGTAATACGGAAATCTTTGCCTCCGAGTCTGGCAGAGATGGTCTGCTAAGGGCGAAGGCCGACGACTCCAGGGCGTGGCTGGAGGTTGTGCGCACCGTCAGGTGTGGTGAAGACATGGCGGCCGTCGAGTAGCTGGCAGCCTAGAGGATCGAGGTTATCGACGTGGTCTTCGTGGCTCAGCAAGACCGCATCGATGGGTGGAATATCGTGCAATTCGAGGGCTGGTCCCTCAAAACTGCGCAGAATCCCCGCTGGAGGCTGACACTCGAAGCCGAAGTCCACAAGGTTGGGGGCCTTGGACCAGCCGTCGTAGATGTATTCAGAACCTGCAGGGCAGAATACAGGATCGGTGAGGAATCGCACACCGTCAATGTTGATGATCGCCGTGGCAGTCGTGATATGGGTGATGGAAACATTGCCTTTGAAGGTGGACATAGTGCCGTTGGATTGGGAAGACTTTTGGGAGGGATTATTGGCTTGATACAATGACAGACTGAAGAATGGTGATGTGAAAAGCCGAACAGCAGTGCTTTTTGGACTTATGTAGTTTGTCATTCCTGATACATCGTTCTTCATCCCACCGTGGACCATGTATGGCATGCCAAACCGCCAAACGTGTGTCGATTTCTTCATAAGCTATAGCCCTGATGATAAATTCATAGTGGAGAGTAATGTGAGATATTAATATATGATGTTTCGCATTGATAATGCTTTTGACATACATATACTCTCGAGTGTTGGTGGGCGTCTTGCGTCTCAGTCATCATCCCACTATCCCACAGGCCCATCCCACCCAACCCACAGCCTAATGATGAATATCACAAAGCTTTCGAGCCATCAGAATTGGCCAGGCTTCCTCGGCAACATTCTTCATTTCGGTTCTTCTTTGGGCCTATATGGTCAGGCCGACCTGGCACCCCTTGGCCCCTCTCACATCGGGAAAAAACCTAGACGCATCGACCTACTCATACCAAACTTTTCTCTTACATGACACGGGTATCGTCTATAATCTTACCAGATATTGACGGCCCTCAGGCCTGGGTTATGGTCGTCGCGGTTTTCTGGAATAATGCCCATCACTGGGGAATCCTCTCAGTGAGTCAACCCAATCGTTGAGAATCGAGAGACATACAAGAAGGCCCTCGGGGTCATTCTAGAAACTGCTGCACTGCTAGGTGCATCCTGGAGCACGAAAATCTGGCAGCTATACCTGAGCCAGCGCGTTTGTTCTGGCTGGGGACTGGGAATGCAGTACCTTTCAACGACCTATTTGATCCCCCAATGGTTTGACAAATACGCGGTCTTGCAGCAGGCATATGCACTGCTGGTACGGGTACTGGTGGGATAATTTACTCTCTAGCCAGTCATGCTATGCTAGCGCGATTCGGCATTCCATGGTCTTATCGTATCCTGGCAATTGTCCAGTTGGTGGCCAACGCTATCTGTGTGCTCGTCATTCGGGATAGGAGTCCGCAGGGGGTCGGGGAGTACCAAATGCCGAAAATCAACTTCCGACTCTATCTCCGTTACGAGATGTGGTTGTTTATCGGATGGAGCTTCTTCAGTGTCATGGGGTTCATAGTTATCTGGTTCTCGCTTGCCACTTACGGAAGAAGTGTTGGTCTGACTTACACGCAAGGCTCTATTGTCACGGCTGTTATGAATATTGGACAGATGTTTGGACGTCCCACAGTGGGTCTCCTGAGTGATCGAATTGGACGTATCAATATGGCTGCCTTTGCTACTTGCATTAGCGGCTTGCTTTGTCTTTTGCTATGGGTATTTGCTCGAACATATGCATCACTTGCAATCTTTGCTTTGCTTGCGGGCATCTTCTTTGGCACCTTTTGGACCGTGAGTCTGCGTTTCGTTCAAGTTAAGTTTTCTGTTCTATGCTAACTATCGCTAGGTTGTTGGCCCCTTGGGTGCGGAAGTGATTGGCTTGGATGACCTCCAGTCAGGTTTAACTATAATGTGGTTGACCTGCGCTATTCCTGCAACCTGTATGGCCTTTTTCCCCATGAGCCGCTCCTTGAAACTTGACTATGTGACTGACAATTGCATACAGTCGGTGAAGCCATTGGGCTTGTACTTCGCACATCTGGGTTACACGAATATTTAGGCACGCAATTATTTACCGGCTTCATGTATATAGGGGCTTTCCTTTTCCTGGTGCTCTTGCGGAGTTGGAAACTAAAACGTCACGAACTTGACTCGCTAACTAACATTTCAGTGTCGTCCAGGGACATTGGCAATGGAGGCATGGTTTCGGTGGTTCATCTGCCTGGAAAGTTTCATGAAAATGCTAGACATCTGATATCTTGGGGAAAGGTGTGAAAAATCTCTGTTTAGATTGTTTTGTGATTCGCATTATTTATGGCTAGCTAAGATATCTGCACATCTCATTAAAATCTAGTTATTCCCACCTCAAGATATATAATAAAGTTGGTCCTTTTGAGAATTGTCAGGATGAACAGCCGTCCAAGGTAGGATCGGTAGGATCTTGAATAATCTGTATTATATTTATACCATAACTGAAAAGGAAGGCTGTAAATCCTGTAAGCTGGGAGAGCTGGCCAATAAACAGGGAAATGAGTTGGATTTTGTGCTGGGGGCTTGGCTGGTTTAGTGAGAGAAAGGGGGCCATGGTTGGCGAAGAGTCAGTATTGGGGCTAGAAAGAAACTGTATGTGTACTGCAATGCTATTCTATGCTTTTCTCAATATTCCAGGATCCTACATTTATGACGGTCTTGCCCGGTAACCCAGTCAAGCCTCCCACTTCTCGCACGAATCTTCTACCCAGTCAAGGCTAGTGAGCGGCGCTTCACGATCGTGTTACAGGAAATTTGGTCTACACTTATCACTGTTATCCCTCAAATTGGCTTTCTTTTGATGTGAGCAGTCTCTCTAGTTGAGTTCAAATATCTTACGCGTTGAATGGCGACGGGATCGGTTCAACTTTTGAAGAGGTTTGAGTTGTTCATAAGTTGTATGTACAATAGAACAGTATCCACCCCACCAAATCACGAGCTGATCTCACCTTCAGAGACAATTGTGGCAAAGCCATCGGCTAATTCGCTGAGAACCACAGAGAGCACAGTCTCCGCGTTCGCACCAGGGATGTTGCGATCGCCCACAGCATCCCGCACAACGAGCACATCATATCCAAGCTCACTACCGACACGTGCAGTGGTAGAAATGCAAATGTGCGATATGTAGCCAACCAGTACAATCTTCTGTCCTACTTCTCCCAGTCCCTGCAAGTAATCATGCAGATCGGTCTTAGCAAAAGAACTGGGGAAGTTCTTGGTGACCACCTTTTCGTTCGGCTTAGATGTCAGCTCTTCAAATTCCTGCGCGAGAGCAGTGCCGGGTGTGAAGACAGGCGCCCCGGCAGGCACTTCGTGCACGACGTGGACAATGTTCTTGCCGTTGCCATCCTGTCGATACTTTCCCAGCAGCTTGGCAATAACCTTGCGAGTCTCCGCGACTTTTTCAACCACGAGAAGGCCTGTGGCTTACTCGTTTTGAGCGTCGACAATGATGAGAGTCGAATCACTGGTGGAGGCCGAGGAAGGGGGAATGCCGACGAGTTGACGGAACGACTTGACAGTGGAAGACATGATGAGATGCGGAGGCCGGTAAAAGGATGATCAAATATGAGAGTTTTGTTATTTGAGTTGATGGGCCTTTAATCTCTGGATGTAGTGGTTCTGATATGTGAAGAGGGGTGGTGCTGTCCTAGCCATACATGAGTGGGGCCGGTGGGCTTTCGGCTTGTGTAGCCCACCGGGCACCTTCTTACAAATGTGGAGGCGGAGTGAATTGTCGGCGGTGGAAATAGTACCTTGAACACTCATCGCTGACCCGGATCGCACGAATAATCAGATCAGTAAGTCTCCGAGACTCCAATGACTTCGGCTACTTAACAGTCTACATCGCATATAGGTTCCACCTGTCTACTAATCCCGGTTCCCCACCTGGGCATATGATGAACGTCAGAGATCCAGGGAATTTCTTCTTGAACATGAGGATGATGTTATGGATTTTTCATTACTTGCTTATGCTCAAGGTAATGATGTTGAAAATCCCTCCGAATTCTTGTGAATGACCTTGGAAGCTCACAGCAGCCTGTTGGGGGAGGATGCCAGCTTATCTCTCATTGGCTACCAACAGGGGCCCATATAGACCCACTTGGTCCCCGGAAGGGCGGGTCCCCGACAAAACCCTAAGAGGGTCCACGGGTTGCAAGGTTGCACCTGAGCAAGTCATTCTGTGAATCATCAAAGACTATGATATGTTGAACTTTGGGCCAGGGGTATAGTACCATTGATCTTGACTCGCAAGTTTTCAAAAACCCTGCTTTGATAGACTCACAAGCTACCAGGAAAGGAGTGATTGTTAGCACGTATTTCGCCCCTTCGTCCTCTTGGTCAAGGAGGCTTGGGTGAGTAGCTTCAAAATGACTAAAAGGTACGAGCCATACACCAAAGCACCATTATTTTCTGCCTAGCATTCAAATGTTTGGGATGGCTGTACAAAAGGTCTTCCCGCTTAAAGGAACGTTGAGAGACGGACCGGCCGATTCGTTCTACGACATCGGCTTCCTAATGGTTCTTCTCTTGTGGTCATTTGGCTGTCTATTACTGTCTTTGCAGTGGCAGCAATTATTCGGACAAAGCAATTTCCATTCAACGTTGGATGGTGGGCGTTCAGCTTCCCGCTCGGCGTCTTTACAACCTGCACCAACCAGCTGGGCCGAGAGATGCCCTCCACATTCATCAGAGTCCTGGACATAGTATGCTACTTCAACGCCGAAGTTTTCGTCTTCAAATGGCTAAATAACCCTAGATACTATTCGCTTTTTGTGTTCTATTATTGTGGCTTGTGGTATCGCTCTTCACACCGAAGGGTGTTTCAATCACTGTCTGTTCGTGGCACCCTGTTTGGGTGACTTACAGGAGTGCGAGCCTAAGAAGACCCGGAAATAGAAGCAAGGAGCGAAGGCATAGTCTTGATTCTCCGTTCCATAATGAGCATACCATAGTAAATGCGATAAATTACAACTTGATATCTTAACAACGGTGTCCTATTGGGGCTTTTCCTTTCATGCTGATGCTTTTTAGCTGATATCTAGCCTCTCTAGGGAGTTTGGAAAATATTTATGACTTTATGATTGTGATATACGTATCTTTAGCTTTTAGCAACGTAATTTTGGGTAATTTTGGAAATGATAATCATATAGCCTTCGACTTTCTCCGAGGTTGATATATAGTGTTAATAAGTTTTACCAACCGCTATCGGCTCACAATCAAATCAAATAAAAAGGTGGTTGTTGAGATATCAAGTTGTAATTTATCGCATTTACTATGTGTTCCGGACTGCGCTGCTCGCCCGGGAAATACGTTATCATGTTTCACTAACTAACGTATTTCACATACGAGTGGTCCACACAAACGAGTGGGCGATGCCCCAATGACATCATGGTCTCGAGGTTGTGACAAGGCCCCACATCACGATCTATGTAATTTCTCCCCTCTTCTCGTCTCGGTGAAAACTAGGGATACCGACAGATCGCCATACAAATATCCTCGCTGCTACTCCGTTCAGGAAACCATGTCACGTGTGTATCAAAGCGAGGGCGTTGTGTCAGAAGAAGGTGCTGGGACGTTTCTCGCGCACCTTCCCTCCGGTACGCCCGTTTACTGTTACAACCATCAGTGCGCTATGGAGAGCCTCTTTCCTCTGTATTCGGTCGAAGATCCTTTTATCGTCTTGAAACACTTTCCGGCAGAGATACTAGCCGAGTACGAGGAACAATTGCCAGGTCGCTGTGACTATTCGCCATCACTTCAAATTCTCATTATAACAATGCCTAGTCAACCACACGAAGAAGCGGCGTCCAGTTTTGAGGCAATGATTGTGACGCTCGCGCAAGAGATGAACGTCAACAGACGGATTGCGAAATGCGGAGCGACTCTTGTGGATACCCCTGAGCGAAGCAAGCAGGCAGACCGATCCTGGAAGCCAGCCCGCCAAGGGAGAGAATTGCCAACGGTGACATTAGAAGTTGGCTTTTCTGAGACAACACTAAAACTAGACAGGGACGTCGCTTGGTGGATCAATGGATCAAAGGGCGAAGTGAGAATGGGGATCATTATCGACATCAAAAGAGGATCTCACTCCATTGAAATCAAATCCTGGACTCCAGCATTCGAACCATCACTACGCAATATCTATATCACAGCAGGTGGCCGCCAGGTTATCGACGGACGCATCAAAGATCCACCGCCACCTCGAATGACTCAGAGAATTCTCATTACGAGAGGGAGAGATGGCTCCAGCCCTACAATTGAAGGAGAGCCCTTGACTATACCATTTCACACTCTGTTATTGGATGAGCCAGGAGAAGGTGAGGGTGATTTCGTGTTTACAGCGGAAATGCTGTTGTATGATTTAGCAGAACCTGTCTGGGATGCGATTGATGACGCCGAAACGATCAAGGCCAAGAAGAGGAACAATCATCACACTGCGTGATCAATGCAGCCTCATGTGAGATTGGGCTCTCTACACGCCTCCTTTTTTTAGTCTTCAGCCTAAACACCCCTACTCTTGACACTCATTGATGCCCTTGCTCATCCTTGATTTGTTCTTTTTACCAGTCTGACTTTGTCCACAACACTTTGCAACTACTATATCGCTAGCTGGTCTATCTTGCCAGACAATAGGAGAGAGAAAGAAACCAGAAAGCAAGCAATATGGCATTCATCAATCTTCTATAACTTTTTCTTCCACAAAAAGGCCGAGGAGAGGCCACCCACAGCGCTGACGCCTGTGATAAGCTCCTACATAATCTGCAATGCTGTGGCCGAGGCATCCTGATTCTGAATAACCTTTCTCTGATCATCCGACCAGATTAGAGAAGAACCACGGATGTCGTACCAACACGTTTTGGGAGCAGACTAGCTTCTTCCAAAACTACCTAGCGGGAAAACCATCCTATCGCTGCATCGCCTTTCCGCACCAGTATGGAGAGTCATCCGCGATACTCCATTGGATACCGTCAAGGCCGAATCTATGTATAACATGATGACGGAAATCTGTCCGTATTGCAATGTATGGTACAACTGGCAGAGTTGACAACTCTAACTAAAATGACAAAACCCGCTATTTCAACAATCTGTGCGGACATTGATGACTAACTGTATTATGCACTTTTGTATGGTATGCTCAGTAACAATTGTCACATGATTTTGCTGAGATCTGGCCGCTCAACCTGGAAATCTGCTAGATCTCAGCACGGTGATCTCTGGCTACAACGTTTGAAACAACCACCAGGGGAAGAATCTACTATCCCTTATAAATATCGATGCCCCACGGCATTTTAAGGAAATACTAGGATTAGCATACGGTACGGCAGTCGATTTGGGCCAAATTTGACAATGCTTATTAATACATATATAAGATTCACCGCCGGAGTTTCCGCCTTTTGTACCGTATAACATAATACATTCCGATTCCCATACTAACTATCCACGAACCTACGCCTATCAGTAATTCATTATCCCGGTATTTTTCAAGTACAACTACATATCAACTCACCTCATCCAAAGATTAACAGCTTGGCAGTACATCCTCTTGGTCTTAGGTACCCTTTTATCTTTCCCTCGGATAGAATCCTCAAAAACATAGCCGCTCTTTTATAGTTGACTATGGCGCTTGTCTTCGGTGATATCATCTTATTAAGTAAAGAACTGTTTTCTACCCATGGCCTATTTAATTTCCCACGCAATACAAGAAAATGGCTAAGAGACTGAAAGGATGAGGTAGAAAACAGAGAAAGGTATTATAGAGGATGGAAGCAGGAAAACAGTTCCAATTTATAATTCAGTAATTTGATATGACCCAAGACTGTTCTCCGGCACCTCCCCATGACAGATGGACTCTATGCCTTCCAGTTTTGCGTCATCATTATTACGTGCCAGTTCGCTCTGTCAAGAAAGAGTGCATTCCACTAAAAAAGCAAAGATGGGGAAGAAGAAGAGAGAGCAGGTAGGAGATCCCGGGGGTTGTCATACAAGAGGATCCCACAGGCAACAACCTCTCCTTCCCGATTAGGCTTAGTAGCTCTTTCTTGAACAAAGAAGATAGAACAAAGAAAAGAAATAAAACAAACAAAGAAAGCAAACAAAGGAAGAAAGCAAACAAGCAAACGATCCATGACATGTGATAAGCATGTGAGTTGTAGATCGTGACAATCATGGCTGAGTGCGCTATTTTTAAGAGTGGAATAAGACTGGAAGATCATGCACCAGAAATAGGAGGGGGGTGGTGAAAATTAAGGGCCATCAAAAAGTAGTCGCAGAGTAGATAGTACTATGGGGCAGAATGCATGCTTCTTTGGGTATGGTCTGAGTGTAGACGGGGTGCTCAATAGATAACCCTAAGCAGTCTGAGTAATCAGTGAGCGATCAGTGAGTATCCAATCAGACTCACTAAGCGCTCACTGAGCGCTCATTGGACCCCTCTGATCAATCACGTGACTAGTCTGAGCAGCTCAGTGAGTCTGAGCCCGGACTCAAATCTACTCAGTGAGCTTGATTGACTCTGAGCGCCCTCATAAAAGCAGCGGCAGCTAAGATAGGAAAGCCCCACCCGGCAGAGGAAATCAAGTACGTATAGCTACCTAGGTACGTACCCCGGGCGCCCGGGCGCTGCTCGGGGATGACTCATCAGGGCGCATCTCCAGGGCTCCAGGGCTCCAGGGCTGATGCGGCGTCGAAGTTATGCAAATACAAATCAAACTGAACACCATAAGATTTCAGTACTTCATTGCTTGCTTCGCATTCATGTGATGCACTTCGTACCGTGTCTCTCTGGCGTATTCAAATCGAGTTGTGTGCTATAGCATCACCACGTGTCTCCATTTCCGCCAGCTACATTTGCCACACATCCACTAGCCGTAATCTCGGATCGAGCCTTAACTCGACGTTGTCTCTTCACTAACATCACCCCAATGGATTCCCCTAACCAGACAAGCACAGCTGCAGCTACCTCAGTTGCATGTCTCAACTGTCGCGAGAAACATCTCAAATGTGACGGTAATCCAGAGGGATGTGACCGGTGTCGTGCTCTATCACTCTTTTGTCACTTCGTTCCATCACGTCGAGGGCGGAGAGGACAACCGAGTGAATTTTCATGTCTCGATATGTGTTATGTCCCGAGCATTGAAGAAACTTCCTTTATCCATGATGCCTCATTACCCCTTATGGCTTCGAGCGACCTTTCTCCAACCTACGTGCCAGAGCCCCCACGGAGTTTACCACAAATGAGCATCCATTTGATTAAAATATTCTATGAGTGCTTTCACGTTGCGCATCCAATATTAGCGCCCTTCGATCTCTGGGTTATGTCTTCACCACCTCAGTACCTCGTGAACATCGTCGAGTTCATTGGGTTGCATCATCTCTCGCCTGGCCGAACTCCTGAATGCTCAAACGATCTTTTGACGGCCACTGACAACGCTGAGCTGGACTTGGAAAAAGCGCAAGCATATCTTCTTTTGAGCATCCTATTTCATGGCCGTAAAGCCCCTGAATGCGCAAAGAAATGCGTTGGCTTGGCTATTGAATGTAGCTTCAGGCTCGGACTCCATTGCCGAGAACTCTCTGATACCGTGGAGATGCAGAACACTGCTCGCGCTGAAAGTACGCGGCGGACATTGTGGGAGATTTTCACGGTGGATACTCTACTCGCTGCCGTGCAAGTCGGAGGCACTTTGCAATTCAACATGGACACGCCTGACGTGCCCCTGCCATCTGAAGACGAGAAGTTTGTGGGCGGTCATTCTGGGGTCTTCTCCATATCTGCGAAGGATCTGGGCCACCGGGCATTCTCTGATGATGATCGCATCTCAGCACTTGCTTATCGTGTCGAGGCGACACTCATTCTGCGACGATGCCTCATCGCCTGCGAGACACATGCTAGTGAAGACGCAGTGGAAGTACTAGACTCAATGTCCTCGGCTTGGTTTCACCGATGGCCCAGCGACCACAGCACTATTCTCCAGATGGATGGAAAAGTGAATCAAATTGACTTCCAGTCGGCTATGATCATGCATTGCGCCTCTATTTACTTACATTTTCCGAGATCATTCTTGGTCTCCTTCCTCCCAAATACCGGCGAGGTGTTTTGTTCTAGGCCTCCACCTATAGCATCCCCCTCGCCCAATGCGCAAATGCACACAGCGAAAATTGTCAACGCAGCTGTTGAACTGTCCAAACTCGCTTCCCTTTCTACTTCTGTGACCGGTCATTCTCCTTTCTTTGCTTGTACTCTCGTCCTCAGCTCTATAATCCAGGTCACTGTGCTGGCTGCCCCTATCGGGCAGCCATTTGGGAAGCATTACTCATATTTGGCCTTGAACATAGGTGTTCTCAAATCCATGGGCGGCGTGTGGAACATCGCAGCCTCTTCTGTGGGGAAACTCCGATCCATCACACGCGAGGTTGAGGCAGCCTCTGCCGATGCAGGTCACGAACTCGTTGGATCCATGTTTATTCCTCCTATCCTTAAAAAGTGAGATTGCTTCCTACGATCATGCTCGCTTTCACTTAGCTATCAAAATATCACGTGATTCCAGTGCCAGGCTGGCGAATGTTTGAAGGCTGTAATCTCGGAATCCCAACTTTGCCGGTGAAGATATCCCCTGTGCGGTGCGAGGGACTCAGAAGATCGTCCTCGCCAAGAAAACTGTGGATCCCGCGGACCCACTAGTCGGCGAACTTGGCATTGAGTATCCGAACTTGTGAGTTTCGAAAGCGAGTCTCGTAAGGTAGGTTTGGTATTCCATCTTTGCTTGCAGATACCTGAAAACTAACGAGTCATTGTCGCATTTCCCGATTGAATCAGGCTTAACATGACTTGGCGCAGCACCAAGATGATTGCATATACGCCTCGAAAGACATCCACCCAAATTTAGATTAGGTCAGCAATTTGGCTGTGATTCTACACAGGTATGTCAATTAAAACCATAGAATGTGGTATGCTTTATGATAGCCCTGAGCCAACAAATGCTATTGGAGACATATTGCCCAATCTATGATAGCGTCCGAATATACCCTCGGGCCCAGAGATTGGAGCACCTACTATCTAATTTTATCTATTTAATGCTCAGTGTTGGGACACACATTCAATCTTCAAACCCAGGTCTCCACACCGTACCCATTTCTGAAACTGAGAGCGTGCTGGGGTCCTTCGGCATCGATCTCATAGCCATAGGCGCAGCGACCAAAGGAGACCTTTGGCTGGGACTGATAGAAGTGATCATACCTATCATCCAATGCATCTCTGAGGCTCGTCACTGAGCCGTCCGGGTGTAGAGTATTCCAGGGCTTGATGCATTCGGAGCCAACGCATGACTTGAGTACCATGAGAAGGGCATCCAATCTTGGAACTACTTCCGACATTGGATATCCAAGGATATCCACCTCTTGGGCATCTCTGGTCCAAAGATTTTTCACCTGGTAAGGGTCCGTCTTTGAACATTTGGTCAGCGGAGCCAATCTAGCTACATGGGTCCAAAGAAAACTTACAGTCAAGTCATAGAGCTCATGCTCGTTATTACACCACACGGAGTAGAACAAGTTATAGTGAGCGGCAAACAGACGAACAGCCTTGTAGGTGTTGTTGGGTACAGTGGGGGTCCCTATAAGCATTAGTATTAAATACACCGAGCGGAGCAACGCGCAGACCTACCAAGATTTGAATAGCCACCTTCGAGCATCGCCTGTCCCCAATACTCAACTGCGACGTGCTCATGGAGATCTCCAGTGGTCTTGGAAGTTGGCATTGGTGTTCCATCAAAGTCAGATCTCGGATGAAGCCCGGCGAGCTGGAAGAGCGTGGGAGCAATGTCAATATGCGTGGTAACAGTGTTCTCCACATGGTTCTCTGGGATACCAGGCCCGCGCATCATGAACGGAACTCGGATATCTTCGTCAAAGCCACAGGTTTTCCCGGGAGGAAGCCGATGTTGGGAGATATGGAAACCATTGTCCGAGGTGAAAATAATGAAGGTATTGTCGATCTTTCCCGATTTTTCGAGACGTGTAATGAGATTGTCAACTAGCTCATCGACACCCTGAAGAGCACGAAGTCGCTGGCGATAATAATGGTCATTGTAGTCTATCACGGTCTGATTTCGGTGTGGAAGGTCATGAATCCAACTCACGCCGGTCGGCTTTAAAGGGATTCTGTTAGAATACTGAAACTCAACATACTATTAATAAGAGGCACTTACGTGTTTGGGATTAAAGTTCGCTGTTCGAGGTACTTTCGCATCTGGGAAGAGATGCTTATGGTGTTCTTCAGGAATGGGCTCGTCCATCCACATTGGACCGGCACCGCCTCCATACGTCCCATTCATGTTTGAATGCGGTGCAATAGGTGTCACAGTCATGAAGAAAGGTCGTTCGCCAGCTATAGCATCGTCTAGAAATCCCATCGCCTTCTCGCGTAGAACCTCAGTCGTGTGACGGCCCAGGTAGTTGACAGGCTTTTCATGATTCCTCTGGTACGTGGCATTCATGTAGTCATAGGTGTAAGGGTCCAGAACAAAGTCTGATCCATTGAAGCCTGCAGCATAAGGACTAGCATAGTTCTCAAGAGAGTGTCCGTTCATCAGTTTTCCGGTGTAGTAGGTATCATAGCCCGCCTGTTGCATCCAAACGGGAAGGTAGTTCTCATTAAACCCGCCTTCAACGAACTTGGGATATCCCCCTAAAAATATCCGTCAGATGTAAATCAAGAAGAATTAGAAAAGATCTGGCTTACCCCAGGGTGGGTTGACATCGGTTACGTTCGTATTATGTGCCTGGCGCCCAGTGAGCAAACTGACACGAGACGGACAGCATATAGCGGTAGTGACGAAGTGGTTGGCAAAGGTTGTGCCTTTCCTTGCCATATGATTCATAGTCAATGGCGTATAGGAGAGAGAGTCCAACATCAGATCCTGGTCGTCGGTCATGATAAAGAGAAAGTTGGGCTTTGACGCAGCGAGAAACTGGGTTGACATATTGGAATCCTCATAAGAGGCATCTGTAGCCAAACCGGCTACCAAGCAGCCGAAGCTAAGGAGGATTTCCAGCTTCATTCTCGCTGCAATTGTAAGGTTCTAAAAAAGAATGAAGTGTGTTGATAGTGAGTATGGCCATCTTTGAGCACTTTATACTCGGGCCCTTTTCTGCTTATCCTTTTTTTCAAGAATCCAAAGCGGTGGGCCCTTCAATTAGCTTCGCCATGCTGTCTGTGGAGAATACGAGATAGATGGGTAATCTAGTTGCCCTGTCCAAAGGGAAGTGTAATACACGAGACGAAGGTGATATCTAGCCTCCTGACAGCCCCACAAATTCGGCGAGGTCTCACGGAAACCGAGGAGACTTCCACACAAAGTTTTTCGAAAGTTATTTTGGAATCCTTGGAATCCTTCGAACCCGGAGAGTCCACTTTCACCTTCATTCTCCAGGGAAATTTCTAATGGGCGTGCGATATTGGGGAGGCCTCTCATGTGAGAACTAGCCTCACCTGGTTGAATTTTGACCGAAAATGGAGCTGTTGAGAACCAAATACAAAATATATCCAAGTCAAAACAAACGCCTAAAAGCGACTGTTCAAAAATATTGATCCTATGGCCTCACCCATATACGCCTCTATATACAGTCTACACCGCGATACAGTTCCAATGGAATTTATCTGGATTTTGAATTTATGGGGATTTCAAACCAGCAGAATATTATGTCATCAAGAGGGTTCCCTGGCCAGATCAAATCTGGAAGGTCACTTAACATACTTCAGTGACTGCGGTAATGATTATCTGGACCATGTTGTACTCTTGGACTACCTAAAAACATGCGAAACTAGAGTTGTCCGAGCACTGTGTTGAAGGAGCCGTTGAATTTTGAGATTAAGCTGAACCAATTTCAACAGCTAACTCGCACTTGATGTCCTTCACGCTGGTCCCCACAAAACATCGGTAATCGCCTGTGTCTACCCTCCAAGATGCAATTCCTTCATCGTACCACCGGAACTCGTCACTTTTGATGACAATGCTCGAATCTCGCGATTCCATTGCAGGTACCCACACCTTGGCGAATCCAGCCAAAGTCTTGGGGTAGCTGACCAGCCCTCTTTCGCGAATACAGACCGATGGTGAGACATACACCTGGACTACTTCATGACCATCGCACTGGCCAGTATTGTTGACCGTGACGTGAATAGTAACATGAGATCCAGGGAAGGTAGTCAATATACCACTAACGTGGATGTTGGATAGTGTGAAGGACGTGTATGACAAACCAAATCCAAATGGCCATTGTGGTTCAATTTTTCGCTCCTCAAACGATCGATATCCCATCAGTACCTGTTCGCCAAAGACAGCATGGTCCCGCGCCGCTTCAGCAGGGAACCAGTCGCTTGAACCATGATCGCCCAAGCTCTTTGGAAAGGTAATTGGTGTCTTGCCAGAGAAGTTGCAAATTCCAAGCAGCGCGTTTGCCAGGGCAGGGCCATTCTCTTGGCCTTGATACCAGCCCAACACAATAGCGTGCGCTTGATCTGCCCAAGGCATGGTGGTTGCACTAGCGGCTTGGACAACAACCACAGTGTTGGGATTGGCAGCACAAACAGACGAGACGAGTTCATTAGTCCGACCTGGCAAATCCATGTTCGGTCGATCGCCGCCTTCACCCTCGGAATCCTTATTATGACCGACAACCAGGATGGCCACATCCGACTCCCGTGCAGACTTCACAGCACGATTCAGCATCTCTGTCTCGTCCACCTGCAGGGACAGTCCGATGCGTAGACCGGAAATCCTAGGAAAGACTGTGTTGTCAAAAGACTCCATAAGCGGTAGGGTGACGACGTTGTCTACTCGCAAGGCGTATGAACGGTTAGAACTCAGCTCAACAGAACATGTTCGGTCTTCACTGGAGCAGCCAAGGAAGCCCCCGGTGGTCGTCGTCCAGTCAGTGTTGTCAATGATGAGCTTTTCATCTAAGAAGAGCTTTGCCTTGCCAGTGTTTGCAATGCTGAACATATATTGGCCGCAGACCTTGGGAGTGACAACTCCACTAGCCCTGTAGCAATACTCCTTGCCCATAAGTGACTGAGGTACATCACCATCGCTCATCATATAAGTCAGGGAATTGGCCCAGAAAGTTGTCGCCACAACGGGGCCTTGGAATTCGTGTCCAGCGAAGAAATCCACCTGAAGTCCCGGCTTTGAACCGCCAGGAATGGCAAGGGTATTTCCAAGGAGACCTGGGCGTAAGGTAAACGGCACCCCCTGTTCATACGAGATCTCAATCGCTGGGTTAGCCTTTTGAAGGGCATGTTTGAGGCATTCTTCAGGTGTAGTGGTGTAGAAAGGGTTTACCGCTGCACTACCGGCGCCACCTGTAGTCGGCTTGCGGGCATTAGGTCCGAGAATAGCGACTCTTTTCAATGAAGATGGCTGGAGTGGGAGAATATCGTCGTTCTTCAAGAGAACCAATCCGCATTCTGCGGCCTCTCGCACGATCTTAGGGAACTCTGTGCCATTGGACACCTCTTCCGAGCTCCGGACATTTGGCTGTGAGGGTAGAAGGTTCGCCTTCTCTAGCAGTTGCAAAACTCGTCGAACGCTAGGGTTCAAATGCTGCGCTTCATCGACCAGCCCCTCGTGGATGGCAGCAAGGAGACGTTGGCCGCGCCGAACAGGTGGACCAGGCATCTCGAGGTCGGTGCCGGCGATCAAGCTCTGAACGGTATCATTACAGCCTCCCCAGTCACTCATGACGAGTCTGTCAAACTGCAGCTCGTCCCGCAGCAGTTTTGCCAGGACGAAGGAACTCATATCCGCGTGGATACCATTGACCAAGGGATAGCTGACCATCGCTGTCCAGGGCGATGCTTCGAGGGCCATGAAAAAAGGCTTCATGTAGACTTCCCGCAAGGTACGCTCATCAACAGTCTGATTGACATTGAAACGGCGTGTTTCAGTGTCGTTGAGGATGAAATGCTTCATACAAGCACCGACGCCTTCACTTTGGATACCATGGATCATTTCGGTGGACATGATACCGATAAGGAAGGGGTCTTCTCCATAGCCTTCAAAGTTGCGGCCGCCGAGTGGCGAGCGTGAGAAATTCATTGTTGGCGCCAGAAGCACATGACAGCCCTTGCGGCGGGTTTCTTCGCCCAAGACAGTGCCAACTCTCTTCACCATTGAAGGATCCCAGGTAGCCGCTAGTGAAATAGCACAGGGTACCAAAGTAGTCAGAGAACCATCTGTCCATTTGGTGCCTCGAGCACCCGCCGGACCATCTGTCATTTGGAGAGGCGGAATCCCCAATCGCTCAACCTGGGCAGTCTGCCACATATTTTGGCCGGCTACTAAAGACACCTTCTCTTCGAGAGTAAGCGATTCGAGGAGTCTTTTGACAACGGTGCTGATAGTATCGGGAGCCATGGTCTTGAGTGGTTTTCAGTATGGCACTACCAGAAGAGATGAGTAGACATAGAAGATGTGCTGTGTTTACAACCAAATGGCAAGTTCTTTATTCTTCACTTATCTGAGTTGATTGACCTCGTCGTAATTGTGGATCACGTTTCATCAGGACCTGCTCTGCTGTACGGAGTATAATGTAGTTGAGCGTCGGCGATAATGTGGATACTCAGTTCCTGGCTGATACTCCGCTCGGCGAAGTAGTGGGGCCTCATTTTATACATATGTACATCTTTTGCCTTTTACTCTCTTTTGTCTTTTACTCTCTCGTATTTTCCTGGTTTGGCCCCATATCTCCAGTTTCCAGTCCCCGCATTCAAACTCCCCACGATGCCGGGGCAATCTTTTGACGATCGTTGGGGGGCGGTAGAGGTTGGGGAAGTAGACATACACTGAGGGTGTGATGAGAAATTGCAGGTCGAACATGGTGTTGTGATTTTGATCGCGTGTATGTTTTGATTGAATATCCATACTGATATACGACTCGTCATCAAAGAGACCTTTGCTTACGCCTGTCCCGCTGGTGACTGTGGCATCACGAGGAGTTCCACAGATACCAAGCCACCATACATCTAATAACCAAAAAGCAGAAGTAATTCTAGGAAAGTTAGGCGACTTCTTCTACCAATTGTCCAATTGGATGGGTTCTTCGCTCCATACCTCTATAAGGGTGGACCAGGCGAGTTGGCATGTAAGTTGAGCCCTTCGATAGGCTCCTTGTGCCTTAAAAGGCATCGATTTCCTCCAGCGCAGAGATTCAAACCCAAGAATTTTGTCCCAGGAAGCGTCGAATCATTTGCCCATTTCCATATTCATACGGCTGATTCATTGGCACCATTCATTATGACACAAGCAGAAGCTTCAGGCGATTCAATAATCCGGAATTTGCCATGGCTTATCTGGGTGGTGGTCATTTTTGGTTCCATATCCTCCGCTGGGTTTGGTTTTGACCAAGCCTGGTGGGCAAGCCTGATGAGCTCTCCTCAGTTTGCTCAAAATTTCGGCATCCTTGATCCCGCCACGCATACATGGGCTCTGACTTCTCAACAACAGTCACTCGGGACCGGGCTTGGCTATGTTGGAGTTATCCTCGGAATTTTCTGCGGCTCGCCCATTAATGAACGGCTTGGAAGAAAGAATACTCTTTGGGTTCAAAGTGCCATTGTCACAATTGGCATCGTCATCGAGTCTACTTGCAAAACAAGCTACACACAATTCATCGTCGGCAAGCTCATCGTCTACTTGGGCGGAGGCATTGCCACTAGCGTCATCCCTGCTTACCAGGGAGAGTGCGCTCCGGTGTCCTTACGCGGCTTAATGTCCGGCACATACAACGCTTTCCTCATGGTCGGTGGTCTCGGTGCCGCTCTGACTGTGTATCTGTGCCGGCATATCCCTAACGACTGGGCATGGCGTGTGGTAGTGGTTGCTCAAATTGCCATTCCCGCCGCTGGCTGGGTCAGTCTGCCCTTCTTGCCAGAGTCACCTTACTGGCTTGTATCTCGTGGACGACTCGATGAGGCAGTCGTAGCCCTTCGTCGCCTACGAGGACCATCCTTCCCAGCAGAGGCTGAGGTAGTCGCCTTGCAACAGCATTTACAGAGGCAGCGTGAACGACTGGCTAGCGCGACATGGGCTGTTTGCTTTACGGATCCAGTTAATCGGCGTCGTACACTGATCTGTGTGGGTGCCCAGATTTTCCAACAGGCACAAGGAATCTCATTTGTCGCGAATTACCAAGCTGTTTTCCTCCAGCAGATAGGATTCAAGGAAGTTCTCCTGATGTCTGTGGTGGTATACGTTATCGGTGTCGTCGCGAACCTCATTTCCATGGCCACGACCGATGTTCTTGGCCGACGGAGTGTGTTAACTTGCTCTTCTCTTATGTTAGGAGCCTGTATGCTCGTTATCGGCGGCCTGACTGCCAAAGGTGCCGCCAGCATGTCATATTCAATGCAAGTTGCAGCTGTGGTGATGTTGATGCTATGGTTCTTTTCCTTCCAGGTCACTTGGGGACCATTGACCTGGGTTCTGACAGCCGAGGTACCACCCAGCCAGGTGAGAGAGAAGACAGTGGCGCTATCTGGTCTGGGAGCCTATATCACCGGTTTGATCATCGTGTTCGTCAATCCTTACACCCAGGCGGAGATTGGTGGACGGGTCGCGTTCATCTACGGGGCTCTCTCAATCGCATCGTTTGCTTTTGCCTGGTTTTTGATCCCGGAGATGAAACAACGTACATTGGAACAAATCGACGAAATGTTCCGGGATGGAATTCCAACTCGGTCATTCAAATCTCATGTTTGCAGATCACCTGGGGAGATTGTTGTCGATAAGGAGTCGGATGAGTTCGCAGAAAATGCCTGATTCGTGGAATGGCTTCATTGGGTTGTAATGCTGAATGCTCTTGCATTCGTGGAGTCAGTTATAGGAATCCCAATGCACTAGTCAGTTGTTCCTTCCTGTTTATCTACTATCTGAAGCGCTCTAGATAAATGAAATGATACCAACCAATCAACAGTCTAATGTGCCATCCTAATCGATTATCGATGTATATCATACCAAAATCCGTCAAGCTATTTCAGAATATGCGTATTCATAGATGGCTAGTCTTTTCCTTACTCCCATTATATAACCCACGACGCGGAATTGAATTGTCTCAGCCTATGGTGCGAGTTTCTCTATCAGCTTCATTTTCAACGAGTCGGTCAGATTCTGATCTGACTGCTAGGGAGCAGCGAGAGAGAGGAGGATTGATTCTCTACAAACAAGCAGGAACTAGCTAATATAGCTAGATGGAGCCTGACAACTAAGGCAAACACGGGTGGCCTGTCTCAACAGATACGAAAATACTCATTAACGCCAGTAGGAGGCACTGTGAGCGAAGCTATATCAATAGGAATAAGCTTGGCTGACCAGTGAGACGATTAGGTTGGTTTCTATTTCTAAAATGTGCCGTCTTGAATGTTCGCTCAATACAATCTGAGCCCAAGGGATATGTGTGTGTGTGTGTGTGCTGGACGATCTTTGCGTCAAGACGTGCAAGTGTCATTGGATATATGCACTAGACTGACGGACCTTGTTGCCGAATATGTAGAAGATCCACGGCAAAAAGGCGAACGCGACTGCCAGAAACCCTAGCAAGCTCGAGGCCCAAGGGTAACCAAGGTTTCTGTACACTGAGAAAGATATGAGAAAGATGCCTCTTGGGACGAAAAAGACGGAGCGACATACTTGGAATTGTGAACAGGGGAAATGAGCCACCGACCAGATATCGCAGTAGCCCGTTGGCTGCCAGCGCCGATGCTCCGTATTTGGCACCATATACGTTAGTCAAGTAAAGCATTGTCGAAACCTAGCAACAAATTCGTCAGCGACGTTGTAGTAATCAATGCGAACGGACTGAAAACTCACAAAGACCAGAATGTTTGAGAAACCAAACAGACCTGTCGCCACAATGCTACTAATCCAATGGATCCCTGGCTGGGCAGTCCAAGCAAACCAGAATAATGCAGAGGCCATTAAAGGACCTCCTATCATTGCGCCCCACAGCATTCGCTCTGGTGGTGGTGTGACATTTCTGTACTTGAAGAGATGTCGCTTCAGAGTATAAGAATCAAGGAGCACCAAAAATATACCCCCAAGAACACATCCCACAGCAATTCCAATCAACACGAGCCCGCTTTCTCCTGGCGTAAAGTTGTATGTGGTGCTGAAAATCAGCGGAATACATGCCAAAAAGCAAAAGAGGATAGAGAAGTTCAGAGAGGAGTAGAGTGAGCAAAGTGTCACAATAGGCTCGCGAATGAGCATGTAAAGTGGTCTCACCAGCGTGACCGTGACCATGAAACGAACTCCAGCCATGCCGGCTGGGATAGGCGCCGGGGGTATGGGCAAGCCAAGTTTTTTAGCCTTACGACGCATCACAGGCCCCGCATAAGTCTCCTGGGCTCCCAGCGCAAATATCCAGACGCCCGCGCCGAGGAACAGCGTAGTCCACAGTGACCACTGCCAGTCCTTGTATTGTGCAATCCAACCACCTACCAGCTCGCCCAGCGCTGGCCCGAGGAATGCGATGGTCATGATCAAGACCACACCGCGATTGGTGTTTGCCCCTGTCCACATGTCCATGATAGTCCCTGCACCAACAGCGAGCGGCGCAGAGATTGTGATACCGGCCAACAGCCGGCAGATGGCAAGAGTCGTAAGGTTCTTCGCGAAACTGGCACCCAGAATAAACAACAACGCGATCGGGGTCACAAAGACATAAATAAATCTTCGACCAAATGTTTCACTTAGAGGTGCCGAGACAGCCGGGCCAAATGCGAGGCCGTACACGTATACCATGAAGGGGAGGAGGGCGAGAGTGGTGGTAGTGTGGAAATCCTTTTGAGCGCTTTCATGAGATGGCGAATAAATCGCAAGTCCGAATGATCTGCAAGATGCCTCTTCTATTAGCAATGTTATCACATACACGATGAAATGCTCACCTACATCAAAAAGCATAGTAAAGCAGGCACAGCAGTGTTGTAAAGCTTTTTGGCTGTCGACCAATTCTTTGCATTATCAGGATCATTGGCCCAATCTGATACAATGGCATCTTTTTGCGGCTGCTCCGTTAGTTCGGGCATTATCTCCTCATTCAATTTTTCAGAGACGTCTCTGTGCTTAGTCGCAAAGTGATATGGGTAACTATTTATACAAAGAGTATTTATGAGAGCCCACGGCTTAGTCGGATATATTTTCTATCAGGGTCGAACACATCCATTGATCCCACCTCAAGGCCCTTAATCGGCGATCTTGGTGTTGTTTGAAGCCCACTTTGCAGGGGTGTATAGTAAATGAGGCCGAAATGCCGAGATCGAAGTGGAGGCGCGTAAGGGAGCGACCCACTAATTCGGCGACCTCCGGGGCCAAACTGTGTACGTCCGCTCAGCTAGAGAAGAGGATACTGAGCATGCGATTTTTAGACCTGATCTGTTGCTGCAGACTTGGCAAAAGGTGAATGAGACAAAATCTCGAAGAGGCATTTGAACCTTTGACCGTCGATTCTCGTCTCCGTGGCAGGCAAAGGGGCGGAGTTTAGTGCGTGGATCTGGGCCTGGAGTGATTTCTGTCTCGGGAGAATTGTTTGAGTCTAGGAGTTGGTCGGTAACATCATGAAGCATGAAAGCACAATACGATGATCCTGCTGGAAGCTGTAGAGCTATGAAAGAAAGGCAGACTGTAAGAGCTCGATAATATGGGTACGGTCATATGACCACTGAGAGATATCAACTTACGAAGTTTGAATCAGTTGAATTTGGACCATTGAATTACTACTATAATTTCAGATGTTGGATCCATGGATAGTGTTGCGAGTGACTAACTAGCAGCTGGAAATGGCGCCTGAGAACGAAAGTCACTCTAACTCACTCTACTTTCCACAACCTGAGTTCAGGTCTGCTTCCAAGGTTACCTACATATGTAATCTCCAGAGGTCAGTCATCCTGAAGTTCACTTTGGGCTTGTCTTGCCTACATATCCTTGCTTCTATTGTGCCCTCGCTAATTATATATTCGAGATGCAAACCCCAACGACATAGCTAGGCGCATTGCAGCCAATCTTTAATTCGAACAGACGTTGATGTCCAGTGACTGCTACAAAATGAAGGATCCCTATGAAGAGAAAGAATAAGCGGGAAGAATGTTCGGGTTATCCCACCGGCAACCTTGCCCAGGTGGAGCTCATTAATGGACCTTACTAATGCTTCTTCATATAAAAGCCTGTTCACAGGTACTATCCCATAGCTCGATTCTGTTCTTCACATTAACTGGACATCAACTCTATCCAATCGACAATCCATACAGTCTATATCTCAATCGTTCGCTATGAGCTTCGCAACAACCGACGACGGCCAGGAAATCTATTTCCGATCCCAGGGCACCACTGGTCCCATCATCGTCTTTGTATCTGGTTATTTCGGTGTCGACAACATCTGGCAACCCTTGATCGCGAATTTGCACATGCAGTACCGCTGTATCTCCTACGACAACCGGGGGTACGGGCGCTCCTCCAAGCCGACATCTGCCGACAGCTACTCCATCCCCCGTCATGCCGCTGACTTGCGCAATGTCCTGCAAGCATGTGGCGTCACCGATAGCGTTGTGCTCGTGACCCATTCTATGGGATGCAACATCGCCGCAGCATACTATCTCGCCCACCCGGATCATGTCGCCGGCATTATCTTCTCAGCGGCTTATTATGACGGTGAACTTATGCAAAAGTTTCTGTCGCAGGAGCTTCTCACCTCTGGCGTGGAAAACCCGAGCCAATGCGTCGCCTTTTACACCAGTCTGGGGCTAGAAAAAGTCACAGCCATGGAAGCGGCAAAGTGGCCCGCTCATGGTCGTCGGAATAATGCCAATGCGCTCCTGAGCTTTATAATGGGCGATAGGTATTCCATGATCAGGGTCCCTGCTCTGGTGGTGGTGGGGGAGAATGATGCAGCTGCTCCGGAAGAACTGATCACTCCAATTCTGCAAGAGATGCCGTCCTGCAAGCTGGAGGTGCTCAAGGATGTCCAGCATTTTCCACAAACCGAGGCCCCGGAAGAGATGGAGCGATTAATACGAGAATTTGTGGGAAATTTGTCTAACTGAAGGCTGAACTCGCTTTATGGGATATACTGGCATTTATGTATCTGTATAACAGAAAAGTAACATAGATATAGCCATCTATCCGTCTCCAATTCGGGTTATGAAGGAGAGCCGAGAGTAGTTCTACCTAGGGACTTCGCGTATGTTGTAAGGAGAAACCATTCAGGGCCTTCGGTCCCACACATCACACAAGGACGATAACCATTAGGACACATCTTTAACCCCTATTTGTAGGTCATTTAGCTTTGGAGATACGTCCAATTATAATATTACTATAATCTCAAATATATAGTGATGCAAGTGGGTAACTAGCAGCTGAAACGGCGCCTGGGGCCAAAGTATGATGTATCGAGAAACATGTTAATCCCGCATGTCTGTGTCGATCAGATCCAGTAACTCTTGATGGATCACCGGCCATGCGCCGTCTCTAGCCTTGAAAAAAAGATGCCAATCACCCGCTGCGTATTTCCCAATGATTCTCACAATGTTACGAGTCGGGTACTTGGCAATACTCAATGTCGTTGATGTAAGATGGCCTACCGAGGGCATGGGGCCTTCCACTTAAGGGCACATCGGGAGCAATAACAGCCGCCGACCAGTCCATTTCAAAGTATCTAGCTTTGTGCTGATTAGTAGCGGCCATGAAAAGCGGTTTCGAGTCTCCAACCACAGGCGCTGCTTTCATAAAATTCTCTCTCTGGATGGCAGTCATGGCCTCAACTTGCTGTTTGGTTCTGTGCTCCATGAGGGCCTTGCGGTTCGTTGACGCTACGTACGTCAAGTTGATATCTTGGAGGACCTTGCTTGCAACAAGCAGCGTGTAGGAATAGAATAATGAATTGCCGATGAGGCCTGCGGCGCTATGGGGGAACCACTCTATTCTGTTGAGATAGTAGATAACGGCAGTAAGCTACGACGTCAGCTTTGAGGTCTAGTCCCAAGGCCTGTCGAAGGAAGATATACTCTGCAGTGATAGTGACATTGGTATTCATCTCGCCGTACCAATGACCATCAGGATGTACCAACCCGAG
The DNA here is from genome assembly GCA_911456345.1 of Penicillium egyptiacum. Classification (NCBI taxonomy): domain Eukaryota; kingdom Fungi; phylum Ascomycota; class Eurotiomycetes; order Eurotiales; family Aspergillaceae; genus Penicillium; species Penicillium egyptiacum. The sequence goes on from CAJVRC010000843.1 coordinate 1,181,128, forward strand.
AGCATAGTCGTTTGAAAGCTTCAACGCATGCTCTACCTGAGAAAGAAGGGAGGAAGCGTCATACTCTTCTCGTGAGGTCATGTTCATAATGTGTCTCTGTCAATTGTTGAGAGTGAAATAATGTGCAAGCTGCAAGATAAGTAAATTTATAGATGAGGCCAATCTGCTTACAAATCTTTGAACCGGAATGAATAGGAATGTCGAACTCTTACTTTAGTCGTAGCTACATTAGTTTAAGAAGCAAAAATGTGTGCTGTTGTGGCAGTAATATATCTGCAGTGTGATCTATAGCGTAATCTGTATTCAAGTGGATCTTGGCAAGACAGTGTTGTGGTACAATAATATAACACATTATCCCCGTAATAGTACCTAATCAGTCAAATATTTTTCTTTTGCGAAGAGCAGACAGCCAGTCCTGGGGGTGATTCGAAACATGTGCCGTCCGTCGATGAGCACTGCTTTATCTGCGGACCAACGCAATATCTCAACTATGGGGATCCAGCCATCACCAGGTGCTACCGGGCAAGGGAGTCTCGTACCGGCTATTTTGTTGGCTTGCATTGGAATTCCAGTTGTTCTCCTGGCACGAAGACTATACCAGATCCGAAAACTGCGGACACTCGAACAACTGTATGGCTGCGAGAAGCTCGCTGACGAAAGCGATACTTTCCGATATGACGCCTTCGGTATCTTGAAAGCAGTAAAATTGGCTTCTCATTTCGACGGCGAACGTCACTCCTCTATACAAATTCTCTGTTCCAGGGGTATGGTGAGACATATGCTTCCAATGTTCTCGGCCACCGATTGGTTTTCACCTGCAGTGCAGAAAACATAAAGCATAGATTGTCCACAGTATTTGCCGATTTCGATAGTTCTCCCCTGCGGAAACCCCTGTTCGAGCCAATCACTCCACATGGGATTTTTACTCTTGACGGCGCACACTGGAAGAGAAGTCGGGAGCAGTTGCGGAATCGGCTGTCTAACCTCTGCAAGGCCATTGACCTGGGATTATGTGAACAGCACTTCCAGGCCATTCTTCAACATGTTCCACCAAATGGCCAGGTCTTTGACGTTGACGTTGTACTTCTGCTCTCGCTTTGGATATGCAGACCCGGTTCTCTCTCGGAGAGTCTGTTGATGCCCTCAGCTTTACTCAATCCCAAGAAAAGAAGCAGTTCGTAGACGACCTTGATATCGTCAAAGAGAGGATCGTGCGAGATGGTTTTCGTGGCCCACTCCGTCATTTGGTGCCTAAGCGAGCTTTCCACCGGTCGTGCTGGAGAGCACGGAAATATGTAATGGCTCGTGCCAGGCGGGAAGCTGAAAGACGGAGCAGCAGCAGGATTGAAAAGACAAAAGGTGGGCGTGCTGGCAATGATTCCAACAACAGGTTGGAAGAAGTTTCCCAGTTTGCCGACCAGGCAATGAGCATTCTGCTCACAAATGACAGCATGAGCACCACTCTCTCGGGTCTTTTCTATTGCTTATCCCAGGACGAACGTATCGTCGAGAAGCTCCGAACGGGCATCATCGATGCCATTGGATTTACGCCACCAACGTAACTCAGCTTGGAATATTGCATTATGTTCGCTGGGCGCTCCAGGAAGGTGAGGAAAGCCTGATCAACCATTTAGCATCAAGGATGCACTGACCCATAGCTTGCAAAGTAATGAGAGTTTTCCCTGCCGTTGTGTTTAACGCAAGAGTAGCAAACAAGCATTCCACAATGCCAAGTGGTGGAGGAGTCGATGGCCAGTGGCCAGTTTTAGTTCGAAAAGGTGACATTGTGGTATCTTCAGCCTGGGCTCGGCATCGCCTAGGGAAAGACTTTGGAGAAAATCCAGAGGAATTTTATCCAGAGCGATGGGAACACCTAAACAGTGAAATTCCTGGCTTCGTCCCGTTCAACAAGGGTCCTAGAATTTGCCCTGGTCGTAAGTTTTCTTCCCTTGCTACTATGGTCCACACCAACTGATGACAATCCAGAACAGTATGCTATGACTGTGCTCACGTACATTGTGGCTCGTATCTTCCAGACCTTTTCGAATGTATTCAACTATAATACTAAAGAGTAGACGGAAAGGATTAGCATGACATTCGAGAACGAAAATGGGGTCCTGGTTGGGCTAAGCTAAAATTTGCTCAGACATAGATTAAATATCTTGTATACCGACAATGTGCAAGAACTGATCAAAAGCAAATCGGGAAATGTCATTGTGCTCAATTTAATAACAACTTGTTAATGAAGAAGATTGGACAACATCCTGGTAAACTGGTGGACTCAACCCTTCTATGACCATGTCAGCCAGCGCTAAGGCCAATCATATAAATCTCAAAACCAAACCTTTTGATGCGGCTTCCTAAGCTCAAAAAATACATTCTCATATTTCCTCATTTCGTATGGCGCCTTTCTTAGAAGTGCCTCCTTCCCCTTTCTAGTCCAGCCCTTGACACTCCTCAAGTGTTGTAAACCATGGACGCCAGCCATTGGATCCAAAAGCTGACTGAAATCCCTATTTGCAGGACTGACAAAAAGCGGGTCATGAATAGTATCCCCTTCCAATCTGTATTCTTCCTCCAACGCGAGGTGTTCCTTCTCAGGTGCTGTTTTGGACGGGTCGTATGGAGATTTGTGACGCCCGACTTCGTCATCTGTACCTGATTGGCAGGTTTCTGCTCGTTCGGGGTTGAGAATACACCTTTCGAGGATGAGGTCCTCTGTTTGAGGAATTTTCTGTGCTTGAAGGTAACAGGTGCTGCGGAGGGGATGTGAGTACGTGGGGTAGGTGGTGGTGGCTGCTTGAAGTGCCCGGTTCAGAGGCTTGAAGCTCTTCATTGTTTTTGATTGTGGTTGCTATCAAGTCGAAGATCTCTTAATGGTGAGGATTTGGAAGTCAGAGCGGAGAACTTGATGTTTGTAGACTTAAATCGTGGGGAAGTTGGGAATGACATCATCATTTTTCTGGAAAGTGTCAGTTATCGCGGATGTTATCCATGGTATTTTCCTCAGCGGTAGCCTAATCAGTAATTTGGTAGCATCTACCCGGGTGCGCAGGTGGAAGGTGCGGACGTCCTCTGCGAGTATAGAACCCCCCTCGTCATCCTTCAAATTCGTGACCTAGATCAACTCCCACTGGCTGTTACTAGCAAACCATGTCTGCCCTCGACAAGAGTTCGATGTATCTAGTAAAATGCAGTAGCTGGGTATGCGACATTAATTATATGCAGTTCTTGTATCTGACATATTATGGTAAATATTGGCCTGTGGCGGCTTGATGGCCGACGACCTTTTATATGCCCCGCTGTATGCAGAAGATATCATGCAATTCATGCAAAAGAAAGACCCATTCACAAACAAGGGAACAAGGAGATAGCTCAGCTTGAGTATTTAAATGCTGTACAAGAACCTGGGGTTTCGATCGCCCATTTCCTGGATATCCTGCTCCGACAGCGATGATATTTTCTCGTCCTCCAGACCCTGCGCTCTGCGTTTGTTGATAAACCGATAGGAGAACCACATGACACCATACACGATACCCGCAAAAGCCACCATACCCATAGTGACAGCGTTACCACGGACAAAGCGCGGGCCTTCGGAATTGGGATACAAGAAAGGGGACATGACTCCACTGATGTTTCCAAAGGTAAGCTGCAAGCCAGTGGCATAGGTGCGTTTTGCGTATCGTGGCAGGTTCGTAGGCAGCCAGGCGAGAGGTAAACCAACAGCAACGTAAAGGCCCAGGGCGACCATCAAGGCACCGAAGTAATGGACACCCGAGGACGAGTCCGAAATCAGGATGCCGTAGCCAACGACTGAGATAGCGCAGAAGAGACAAATGAAAAATGCACGGTGTTGCGAGCGATCGCTCAACCAGGCGACGCACAGATAGGCAATAGCACCCAGTCCATAGCAAGGGATTGTCAATGCCTGGACCTCGGCGGCGGTCCAGTTGCCCATGCCTTTGATAATAGTAGGAAGGAAGGTACTATATCCATAGAGCATGGTATCAATGCCAAACTGGCCAATGGAGAACGCCCAGATCTTCCAGTCTAAGACACCCTCTTTCACATCTGCCCAGTGGAACTTCTGGGCAGACTCTGTCTGGCCGATATAACGACTCCGCCGGAGGGCAACAAGCGCCCGCTCCTCTTTGTTGAGATAGTAAGCTGTGTCCGGGTCATCCGCTAAGGCGAACCAAGTTACCACACCAATTAGAACTGTCGGAATCCCCTCGATGATCATGATCCAGCGCCAGCCTCGAAGTCCACAGATGCCGTCCATAAACCCAATGCCATAAGCCAGTAATCCGCCAAAGGCTCCCGCAATAGCTGCACTGCTAAACAGGTAGCTTGTTCGCAAGGCAATCTCGCGTTTGCTATAGAAGAGAGTGAGGTAGGTTATAAAGCCCGGGAAAAGACCTGCTTCTACGACTCCCAGTAGGATTCGGCAGGCAATCAAGCCGCCATAATTCTGAGTGATCCCTGTGAGGGTTGCAATGATACCCCAGATCACTGAGATCGTGGCAATATACCGAGACGGCCTTAGTTTTTTGAGTACGAGATTTGAAGGGACCTCAAAGAACTAAATTAGGGTTAGCGTCTGTGCGTTGTCTGGATGGCGTGATATGCATACACAGTAGGTCACGAAAAGGATGGACACTGAGACTTGGTACTGGTTGCCAACAAGTCCCAAGTCCTCTTCCAGGCCGTACAATCGTGCATTTCCAATATTGACTGCATATCCAAGTCAGCCAATGTTTTCGATTCCGAACTTGGTACAGGGCCAGTTGCAATCGCAAAGGGATGAGTCAGACAACCCCACGTACGTACCTCGATCTAGGAAACTGAAAAGGTACAACAACACCACGAGAGGAAGGATATGTAGGTCGATCTTCCTGATCAGAGTCTTCTCAATCTTGTCCTCGTCCAGAGTTGGCCCTAAGCTGAATTCATCAGGCACATGTTGGTCATTAGGTGAACCGGTGCCAGGTTCAGCATGGCCCATGGTGAGAAGCCAAAGATCGGATAGCAAGAACGGAGGGATGGACTCGGCCCCTGGGCCTATGTATTTCCCGAGGTCACTTCGTTTATGTTCCAAGATCAATGGGAAAATCTCAGGCAAAAAGCCAAAAGCGAAAAGGAAGAATTAAAGTTGCCAAGCGCCAAGAAGTTGGATAAGCACCCCTGCAGCCGATTGATAAGAGCAGTACTTATGACCTACCTAGGTAGCCCTGGAGGTAACTGTGTTTTATTTCTTCCATTTCTTCTATTTCTTCGAATTTTATTCTAAAATTGCATCATAATTGTAACCATCGAGATATTGAAACAATTAACAATGTACCTGGGTAGTCCTGAGTACTGAGCTCCTCGGGATTCGCATATGATGATGTAAGACATCGGCGCCTGAGGCCAACATGCATGGGAGCCAATACAAGTCAAGACCGATCTAGCAAGCCCCTAGGAGTCTAGAGACATCCGTGGGACATGTATCCATAGCTATAGCAAGTCTCTGTTCTAGACGTATAAAAGTCCCAGTTTACAGAGCAAAATAGGAAGGTCAGCAGATCAAGATAGACCGGGCTAGCCAGCTTACCTAATAGCGAATCCCGCCGTCATTTTTGCCTATTTGTGCCTATTATTTGCTGCAAAGAGGAACTATCACTTTCTGATTCCTTCTGCACCATATTCAATTAGGATTGATATCTGATATGAACGGGACTTTTTTCCCCTGCAATTCTGCTCACCCCGCAATGCACTGCTGACGGACACACATCTCTCATGACTTCACTTCTCACTATGAGAAATCCTTCACGTCCACGCGTATTACAGAGCTTTACAGACGACTTCTGAATTTGGTGTTTTGCTTTCCTTTCTACGCCATAAGCTGATCTGGAACAACGGCGCCTTCCCTTTCTGTTCTCCTGGGTCTCGCACAACCAAGATCCATCAAAATCAAAAAGTACCGCTTCAACCAATGGCGGACCTAGTTACTCCTTCCTTTGGGAAGTTAGTCGCATCCAAAACTCTTGATGGCCATACTGGCTTCGTTTGGGATGTGGCCCTTTCCGGCAATAGTCAAATCCTCGCCTCGGTCTCCAATGACATGATGATCCGTTTATGGAACGCCAACACCGGTCTCCAGCGCAGCGCCGCAAAAGACAATGGCCATTCCAATTGGGTGCGCTCCGTGAGATTTTCCCCCACAGGTCGATTCTTGGCCACTGCCTCCGATGATATGACCATCCGCATCAGCGACGTGAACACCGGGTTCACCTACCGCATGCTGCAGGGCCACACTGGTAAAGTTCGAGCGGTAGAATTTTCCCCCGATGGGAGAACCCTCGCTTCAGCCTCAGATGATTTCACTGTACGACTATGGAATGCAAGCTCGGGTTCGCTGCTCAAAACTCTCAATGGGCACTCGGGTTGGGTGCGCGCTGTTGCCTTTTCGCCCGATGGAAAAACTGTCGCCTCAACCTCGGACGATAATACAATTCGCCTCTGGGACACAGCTACCGGCAATGAAATTCATCGACTAAGTGGCCACGAATCCTCAATCAGGGCTGTCTGTTTCTCTCCTAATGGGAAGCTGCTGGCGTCGGGATCGCAGGACAAGGACCTGCGCATCTGGGACACGACTTCTGGCGCCATGCTCAACGTCCTCCGAGGACACTCTGGACCTCTGCGCGTGATCACATTCTGCACTGATGGGAACCTGGTGGCATCAGCGGCCGATGACCTGACAATCCGCGTATGGGCTGTGCCATTAGGGTTTGCCTGCGTCCGAGTCTTAACGGGCTATTCTGGGTGGGTTAGGGCCATTACTTTGTCGTGCGACGAGAACATGGTAGTTTATACGTCTGATGACATGACTATCAAAATCTGGAACTCGGCGTGATTCTCTCTCGTGGGGGGAAGATCCTCCTCGTTGATGCGCGCTTTTGTTATACTTTGTTTTGTTTGAGATACCCACGAATGTTCTTGATTCTTCAGCTCGCATGCAATTCTTTGCGGTTAGCAATAAAATTATTTTAATTGATCAAAAGCCGGAACCAAAACCTCTCCTTTGCCTGGTTTGAGCTGTTGGGTCGAAGTCGGTAGATCCGACCAAGATCGTCCACTCTGCTCAAGAACACTACATCAGGTTTTCAAGTTCACAAGCCTACTCATGCAAAAGTGTCAGGCACGCAAAGGTGCTGGATGTGCTAATATCCCTACCTATTCCCGATATTTGCATTAATACGACTCGGAATCCTTTTTAGGGCTACCTAGTCTATCAGCCAATGGGACAGCATGTGTTGCTACTGTCGCAGGCGCAAACGCTTAATCGGTCTAGTATCAAAATACTAGCTTTCATCGAGCTCTCCGGCTCAGAAGGAATGTGCCCTTCAACATTTCTATGTTGCCAGTGCATATCTTTACTTGGGCTGAGGCCATGAGCCAGCCAAGTCCAAATGGCATATCCTTCCTTTCCAAGTCTATGATGAAATCAACAACAAACCCACCAGTGCTTGACCATCACCTTTGAAGACAACGAACCCGGAAACCCACTGAACTGGCCCAAATCAAAGAAATGGACCATAATACTTGGTATCCCCCCTTCAGTATTTGTAATGCCACTTTTTTCGTCGATTGTCGCACCAGAGTTGGGCACCATCAAAAACGAATTGCAATGGGCAGCTCAGGGCACCTCATAAAAGCAGTCCTGGCACTCTCAACCTTCGTTCTGACATACTGTCTAGGCCCTCTGATACTAGGCCCATTGAGCTATTTGGAAGAGCCGCAGTCTTGCGCTCGGGGAATTCATTCTACCTGGCCTTCAACCTGGTGTTTGGGTTCGCTCGAAATAAAGGGGAATTACTCGCTTCCCGTCTACTGGGTGGCATTGGAGACGCAGGTGGACTTGTTGTGAGGATGCTACAATCTTGCGTCTGTCTTTGGACCTTCCATTGAGGCTGTCGTTAATGGGTTTATCACACAATACACAACATGGCGCCAGGCATTCTAGGCGATGTCTATCTTTGACGGGGCCTTGCTCGTGGACATATCCACCTGTCATCCTCGCGAGGAGAAAGGCGAAGGTGATGGAAATGGCCTTTACAAGCACTCTTCTATTGAGGACATCTTATGAGACACCAGACCAGACTCTCGGCCAGTTATACCACAACTCTCTTCTCCGACCCCTGCAGCTCCTAGGAGTCCAGCCCATCGTCCAGGTCCTAGCCATCGTCTACGCCTATCTATACAGGCTAATGTACCTAGTACTCTTGACCTTCACGACTCTCTAGGAAGAGAAATACCACCAGCCAGTCGGCCCAGCTAGTCTAAACTACATCGCGCTGGGGATCGGATAATTCCTTAGTTCACAGGTATGCGGGTTTCTCGCAACCCAATGTGCAGAGCCCTGAAGAAGAAGAATGGCGAAAATGGCAACCCAGAATTCAGAGTAGTTCTCATGTCCCCCGCGTCGATCCTCCCCCCGGTCGGTCTGCTGTGGTGCGGATGGGGAGCGCAGGCCGTCACGCATCGGATTGTGCCTGATCTTGGCATCGGGCTGTTCACCCACACTGCGATTATTCTGTCTCAGTGTGCCAGTGCATATCTGTATGAGGCTTTTACTTTGTATCCGGTTAGTGCGACAGGCGCTGTTTACATTCTTCGTGGATTGACGGGGTCCGGATTTCCTCTTTTCAATCTGAGGATGTATCAGTCGCTGGGTTATGGATGGAGGACTAATATGATTGCTGTTGTTGCTGTTGTTGCTGTTGTTGTGGGTACCTGTTGTCCTTTGGAGGTATGGTGAGCGACTTAGAGCTCGAAGCAAGGTAAATTATGGATGACTCGAAAGCTATAGTTCACAGACTTTCTGCGTATTATGGAATGGCAATGACTTTATAAAACAGAAAACAGAATGTTTTGCGCAACGTGTTGTTAATGCATGAAGCTATGTAACCTCGGCTCAATTCAACTCCGCATCACCGGGGGCCTAGCTGGCCCCAGCTTTGAACTATGATTCTCTAACTTTCATCAACGATTTACAACGATTTACAATGTCTGATAACTACGGTAGCTACCAAACGGAGATCTACGGCAAGGGTGCCTTGATGAGCATCCTGCCCGGCGTAACCACCGACCCCCGCAAGCTAGAAGAGCAAGCTCGAGAGTCTCTAGGCGTTCGCGCATTCAACTATGTCGCCGGCGGAGCAGGCGAGAAAGCGACAATGGATAGCAATCGGCTGGCATTCCGGCAGTGGAAGCTGTAAGTCTCTAGATGTCTACCGCGATACTCAGGAAAACTAACGGAGGCCGATAGAATCCCACGGATGATGCGAAATGTGAGTTGAGGCAATATACAATGAACTACGACTACGTTCTCGCTGACGGATGGCATACCCAGACCCCCGAGCAAGACGTTTCGGTCGAGCTCTTCGGTCAGAAATACGATAATCCCCTTATCGTGGCACCGGTCGGCGTACAGGGTATCTTCCACGAAGACAAGGAGACAGGCCTTGCAGAAGTATGTGAGGAAGTCGGGGTACCGTATACGATGAGCACGGCGAGCACGAGCTCGATTGAAGATGTTGCGACCGCCAACAAGGACGGGAAGCGATGGTATCAGCTGTACTGGCCGAAGGACAACGACATTACGCTATCGCTGCTAAAGCGCGCGAAAGAGAACGGGTTCTCGGTTCTGGTTGTTACCTTGGATACCTGGTCGCTGGCGTGGCGACCGGCGGATTTGGATAACGCCTACGTACCCTTTATCAAGGGGGTGGGAAACCAGGTCGGGTTTAGCGATCCTGTTTTCCGCGCGAAGTTCGAGAAGGAAACTGGATCGAAGATTGAGGAGGATATTATTGGTGCTTCGCGCGCATGGATCGGTGGCATTTTCGCCGGAAGTCCGCATTCATGGGAGGATTTGGCTTTCTTGCGGAAGAATTGGGATGGGCCGATTGTGTTGAAGGGAATTCAGCACGTGGAGGATGCGAGGCTAGCGCTGAAACATGGGTGTGATGGGATTGTAGTATCAAATCATGGTGGTAGGTTCTTTCATCTGCTTTTCCTATTCATTTCTAATTTCCGTCTAGGTCGTCAAGTGGATGGTGCTATCGGGTCTTTGGACGTCCTTCCGGAAATAGTCGATGCAGTCGGGGAGAAGATGACTGTACTTTTTGACTCGGGGATTCGGACAGGTTCGGATGTGATCAAGGCACTGTGCTTAGGAGCTAAAGCAGTTCTTGTTGGTCGACCGGTGATTTACGGACTGAGTATTCAGGGCAGAGACGGGGCCAGACAGGTCCTCAAGGGGCTTTTGACCGATTTGTGGCAGAACATGGGCCTATCAGGGATTCGAACGGTGAAAGATTGCGACCGGAGTCAGATTCGCAAGGTGCGATACGGTGGCGACCTGAAAGCGATGATGTAGAGTGAATCAGACCAGGGACATAGTAACGTGTATAGGAATATTGGAAGTCGATCACATGTGAAAGGCCGATCCTCAATTGTTGGGCTACCAGCACTAGCTTACAACCTACATGGAGGGATAGCGAAACTGTAAATGTAAAATAATCTTCATGGGTTGAATATCCATTATTCTTATGTTTACAAAGTCGAATGACCGGGGAAAACCCGATGTCGAGATGGATCTAGACCATGCGCGCACGCACGCTCACGTTCCGACAGGATCGACTCTGCTTCCGCGACCAGTCGCATCGTTGATATCTTTGATTACCCAGTCAACCTCACTATCGTTGCGACTGGGCACGTTCTTTGGCGGGGCGGCCCTGGATGGCGCGCGAGCCACGACTCTGACCAGCTTGGAACTAAGCCGGGCTTTGGTCGAGGGGATCTTGACCAGGGCAGGACGAGATGTCGCCATTCGTAGTGGCGATGAACACGGCAGGACAGAAGCCGAGTCTCTCCTCGAGCGAAGTGTATGTTCCTGAAACCTCCAGGGCTATCGACTTGGTCTTGAGTAACACCCCCTAGTTGGCGACGCTCCACACGACGGTGACCTCGGCATCTTTTTTCGCCGCGGCGACATTTCATTTCTCGGCGACCACTTTGTCTTCGGTTGCGAATCTCTCGCAGGCACTTCTGTCTACTTTGGATGCCATTCTTGGATCCACGGAGTCTTCGAGGGCCATTGCGGCTATTATCACGCTGATTCGACGTGAGTTTAGATCTGTTGAACCCGGCGCAAGTACAGAGAACATCGGTGTCGGAGATCTTCTCATTGGCTCCCTAGGGTTCGCGCTATTGCAGCGCTGGGGTAAGAAGAATACCGAGAGACATCTGCGGCAGAATGGCGGGGATGAGATTGTTTGGGATGTTGTCATTCTGGACAACGGTGCAAGAGCAGACGTGATCGGATCCCATCAACTGCAATTTCCCGAGCGCAACAACGAAGAGTTGGTTGAGCCTGGCAGTGCTTCCTTTGTGATGCCTGGAAATGGCGATGAAGCTTTTGATGTAGTTCGACGGTCGAGCGTGTCTGATTCGTTTGGGCGTCGTCTCTCTGTTCCGTTGGACGGTCAGCAGCAAGTGTCCGACGAAGATATCCGCGCTTATATCATGAGCCAACTTCCTCAGGGCTGTCACGCATCTATCAGATCGGAAGCTTTGACGGCTCGAACGATCACAGTCGATATCTACGATGATGATATGGCAGAGATCGCCGCCCCGCCTGGAACGAAACTGATAGAGGAGAGATTCCACCATGATCAGGATTATGGGGATAGGAATACGGCCGATGGCCAGAGGCGGTTTCCCAGCCATACAGTGGTGTTTAGAACAGCCTTCAACAAATCCCAGAACACCCAGTTGCGACCCTACGACGGCTCTGGAAATTTTGCCCTACCTGAGCCTGATCATCATAAACGAGCATTGCCGGGCAGCCCATTATCCACCAGTCCGGTGAAGTCTCATCATGATCGTTCGCGTTCGCATCCCGATGCCACACAGGCCATCGCTCCCAAGCACCGTGGAACAACTCCCGACTCGCCGAATGAACCTCCCAAGTCTGCACTTACCAAAGGCCCATTCGCGAAATTGGCACAAAAGGTTAAGCCAGCTGTTCTGGAAAGAAATGAGGCCAAGCGGCCACTGGGAAAGAAGCCACCTATAGACTCACCCGGGCCATCGGGGATCCCAGGTCCTCGTCTACCTCCCAGGCCTACAAAGGGAACGGCGTCTGTGAAGGAAGCGACTGTACGAGAGGTCTCCAGCAGACCCGCTCTTAAGAAGCGACAGACCGAACCTCTGAACTATCGACCGACAACCCCTATCCCGAACCGGGGCTTACAAAGGTCGCCCTTACCGAACTCACCTCAGAGACGGTCACCACAATCACAAACGAAACACGCCCTATCTCACGAAAGGTCTGCCTCCAGTGGCTCACGAGGGGGACATTTCGCGGTGCGAGAGAAGAGCCAAGGGTCACTCCTCACTCAAACCGACACATTCCTTTCATCTCGTGGCCCTGGTATGCGTTCTGGATCGCCTGCCGCGGTCCATACTCACGTTCGCAGCAGAAACTCCATATCTGTGACAAGACCGGAAGCAGACGGGACTTTGTCTGTAAGTGATAGCCGGCCCGGTTCGTCGGCTATGCATCGCAGGTCCCAGTCATACACCCCTAGCCTGTATTCCCTAGCGACTGCAGGGTCTGAGACGTCGCTTCTACTTGCGCACCGGCCTCGCAAAAGCGCATATGAAGACATGGAAACCATCCAGGGGCTCAATCGCGACGGCTATGTTCCAGGCATCTTCCCAGAGAGGCACTTCGTGCAGAACATTCGCCGGTTCTCTCGGTTCTCCTCTGCCTCATATGGCTCAAATGCGCTCACGGTCATGGGTGTTCCTAGTGACTCGAAGAATCTACCTAGTACTAAGTCAGATGGCCACGAGCACAGTGCGTTCTCAGAGAATGCAGGCCTTCCACCCTCTACGATTCTTCTATCGTCATTCGTCGATCCAGCTGGTGGCTCGAACGCAGCTGGTGAGACAGAGACAGGCTTCCCATTGGTCCACTATCTTTCTATCGACCATGACTCCAAAGCCGTAGTTCTGACTCTACGAGGAACATGGGGCTTTGAGGACATCCTCACAGACATGACCTGCGATTACGACGACCTCGAATGGCAGGGCAAAAGCTGGAAGGTGCACAAAGGCATGCACGCCTCAGCCAAGCGGCTCCTGGAGGGCGGCGGCGGCCGAGTCATGATCACCCTACGTGCGGCACTAGAGGAATTCCAAGACTACGGTATAGTCCTATGCGGGCATTCGCTCGGTGGAGGCGTCGCAGCTCTTCTCGCAACGATGATTTCAGAACCCAACCCCTCCACAGCAGGTACCTCTTTCGTAACAGCCTCGTACCAACCCGCCACCCGTCCCCGCTTGATCGCAGATAGCAACCGCAATCCCAGCGTCTCGGACCCCAGCCCACCAACATACACCCTTCCAGCGAACCGGCCAATCCATGTCTACGCCTACGGCCCCCCAGCCGTGATGTCCCCGTTCCTACGACTCGCCACACGAGGCCTAATAACAACAATCGTCAATGGCTCAGATATAGTCCCCAGCCTGTCATTAGGCATCCTGCACGACATGCACACAGCGTCAGTATCATTCAAAGACGACGCCGCGGGCGCCAAAGCTCACATTCGCCAACGGGTCAGCGATTCTCTCCGCCAAAGCATCATCCACAAATTCTATGTCAACCAACCTCCGCTGGTCGTCAACGCGGGTGATGGGGTGGGCGAAGACGCCTGGGCCTGGAAGACGTTAAAACTGCTGCGGGATGAGATGCGTGCACCGAAACTCATGCCACCCGGTGAGGTTTTTGTCGTTGAGACGATGCGGGTTCTGCAGCGTGATGCGTTTACGGCGCCAGAGCTCGGGATCGATGGGTATCCGCGTCTTGGGAGGCCTGCGACTCGCGTGCAGATTCGGTTTATCCGGGATGTTGATGCTTGGTTTGGTGAGCTGCGCTTTGCTGGTGGCATGTTGAGTGATCATAATCCTGCGCGGTATGAGACTAGTCTTGCTGCGTTGGTGAGGGGGGTTTTGGATGAGTAGAGCTCGGGAGGATTTTGATATCTATGTGTTTATGTTTTATTTTCATTTGGGTGTTTACCTTGCAGGTCGGATTTTGGGAGGATACATGGTTATGTGGAAAAACCTCCAAAGTTATGTTGGTAATGATTTGATGATACATTTAGGGCACAGATAGTCAAGAATGACAGTTTACACGTCAACGGATCCCTTGGAATTTGCCAGCCCGGCAAATTCTTCATGATTTGAGCAGTCTGAACGAGAAGCAGTTGATGCCTCGCCCGGGGGCATCGATTTCTGGTTAATAAAGAACGAATACAAGTACGAACGCTACGAAGACGACTACAGGATAACAAAACATAGAAGAACAGTCTTCATCATAGAATATACATTGAGAATCGTAATCTTATATAGTGTATAGAACCGACCCATCTAAACCAAATGGGAATCCGATAGAAAGAATCAAAACCAAGATCCAGGGTATCACGGCATCACACACAACGCCAAACAAAGGAAATCCCACCTGACAAAGGAAAAATCACCTTTAAGAAAAATAACATTACAAGAATCAGAAGAGGACCGAGACATCTAATCCACAACCGCTTATACAACAAGCGCTGTAGCAGCAGGAGCAGGGCCTGGACGACCAGAGTGGCAGCCACGCTCATGGCGCTTCATATTACTGCGAACGGAGAAAGCCTTACCGCAACCGGCATGCGTGCAGCGGAAGGGCTTCTCGCCAGTGTGCGAGTGCGAGTGGATGCGCAGGGAGGAAGGGCGCGAGAAAGCCTTGTGGCAAGTACGGCAGATATAGCGGTCGTGGTTCTGCTGGTACGGGGCTGAGGTGGAGGGCGGGAAGTAGTGGTGGTGTTGCCAGGCCGGGGTGACAGGGGAGATGAGAGCCGAAGGCGAGTGAGAGTGCGGGTGCGGCTGCTGCGTCTGAACCTGGACAGGGGGCATCTGGGGGGCTGGTGCTGGTGTTGAGGGCTGGAAAGAGGATGTGGTCGGTGGGCGGGGGTAGTACATTGGCTGTTGAGGAGCGTCGATTGGAGATGTGTAGGATGAGACGCTTGGCGCAGGCGAGGCGTAGGGTGCTGCATTGCGGGGGATGTGGATTGAGCTGTTGCTGGAGATAGAGGAACGGTGTAGGTGGTGGTGGTGGTTTGCTTCCTTGTGAGAGAGCGACTCCACGGGAGATGCGCGACGGTGGGCGTGGCCAGAGCCGGGGCGCAGAGGTGGTGTTGGGGGCAGCTCGTAGGACTGAACCCGGACGTGGCTGTCACTGTGAGATGGTGACAGACGTTGGCGCTCTAGAAGGTATAGGGTTAGCGAGGATGTTTGGGGGTATGGTATGGTTGCAAGTACTCACTAGCTGAGTGCTGAGCACCATCGGCACCCTCAAAGAGAGATGAGATTGAAGGCAATGAGACCTTAGGCTCTTCGGCTGGCGGCGACAGAGGCGGCGAGCGCTTATAGTGGCTGGACTCGAGAGGAGTATAGACCGGCTTGACAGCCGTGCTGTGAGAGAGGAGGTTGGCGAGATCCATGATGAAGAAGATGTATTGGAGAGGTTTGATCCAGGTGCGTTCCAAGTACGGCTTTGTTCAGTGAGTGGGGGATGCCACGAGGTTTATACCTAGAAACCAGGCGGGCGGCTTTCCATGATCGCCAGCGGACGATGCCGACTCAGGCAAAATTACGATTTACGTTACGGCATTTTTTAATTCTCTTTAATTTTCCCTTTTTTAATTATTTTAATGAGACGCAGTCTGCTCCCAAAGCTTAATTTAATAGGTTTTTTTTCTTCTTTAGGTTTAATAAATTCGATTTAAAATTAATGTAAGCGAGATAAATAATTAAAAATAATTCTTTTCGGAGATTAACGTGGGGAGGGGGAATGACGATTCACCCACGCGAAGGCAGAAGCCCGAACCTTCCAACAATTAGCCTTATGGGATGTGCAGCGCGCTAAATCCAAATTGGGACGCCGTAAAGACCCCGTTGGACGATTTCACCTCGGCTACGGTTAGTGCAGATCCTGCTGGACCTGTCACATATCCCAAGCCACCCCATAAACGGCTGATCGATCAGGATCTGTTGATCTGCGAGAGCGATGAACGGTATTATACAGCGTAGATATTGATATGATCATTCTCATTGTTTCTCCCTTTGAGCTGTGATAATAATATAAATAATATAAGTGTAAACCCCAGGATGACACCGTGGACGGGATCGGGAGATCATTTTGTCGCGTGGCTATGGAGAAAAACGGCGCAAGCCAAAAGGGAAGGTAACAAAGCAATAACACTAGTCTGTTTTGGGCCACACCTCCGGAACCTTGGAATCATATTTACGTCTGTGCTGCTTATACGCCAGTCAGGCTACTCCATACATACTATGGATCCATGGGTTGGCTATGTACTGCGAATTTAATTTAATCTATTAATTACCGTCTCCGCTGCAATTGATGGATTGTCACTACCAAGGGCGGCTCTAGGCGCTGGGGGCGAGACTAAGGACTGTCTGAAACATTTATCAATCCATGGCGCTGGCTCGCTTTCATAACCTTATAGGTACAGAGTACATACATCGTTGTATGTCTATCATACATGGGAGAAAACTTGTTTCCTCCCAATCTGGTGCATGGTACATATCCGATATCCAGTTACGGAGTAATCTACATGTACTTAGTCCTAGTCCGATCGTAGAACTGGTTTGAGAGTCGAGAAAATGGAAAGATCGCTTCGGCAATTAAGAACCCATACTCCGTACTGATACACAGTTAAGAAGGTAGCAAGGCCTAGAGTCGATCCAAGACCATGCTCCTGAAGATCATACCTCGAAGCCATGGAATGAACTATGGCTACCAGCGAAAACGAGTTATTGACACGATCGGCGTTCTGGAACATTACTCCTATTACCATTTTATCTGTGACCATTTTCGGCCGTGCACGGTTCTGCATAGGCGCGACTGGGGATTGGCCGTTAGGTGTGGATTCATCCCGGCCTCGTGGAAGCGAGATCCACTATTTAGCCCTTTACGAGAGATCGCCGGTGACGGACGTAATAAATACCCATTATAGAACGGACTACACAAATAAAGTAGACGGCAATGGGATATAGATCATATAAAACATATATGTTCATTTTGATTCATCCTTTATTTCTATATTGTACACTCCGTCCCTCACCTGACAATCCCCCCATACAACAGTATACCTATGGATTTATTGATTACTATTTTAGAATGGCTCGAGCCCCAGGATCGTCCCGGTCCTACGGATGATCAACCCCCTGGTCGGCACTTGGTACGGTTCGCCTATTCTCAACTGAGACTGGTGCCGGTCTTCGTATTCCGGGGGCATTGATTGGGCCTCCCTTGGTTCGGCCCAGGGTAAATGGATATTTGCACTTTCATATTCATCTACTGTCATAAAGTCATAAGTCAATTAGTTGTGAGCAGGGTCATAAACTGTACTCCATAGAGGAAATACATTTTAGAGGTCTTCATTCTGAGAAGATTCACGCTCGGAAGCCTATTTTTGCTTTTGCAATTTTCCTTCTGATCATGAAACCGGGAGAAGTGTGATCCGCTCAAGTCCCAAGGGAGCAACTTTACGCTTTGCGTTTACGTTTAGTTTTTTAATTCGAAGGCTAAACCAAGGGTCATCTTTTTCCCCTTCCATTCCGCTGTACTATAATCTACTAGTTATATTTATTCTCAGGTCATGTACACATTTCTATTTTTCCAGTCAACAATCGATAGTCTGATCAATCTGACCGAGCAATCTCACGTTGAGGGTGATCGAGCTATCCTCTTTAGGTCATAGACCCGGGTAGGAAGCGGATTCAGCCGTGATCGCTGATCCTTTCTTGATCCCGGGACACTGGGCCCATGCCACGCGACTGTCTCACCCCTTTCTTCCCGAACACACAGGCTTACCCAGGTCGAGTTAATGGTCGCAAATCAGTGGGGCGGAATATATCCAGCCACGCGACAAACTTGGATCTTCGCAGATGTGATATTTCGTGTACCATGTATACCCTCTATCAACGTGTATTCGTTCAATACGGCGTCCACTATAAAGTACTGGTTGCCTTGCGAAAAGGTTGACACATGGCACTTGCATATTCATGCGCATTATGTCTGCTGTATCACATATCACATCCAGGTTGTGTTTCATCAAGGGAAATCAAAAACTATAATTAAAATTAGTCCGCCCAAGCGTCAACCTTGACCGAATTTCCAAAAGTTAAAGTGTTCGAACACCCGGGCCGTACATTCAGTTTGTAAGCTGTAAATTACCAAGATCCCCTTGTATGCCGAGGTCACTGGAAATTCTAAACCGCCAAGCCTGTTACACGCCGATCGGCGATTGGTAGATCCGATCGTACGCTTGTACTACTTGGGAAGGTGCTTTTATTGGACGGTGAACGCGCCTGAGAATGCAAGTGCCATGCATTCAAGATGCATCTTTTGCTTTTTCTTTTCTCCATTTCACGTGGCAGCAAGCCCTAATCTGGTATTCAATCCGATGCACCTGTCTGCATCCGATCACCAGGATATCCGCATGGGATCTTCCCGCGACAGAGACTGCAGTAGTGTACAAAGTACACATTACATGCTATTTATGCAGGTATTGGTTTATTGAATATTAAATTCCCAGTAATACGAACGTGTCCAAGAACACCTTGCTTCCATACTCGCTCTCAAGTGGTCATTCATCTGCAGTAATTGCATGTACAGAAGTCTGCTGAGTATGATATCTATGTTGTATACGATATATGAACGATCCTACCCAACTTACCTCCTTCCTATTCGGAGATGATCGGTGGATCGACGAAGATCCGACTTCAGGGGGAGAGACAACCGATGGCCATAGCTCCCGCTGACTAATCCCATGATCGCCCGCCATCGCTAAGCGACGACCGTTTAGGGAGTGTCTCCGATGCGGTCCTCCACGTAAGGTTGATATTGTTATGCATTTGACTCGTATTTGGCCCCTGCTGCTTTCGCAACGTACTGCGTACTGCAAGGCATGTTATCGGAATATTGGTTGGGATCTAGATTTAGATTAGATACCTGATCCGATGATGCCTTGGTCATGGACTTGATTGTCGATTTCCACCATCACGGGCAATATCTCTGCTGTGGGATATATTTGATTAAACGGAGTATGGATTACTCCTTCAGGATCCGATCTCCCGACACTTTGATCCTTTTCCAGCCCCCAAAAAGGGAGAGGGCATCCTTCATTTCTACACCGTAGATTGTCAGAAGCGTATTTGCCGTATAGTAGACCCGAACCCGAACGCTGAAAATCAGGGGAAATGTAATAATAGAATGTCAACCCCAAAAACAGCAAAAGCAGTGACCCTTAATTACATGCTATGTATAACCGAGTGCCAAACGAGGAATGATCGACAGCGATCACTTACAATATCCTCCGTACTCCATACACATTTAACCATCTCGAAAGAGCCAGATCGAACAAAAGGGGCTGTCGCTTCCACAGAGTCGGGCCCGTGAGAAACACTTAATAAGAAATCAGGGCTCCGGTACAATCTTACCGAAGCGTACTAGTCCCAGCTAGGAGTACGGAGCATTGCCGGAAAAGGTGTTAGGCGAGAGACGGTTGGAATCCGGCATGTCTCAACTGTGTGAAACAACGACCGGTTCGTCCAGGGCGATCTCAAAAATCAGGGAGGCTACCAGCATCGTACGGGGGGTACGCTTTCCCGCCTCGGTATGACCCCCGTGTAGGATCGGCCGTGGGGCCCTAGAATCGGGTTACACTTCTGTGTGTTGTTCCAGCTCTAGGCCCGAAAAAGGAAAAAACGGAGAACATGGAGCAATGGAGCCGTTCCCATGCGCTTGATGGCTATTTTAGGGAGGTGATACCTGACCTATCGTCATCATCGTAGATCCTACGGAGTATTTCATGTCGTTGTGCTCCTGTTCTGCTCCTGTTCTGTTTATACCCCCTTTCACACCCGTCAGTGCGTCAGTAGATCAGGACCACTTTGACCCCGATGAGTCGATGTCTCTCTGCTACGGTCGTATCTACCTGGGATATCCACGATCTGCACTCCGTTCGCTCCACTGGAGCTATGAAACACCCGAGAAACCTCCCTCCGCTAAACTCATGAGCCATATCCGAATGAAGCCATATACCCGCGCATAGTCTACGGAGGTGTCTGATAGTCCTTGATAGTCGGTTTCATTAACTTGAACACCTTGCCTCTTGCCTCGGTTCTCCGTACTCACCTATATTGTCCTCCGTACGGAGTGCATATATCGTACTCCATAGGCATACTCCATACTCCGTAGACTCTGAAGCAAAAAAATTAAGTTCAGTCTTTGATTACTTTGATTAAGTTCCTGCCTATTCCGGCATCATACGTCCACTTCTTCCTTTCATTTAGCTTTCTATTTTTCCACCCTAATCCTTCGGGTTTTGTTTCGGTCTTTGGAAGGATTCATTGTCGCGACCGTTGAGACATCATTCCAACCCGGTGACTTAGGATTGTCTGATCACTTGGGATCCACTCGCCCACGGATTGCCTGCGCATATGTACCAACCACACACTAAGCGCACTACGTATGCAAGTATGCAAGCGACTACTTCGGACATATTCCGTACTCCGTCCACACCAAGGGAGCGGGGAGGGTTGGGCAAGGGTCTGACCATGCCCAGCCTCCCACATCCCAAGCACATGCTGATGGTGACATATACATACGAGATCAATGCCCGTCGCATGGATCGCTTGCTGGGATGCAATGCCACTGTAATGTCATTGCCAATAAGAAACCCACGCGCCCAGTCCTGTCCTTGATTATCTATATTTACATTTGCAGGGTACATATATATATAGAGTTTGGACTGCACAATAGTGATCCGTCGAACAGGGGGTCCGTTACTAATTCGGTCGCGTAGAAGGCAATCCCCAAGTCGGAGAGGCAATTTCAGTATGAACCTTGTACAACATAGAACGTACGTTGTGGTGGTGTGGACGCTAATGGTAGATCCTGGGTGATCGACCGTGTGATTTTCACGGTCCTGTTTCATGCCGGCAATTGCTTCTTCCCTTGTGCGGGGATTGGGTAGGAAAGGCGTGTGTGTTGCGCTCATTATTATGAGAGCATTACGGAGCACGGAGTACGGAATACCCCGTACGCCAATTGGTAGAGAGGTCTTTTAGTGACTAGAATGGTAGATCATACTACCGTTGCATTCCAGGTTTTTACTTTTGGGGCCTGGGGCGGTTATACATCCTTGTACTCGTTCACCTCGCCACGCCTTGGTCCATTGGGTCTCCATATGCATCGAGGTAGCATATATTATTGGATACAGGGCCGGCTTGGGTCCCGTCTTCTTGGTATTGGTTATCCTGCGCCGCATTACAGGATCCCTGAAGTAAGACAAGTACAACTGGAAAGGGCTTGCATTGTATGGAGTACATCCTATATATATATGTAGTGACATGGTACAAGGTACACGTTCTCAATAATAAGTCCAGGCTGCATAGGCAGTCTGCAATGATATCAAACATCCAAGTCACCAGGCCGTCCAGATCTGAATATGCCGGGTGTGGCCGAGATTGTGTGACCCTGGATGCTACGATCTTAACTGTGTCAGAGGCACTTTACAATATATGGGATATCTTACATTTCTCTCTTTGACCTCTACAACATACGAAGTAGTGGTGAGACCAAGCCATGTTATTGGGGGCCGTTGGAAAGGATCAAGCAACAGAGTGACCAATGCGTTGATCTGAGTCTGGGGGCCGTGCAGGGCTCTCCAAGCGCTATGATGCATCACTTGGCTTGGTATTGAAACATGATGTATCGGCTTTGCAGGTAAGGAGACAAATGACTCATTACAACATACAGAGTACAGAATAACTAGTTCAGTTAAAGAGAAGAGTTTAATAAGCCAATTTGGTGACCTCGACAAGCGGTATGACCGCAAGTGGGTAAAAGAAAAAAGAAACAAAAAAGTGAGAGAGGTAAGATAATACACATCTCGTGAGACATATATGACAAAACATTGCATTGCATCGTAGAATATCGAGCCAATGGACTAAAAAGCGTCGATCCCGTGGAAATGCATGGCCTTCTCGATGAGAGATGCCCAGGTGTATAATATACTCCGTAAGACCGAAATCAAAAGAGAACAGCAGATTAGAGTTGATCTTAGCGAGAAGGATGTCATTGTCGATAGCTCATTGGTGTGCAATCTTCCGAGGATCGACATATTACGATCGGAGCTCTCTTCTTCACTTTTTTACTTTTTTACTTTTTGCCTTTTTGATTTCTGGGCAATCTATTTCTTTTTCGGTCCAGTCGCCGATCCAAGGATGAGAATCCTTTTCATCGAACTTTCTAGGCCGAGAGAAAGAGAAAAACGCTAGAAGCCAAGAAAAGCATAAACGGTTGCCTTTGACCTCTTTGACCTCTTTGACCTCTTTGGTAAATTAGCAAAATTGGCAAATTGGCTGCGGCTCCCTTTTGGCCCCATATGCATGATCGGCCACTCCGTGTCTGTGCGAGTGCTTGACCCACGTCTGTTGGGATTGGTCTGATCTTCATATCTTCTGATCTTTCAACGGAGTGCAATATCTATACAGAGTAAAAGTCCATTGCTCATGACTACGTAGATACGCTCATTTCACTCTGAAATTAGAAAACCTTCTCGGCCGAGGTTCGGGAGTTTTGGCTGAATGAGGTAAATGCGGTAAACGAGGTAAATTGGTAATTGGTAAATGGTAAACGGGTAAATGGGTAAATGGGTATCGCAAAGAATAAACTAACCCGACAACTTCATTAGGCATAGACGTCCACTTCACCATTGCTTTGCATGATTTCAGATGGCCCACTGGTGATAGCCCTGGCGGCCACTGCCCTCATGCTCCTGATTGCCTTCTTGAAGTTGGTCTTGTCATAATCTTCGGGCATATGCTCTCCACTGTAGATGCAAAGCACCCGCATACCCGGCTTGTAAGATAGTTGTTCAAGCAGCTTCGGTGTAATGAGGAAGTACTGGCCGCCTCCTCCACCGCCGATGGGGTTGCCACTCTCGTCGGTTTCCTCGTTCTCGCCCGAGGCACAGGCAATATCTACCAGGCGTCCGTGAACCATGCGCTCGTTTCGCGGATCCATACCTTGGTTGATCTCGTCTACAACCCGGAAGGGCGAGGCGGAGAGCGACTGGAGTGCCATGAGATAGAAGATAGTGCTGACGGCTCGCTCACCACCAGATTGGCGATGTGAATCCAAGACCGACAGGCCCGCGCCCTCGCGGAACTGGACGTGAATCACAATCGACCACTCCCCGAACTCGCTAGCACCAGGCTCGCCATTGGGTCCCGGTTCACCTTCTGCTTTGCCCAAGGTGACCTGGCCAGCACATCCGATCCGGCGGAAAGAATCCGAGAAGGCATCGCTGATCTTCTCGATGAGCGCTTCCAACTTGGGCTCCCAGTCCTTGCGGATGTCCGCGATGGCGTTGCCAAGTTCCGTAAGCTTGTTTAGGAAATCGGCGAGTTTGGAGCGCAACTTCTCGATGGATCTTTCGCGGTCTTCGAACTCCTTGATCATGTGGCTACTACCACCATGGGTGAGTTCCAGCCGGGCCTTTTCAGAGTCAATGTCGGCTTCCAGTTTATCCATGTCATGGTCGTCGAGCCCTTCAAGTATAGCTTGCGCGTCGGGTTCGTCGTGTAGTTCTCGGCTGATTCGCTGAGCTTTTTGCAAAACTGCTCTGGCCTTCACTTTGGATTCCCTTAATTTAACTGTAGCTTCCTGCGCCTCTCGTCTCTTTGCTTCGAGTAACTTCGTACTATCAATGTTGCGATGCCGCAGGGTCTGAAGATCGGAAGTTGCCTCCAAGAATAAAACCTCGACTTTCATGAGCTCCTCATGAGCTCGGCGGAACAATTCGACAGCATCCTAAATTGCGTTAGATAAAAGTAGACAGACATGTCAGTGATGAACTTACGGCATATTCGACAGCTGCCTCAGCCTTTTGAATTGCAAGTTCGTCTTGCTGGCTGCGAATTTCACCAACTCTCTTCCGTACCCCTTCAAACATCGCTGTAATGTTTTGAAATTTGGCCTCTTGTTGAGCTGCAAGTTGTTAGACAAGTGCCAGACGGCAGAACAAGAAATGAAACATACAGATCTTCTCTGGGATTGCTCGATACTGAGTGTGAGCGGTCTGTTTTGCGCTCTTTTCTCTCTCAACGTCTTTCTGCAGTAGAAGTTAGTATGAGGTGTGATGAAAGCAAGAGAACTGTTCAAAATACCATTTCTCGCTCGGCCTGCTCGTGTTCTTCGCGTATCTTTAACACGGCAGCCCTCTCGGACTCCAGCTTCTCCTTGATGTCCTGCAGCTGTTCATTCCATAACATGATGTTCTGTTGGTGTTCACGTTTAAGGGAGGCATCAACAGGTTGTTCGGTCCAAACCTGAGCAGGCTTGATCTCTCGGACCCGGGTTGATGTGGCACCAGGTCCATACTCTCTTCGACGAGTCACTTGATAGCTTCTTTTTCCAGATACCCAGGTGCTCATCAGACCCTCCTCCAAACGGGCAAACACTTCATTTGAGATTTCACGCAGTCCGATAGGGGTGGAATGCAGGTTCTTCTCACTGCACAGCATGGCAATGACAGGATCGGGCCCGACCAAAAAGTCCCTTGCCCAACCATCGAATCCCAATTGGGCAAGTTGATCGTTAGACATTGGGGCACTCAGAGTATCTAAGGACAGCGAGCAGGTGCGGATGCTAATGTCATGGAGTCCCAAAGTTTGGTTAATCGCAAATTGCAAGGTGCGGAAATCATTCCTGGTCTGCACGGTGAACGACGTGAAGTCTGTCTTCTGGAATAAAGACTCGACTGCATCAGCAAATTTGGGGTCGGTGATTGAGCACGTAACGATCGGAGGGCCGAAGACTTCCTTTTCAAACTTGCTTTGGTTCTCAAGAAGCCATCTATAGGCTTTCAGCGTATCGTAGGATGATTTCTGCAACTTGAGTTCTTGTTGGCCGGAGGCCGAGTCCAAGCTGCTCAGCTGGCGTTCGGCTTGCTGGATGCTCCTTTGAACCTGTTGTTGCTGGTCCTGCAAGGGCTGCCTCCTGTCTTGGATTTCTCTGGCCTTTATCTCAAGCTCGCGTTTTTCGCGCCGTTTCTCTCTCTAATATGGTGATAAGCATGCTACTTGAACAGTAGAGAATATAGGGTTTCTTACCAAGGTCTCATTGTAGAATTCTGGGTCGAACTCCACGGCCTCCTCTTCTTGTTGGCGTCGAAGTCTATTGATAGCTTGCTGAGCCAATGCTGCTTCAGACCTGTGCTTTTGACCGCTTTTCTTTTCGGCCTCAATCTGGTCGTTGAGATCCTTGATCTTGTTCTCAAATTCGTCGATCTTTTGGCCGCGTTCTGTGGCGACCCTAGATGCCTCGCCAACCGAATCCTTTCGGTCATCTTTTACACCGTTCAATCGCGCGATATAGGCCTCTTTTGCGTTGACTGCACGCAAGATAGGCTCGTTTTCTGCTTGAATCCGATGATATTCACGCTCGACTTCAGCCTTGGTAACCTTCAGGGCCTCGACAGCATTGTGGTGTTCCTTGTACTCCACAATTGGACGGCAACGCTCAAGGATTTCGATCTTTCGCTTGATCACGGCTCTCTGGCGCATTCTTTCGACATCGGCTCTTTGCATCTCTTGGCGATTCTCCATATTTTCTAGCAATTCCTTGTCACCACTGTTGTCCATCTCGAGTTTCTTCTGCTCGGCCCTTAGCCTCTTCAAGGCATCATGCCACTGGGTCATTTCCGGACCAGCTGCTGCTCTTTGTGTGGAATGAAGAAGCTCAATCGGCGTAAGTGCAGCAAACTCAGCGACTTTATCCTGAGGAAGGAACTGACAGAGATTGTCTACCTGGATGGCGAACGACTGAGCCAGTTTCAATACATCGTTCTTAGAAGCGGCGGCTCCGTTGACTGTAAATGAACTCTTATTGCCATCACGCTTGATGGTTCGCTGGATGACAGGATTGTGACCAATCTTGGGCGGTCCGCATAGTTCAATCTCAATCGTAGCCTCGCGGGCCCCATGCTTCACAAACTCGCCCAGGTCTTTTGCACGTCCAAGATGCTAGCGATCGTGTGAGTGTCAGTATGAGAAGGCTGTGCAGTATTATAGTCCGGGTCATACCTGAGGTCCCCATCCCAGCCCTAAGCAGATGGCACAGACCAGGGTGCTTTTACCCGTTCCATTTGGACCAATGACCATGTTGAGCTTTGGTCCAGGATAGAACACTGCTGACGTGTATGTCACGAAGTTTGTCACCTTGATCCGCACGATCGCGCCCGGCTTATAGCCACCGGGGCCAAGGCCATCGTGGGCTATCGCACGCGGGGCCTGAGAAGCTGCTTCTGGGGTTTCGGATCCAGCGCTATCCCCATCACTCTCTCCTTCGCCTCCACCTTCGCTCTCGTCTCCGGATCCGTCATCGCTTTCAGCGGTGTTCAAGCGGGGGCGTTTGTAGTTCGAGGATTGGGCTGGGGAAGTAAAGGTAGGGTGTTCGCCTTCTTCTTCTTCTTCATCCTCGCTATGAGGTCGACGACGAGGAATACTAGGTGACGCCATGTTGGTCGGAACCCTCAAGTAGATGTAGAGGGAGCCTCATGGGCTGTCCGTGGAATTCGCTTTGTCCGGCGTTTCTTTGTTCGGAAGTCAGACGCGAGGGAACGCGTCCGCGATCAATAGATAGTCTGGTTTGAGTAGGCGGTGAGAGCCTCGAAATGGCCAATTAGTTGCGACCAAGCAGCTTCGACTTTGTATAGCACTCAGCATGCCTCCTCCGAATATCAAGCGGTTGGTCTTAACTGCTGCCGTCGTTTCTATCACTATTACGGGCACTCTTTATGGAGCTGGTCTTAAAACAAATCAAGAAATTGCTGAGGTATGAGCCAATCGATCTCGACTGAACTCATCCGTTTATCTCCAGTCATGTCATTGAATCTCATTTCTGATTTAACAATTTATGCGATATAGACAGCAAAGCAACGGCAAGAATCGACGTTTGATGAGCAAAAAACAGCCCTCCAGGGTATGCGCTCTAACTTGATCGCTCGGAAAGGCATAATCGAGAACCAGATAAGAGACTTGGATGCAAGGATGCTGGAAAAGCAGCAGAAAGGCGTCGGTGGTAATGATCAGGATCAACAGAATGGAGGTCGATGAGCACTACTGAGTCTTTGCCGAACGGAGCCAACGGATTCACAATTACCGTTTAATGCGAACCGACCCACGATGCAACCGGCACGCTTTGATTTTGCGAAGGACCGCTCACCACTTTCGATTCAAATACGAAGTGGCGGCTATCAACTAATTCCAACATGGTCTTAACGTCCACTAGCCGCATAACAAGCTTCCTGCCAGAGCAGTTTCACTTGAAGGTGGTGTTCGAGTCCCGCATCTACACAATCCAACCATGGCCTGCGAAGTCTGGAAACACTGGACTTCTTTCTATAAATGAATTCGACTGCTTGTCACTGGGCAATATCAGTGTGTTCATGTACATAACCTGAGGTGCTATTCAAATCAGCTACTACTTCTTCTTTGTTTATAGACAAAAATATATCTTCTTCCCTCCTGCCTGGGGTCTGCGATGAGTGTCACCAGAAAGATTCCACCAGAGGGTTGAATATATCTTGAAGTACACCACAGGCGCACCTTCCATTTCCAGACACTGTGGCCTTGATCTCCAATCCGGGGTCCATGGATAAACCAACAATCCCAGAAGCCACTCAAACAGTCCGATGGAACCAGGAGACGCCGTTGGTCGGCTAATATGGGAGCCCGTGGCGAAACCCCAAACGCCTAAGCCTCGAGATTGAGTCTCTCCAGCAAATCATCCAGCTTCTGGAGCAAAATCTCATAGTTCATCGCATCTTCCGAGAATTCATCCACGACAATGGCGCCGTCGAGGGTTCGAATTTCCGGGGCATGGGCTTGCGGCTGGTGGCCTTGACTGTGAATAGCATCTTTGGAAACATCCAGCTTCTGGACACCTTTTGTAAGATTTATAACGTCTTCCCGCTGCTGTTCTTCATCTAGATCTTCCGGCAATTCTTTTTCTTCCATCATCTCATGAAGACCAGCCTCATCAAATCTCAATCTAAACCGCTCTCCAAGGTAGAACCGGATATCATCAAGCATTTCAATAGAATCGGTTTCCTGTCGCGCCTTAATACGAGATGCTGATTCCTGGATCAACTCCGCAAATTCTGGGCTATCTATATGTGCTTCCAGTCGATATGCGAGGTATCGAGCAGCGAATTCTTCCAATCGCTGCACGCGCGTCAACCATGCAGCTCGAACAATTGAGTAAATGTCAATATCATCTTCGTCCGCCACTCCTCGAGTCTTCGCAGCCTCAGCCTGGGACATTCCAGCACTGCCGAGGGTGCTGATGACCACGGCGGCTTTCGTCTTCAGCTTCTCAATGAAGAGCATATCAGCGGCGAATAGGACATCGATAGCGATTTCTAAGGGAAAATCGGCTCTTTCGGTGTATAAAAATGTTAGAATAATTTCCAAGACCTCGGGCGAACAGTTGACGTCGATGATCGTCAGATGCTCCTTGAGGTAAGCTTCGCGAAAAGTGGATGTGAACATTGTCTGGAAGAATTCAGACCGCAAAAGCATTGCTCGATGACATGGGAAGATGACTGATTTCGGGGTGTCGAGAGTCTTCTCATTCGCAGTAGAGGTAGGGCGAATGGGAATTGAACTGGATGTGCTATTGCTGATCTCCGGTGTGTCAATGTCCGCTTCCTCCTCTTCCTCAGGGAGTTCATCCGCCCTCAGAAGAACGTCAGCAAATATCGCATTGCATCTATCCCACTTCACTTCGTTCGCTTTCGAAGTCTCCACCTCGAGCTTGTTCCGCAGAATATTTTCCTGGAACCATTGTTCCATTTGATCTCGACCCTTGGAAATATCGTCGGTTCTTCTTTGCCTGGCACGCCTCCTATCTCCGCTATCAAGGATACTGTCTAGAAGACTGGGGATCTGTAAATACTTGGAGATTCTGTCAACCCCTGCAAAAGTCTCGGACTCCGTGAAGCCTGTCCCAGGTCCACTTCTCAAGTCCCGAGGGGCTTCTCCAAAGTACATGTATTTGATAGCCGCTCCAAATGCCTCCGGGGGAATGGTGCTGGGGAACTCCCACGTTGCGGATTCTGGTGCCACGGCTAGTTTACCATAGAAATATGGAGAGCGTGCCGCGAGGATGAATTTGTGGAGGTGAAGCGATTCATCGGATGCAGTCACAACAATATCTGTTGTTAATGGAGTCTCACGGGTGAGAAGCGAAGTTATATGCGCGGCTAGTGGCTGGAGGGGGTCCGTGGACTTGGAATAATCATATTCCAGGAGGAGGTTTCGTATCCGGTCGTTTAGGGCATTATAGAGACATCTATAGAACCACCATCGTTAATTCTAGCCACTCTATAGAGAACCAATTGCTGTTTACCTCTCACCCTGAAACGTGTCCCGCTCACAAAGTGCACCAGACTCGAGAAGAAGTTGCACAACTTCGTAATGACCACAGAGACTCGCCTACCGGGTTCATTGGTTAGTATGTGGTACGCGGGATTGGTACGGTCGGTTTGCCAATATATTGACTCACCAAGATCAATGGTGTGTAATCATAGGGGTCACGAGCATTAACATTGACACCCTCGGTGATTTTCTCCTGGCAGACTTTCAAATCGCCCTGGCGACATGCGCTGCATAGTTCACGGAATGGCTCACTGAGATCTAAAGGGTTATCATCCTTAATAGTGCCCTCCTTAATCAACTTCTTCTCATTGACTAAGCTAATCTCTAGCTGGTCCTTCCGCAGCACAGTGTGCTCATCCATCATGCAGGCTTCCAGGAACAACAAGTCGAAGTGGGATGAGGGCAAACGGCAATGGCGGGGCGGAAATGGGCTTATCGATAAGTAACACGTGACTATGTACCTGTGAACTCTCAAATTTAAGAGGGCGTTCTAATTGTATGGATATTTGGGGGAATTAATAGACTGATATCAAGATACCTAATGGTTGAAGTATCGATATATATATTTCAAGTATACGTACATATGTAGGTAGTAAGAAACTATCGAAATTGAACAAACGTCATTCAGGGTTTTGCCTCCTTACGACCGTTTGATCGACCTTCCCCACCGCCTGCTGGCTCGGGGAAAGCGCCATAACCACCGGTTGCATAGCAACGATCCCCCAAACACCCATCTTCAAAGCTCCAATTCATATTGCCTTGACTCTTCCTCAAATCTTCAAATCTGCAGTTCGACTCTTTTTTTTACTAACACAGGACCTTGTATTTACACCGTTCATGCATCATTGACTCTCATTCTTCTGTTTCGTCTTCAACTTATTGTCCTAAACTCTACAGCAATCTATAGTCATGGCGATTGCTTTGGCTGAGGCCGATAAGTATGAGATTTTGGACAAAATTGGTAAATTCTGCCTTCTTGCGATTCAATTTATATTTTATATGTTCAAAACTAATCTTACATGTCCATTCAGGTTGCGGTTCCTTCGGGATCATCCGCAAAGTCAAGCGGAAGTCGGATGGATTCGTAAGTGCAGCGCAATTTTTGGTATCTTGCAGCCAGAACTGACCTCAACTTGCCCCTATAGATCCTATGTCGCAAGGAAATCAACTACATCAAAATGTCACAGAAAGAACGCGAACAACTCACTGCCGAGTTCAACATTTTGAGTTCCCTTCGTCACCCAAACATCGTCGCATACTACCACCGGGAACATCTCAAGGCCAGTCAGGACTTGTACCTCTACATGGAGTACTGCGGTGGCGGAGATCTAGGCATGGTCATTAAGAACTTGAAGAAAGCCAACAAATACGCCGAAGAGGAGTTTGTCTGGCGCATACTCTCCCAGCTTGTCACTGCTTTGTTCCGGTGTCACTACGGGTCCGATCCCGCCGAGGTTGGATCAAACATTCTGGGCCCAGCTCCCAAGCCATCGGGTCTCAAGGGAAAACAGGGCCAAGTCACTATATTGCATCGCGACCTAAAGCCAGAGAACATCTTCCTCGGTAGCGACAACACCGTCAAGCTAGGCGACTTTGGCTTGTCCAAGCAAATGCAGTCTCATGACTTTGCATCAACTTATGTTGGTACACCTTTCTACATGTCACCGGAAATCTGTGCGGCTGAAAAATACACCCTGCGCTCCGACATCTGGGCTGTGGGCTGCATCATGTACGAGCTCTGCCAGAAAGAGCCCCCTTTCAACGCTCGCACCCACATTCAACTAGTACAAAAAATTCGCGAGGGAAAGTTCGCCCCCTTGCCTGATTACTATTCACCGGAGCTCAAGAACGTCATCGGAAGCTGTCTGCGGGTCAATCCCGATCACCGCCCTGATACTTCCGCTCTAATTAATCTTCCTATCATCCGCTTGATGCGCAAGGAGAAAGAGGTTGTTGACCTCGGAAAGACCCTGCGCCGACGTGAGGAGGTTGCTGTCCATAAAGTCCGCGAAATGGAACAGAACCTCGCCAAGAGAGAATCAGAAAAGCAACATATTAAGGCCGAAATTGAAAATACAGTTCGACGAGAGTGGGAGGTCAAAGCACGCTTGGAAATTGATCGCCAGGTGCAAAGTGAACTTGATCGACTCCGCAAGCGATTTGAGTCCGAAGTACAAGAGAGGGTTGCCATTGAGGTGAAGAAGTACAAGCACAACACTTCCAATAGCAATACCTCCCGGGATGATGTATTCTGCACGAGTACCCACGGATCTGGGTCCTCTCGATCCAGCAATCAAGGTTGGCGGTCTTCTCGGTCCTCTGCAAACATGACAGACGACAGCGACACTACTCCCTCATCAAGTGCCGACATCAGCCAGCTGTCGCTTGGCTCTCCTCCATCAAATACCCGAAAGCAGCCCAAGAAGGAGACGCGAACACCCTTTTGTCGGTCCAAGACCGTTGTTGATTCACCGGTGGATGTTCAAATGGCTGAACCGTCACCTATTTCAATTGCTTCGCTTTCCCTGTCCCCTCGCCGTACCTCCGGCCAAGGAGGCGCTCGCAACATCTTTGCAGAGGCTGAGCGGAACAAAGCTAAGTGGGAGCCCACCCTGGCCTACTCCGACGATGAGGATGACACCCCCGACTTGCCCTCACCAACTCGGCCCAAGGTGAAGCCCGACCCATTGAAGGCGCCTCGACGACCTCTACTTCGCCAGAACACCGCGGCTCTCATGCAGAAACTCAGCACCCAGCCTTCTCTGTTCCCTTCCAGCGGTACCCGCCTTCCTCAGTCGACGAGTGCATCTGCTTCCCAGTCTGAAGAGCGCAGTGCAAGTGAGAGCAGAGCCAGATCTCCCCATCGCCGTCTAACTAAAATTCCATCATCTGCCAATCTCGCTGCCGATGCGGGCACATCGCCAACTCGCAAGGGTGCCTCGAAGCAGCAACCTCCTGTCAAGAATGGGGCTGGCGGCGAGGAGATGTTCAAGGCTGTCATGCAACGCAACATGGGTGGCCGCACCCTGGTCGAACTCGCACAGGCGAGAGCTGGAGGCCGTCCGATGGATGAAGTCAAGCGTTGTGCCAGTGACTCGCGCGCTGGCGGTCCCACCATGAGCGTGAAATGCACTGAACGTGATGCTCCCGCTATCTGGAACCCTGAACTGGATGAGATGCCTAGTCCCTTCCTCGCCCGTGGCAAGAAGGTTATTCGCAACCTGCGGTAGTCTCTTACTCAGATCAAATTTCCTTTGCATTTACTTTGTTTTTTGGTTTGATTCTGGTTTCGGTTTTCTTATGGCGCCTTGGTGTGATTAGAGTTTGTTTTGGACTGGAAGTTCCTGTTTTTCCTGGATTTGGATTTGGATGATTTGGTTTCTTTGGAAACCCTCAGTTCCCCTTGTTGCCCACTGTTTTCGGGTTTCGCACTTTCACTTCTTGCGCATACTTTCCCACTATGTCACGGAGTTGGCCCTAATGTTTTCGGAGCATCCTTGCCACATGCAAGGCACGGAGTTTGATACACACGTCCATGGCTCTTTGCCTTTGTTGGCTACGCACTTGCCTCACCGACTCGACTCTTTACTATTTTTCTTTTGTTGCTTATGCCGTCACGCCCCTTTCCTTCAAAAAAGGAGATGATCCAAGTTCTCTTGTACATTTATTTGCATTAGCCATGCATTGACTGTTGAATTTTTGTATTTTGCTTCTGTCTCTGAACGTCCAATTTATTACTCGTATCCTCATCCGTTACAAATATGTTGCTTTGTTGTTATATTGGACTGATATTTGCAGTGCCTCAATCTCGGGAGTCCTTAGTCCTACTTCACGTTTGGATAATCTTTCTCCTCGGACAGGTGTGCCCATTACACTTTGATGTTTCAGTTTTACGTGTTCGGGGTTCTGGTGCTGGAATACTTCCATTTTGGATGTACATACCCATTTCATAAGCAAAATACGCCCCGAGTCGTGCATTCCAAACTTTTAGTTGGCTTGTAAACATTATGCTAACTTTCTAGAGGTGTGAGTCGAGCCATCTCCCAAGTATTAGCCCTAAGATACATGACCAATCCACTTCACCACTTTTCCAGACTACCGGATAGATGGAATACAGAAGGATGCACGCCTGATTGAAATTTGCAGCATGATATGTGCATCACGTTCGACGAAATATTTTATTCAAAAGGTCAGATGTTAAGCCCACGCCTCCTCGTCTTCGACCTCTTCTATCTGAACGGACTTACTTTCCTGGTTAAGACGCCGCTCCTCTTCTTCTAACGTCAACATCCAATCCTCCTGCGGCGAATCGCCAGCCTGTACTTCCGGAGCGGGGCCAGCATTATACCCAGCTTTCTCAAGCTTGTCCATCTCTTCTGGTTCCAACAATTTCCCCTGTCCCTTGATTGACTGCTGTTTCATCCTGACGGCAGCCGGAACAAACTTCTTGGTGGCCTCTTGTCGCAGGTCCCGAATCTGAGGCTTCGCCTCATAAACAGTTCTGGCCGCTGGAACATCCGTCGGACGAGATGGCAGCGGGTGAGGACCTCTGCGCTCAACGTTTTGTTCTGAAGGCACATTTTGATCCCGTCTGCGCTGGTGCTGGCGCGGGATTGGTGGTGGTGTATCCCGCGGCATGGGTATCCTTCGCACGTCCTCATCCGTATCGCTGCTGTCACTATCATGAGGCATTCGGGTTTCATCTGAGCCTCGCCTTCGCTTCCCAAGCACGCCATCACCACCACCCCGTCTAGCTCCACCACCCCGTCTAGCTCCATCACCCTGGCGGCCTCCTCTGCCGCCGTGATCAAACCGGGGTGCCCTGTCGCCAAGAGCTTCACGCGCCTTCAAAACGGCCCGCAAATCCTTCTCTAGCGCTTCGAGGAGCTCCTTATCGCGCGGCCGCAGTTGTTGTCCTGATTCCTCGGCTTCTTTGAAGCTGTTGATCTGGCGCTGGATTCGATCTGGGTTGCGGCGCGCAAGTTTCTCGTTTCGGCGCGCTAGTGCCTCTGACTTGCCTTTCTTCAACTCTTTTTGTTTATCCTGTTTCCGCTGCGCTACGGCGGGGTTGACCGAGCGCTCTTTGTCTTTGGCCATGATGTCGTGTTGGTATTGGGATTGGTGTGCGGGTGGTTTGTAATTATCGGTATGGCACAAGCTAGCTGCGCAAGCCGGAAATAAATCCCACGGGCTCTTGTCGAATCAAGAGATCGCAGGTTAGGTACCGGCACAAATGTCTGGGCTCTGTGTGGGTGTCGCACGTGAAGGGTATAGTTGGAAACAAGAATGTACGGCGCAGACTGGAAAGGAAAGCACGCAATGAAGATAGCTGGTCGGTCTGTCTTGCCGAATAACAAGTGATCAAGTGCGCTAGGTCGCCTCGACTGGATCGATCGCGTCGGGCCGTCAGGTCGAGACTGCAGGCGTCCGGGATTGGGATTGGGTAACGCTCACAGGCCAAACGTGACCAAGTCTGTCAACAAGCGGTATGGAAGTAGAATTGCCGATTTCAGCCTCATCTAGACAACTAAGGTTGAGTGTGATAGTCGTGGCTGAGCAAAGAAGTTGAGTTGAGCTTCAAGCTGGGATTCGGTGAAGTACAGTGTGATGCAGCAATCACGGAAGAGTTCCATGGCTAGGTCCTGGATATTTTTGCCTGGCAGAAAACCACTTAACTAGTTACACACAGTCAAAGCGGAGAAAGAAGCGGTATGCCTTGGGCCCAATCAAAGTTAAGTCTTGCCTGGTCGCTGCTGTTGGCCGTAGAAAGAGTGGAGAGAGACCTAACCATGGTTCGGAATTGGAACTACAACTACATACATCGTCCATTGTACATCTATATATTGATTTATATTTTTCCCAGAGTGTTAATATAGGTCATGTTAGCATTGTACATATATGCGTATTATCGACTATTGCTCTCGATTATTTTATTTCTCTGGTAGACATGCTGCAGAGCCTCTTGATTCTTCCTCATTGAGATAGGTGCAGAGCCTAGCATTTAGCCCAACCGTCGCAATATCCGATATAAAAAGCATCAAAGAAGTATTTAAAGGATGAAACAAAAGAAAGACCCACTAAAATATCAAAACAAGAAATACATCATACACTGAATATTGCTTTTTCTTGATTTTCGTTCTATCTTCAAGCCCCTCTTTATGCGGAGGTCCGAGGTGTCATATTGCCGCCTGAGCCTGTGCTCCAGAACGTATAAAATCTGGTCTGCCACTAGCCTCTTTGTCGAGGAGTGTAACTGGCTTCCCTCGAGCCGCGCGCTGTTTAGTTGCCGCCAAACTCCCAGCGGCTCAGACCTTCTTTCTCCGCCTCTTTTTTTTCCTTTTTGATTTCTCCTCATGAGGGAAAAAAGAAGCTTCCCTCCCCTCCTTAACCGTCAATAGTCGCATTCCCCGATCTGACAGCAGTATATCGCAAAATCTCCTCTCTACACCTTCCATCCTCCATCATGACCTGTGGTCCGTTTGGTCTCACATCGAGTTTGATCGGCGCCTCGTAGACTGTCGCGGTCGGAGCATGTCTCTGCCGGGACCAAATGTCCGTCTCAGCCTCGATTCCCGACACTTCGCTTGGCCTCACCTCCTCCGAGATCCAGATCCTCCGACAGCAGCAGCAGATTGCCTTGCAGGGCGGCCATTCCGGCAATGGGGTGACCAGGGGCAGAGGCACGGGGAGAACCAGCAATTCCAGTTCTCGCGCAACCAGCGCTGCCAGCAGTCAGGGGCGTTTGCTGCTGGACCCTATGAGCCTCCGCGCACTATCGCACCAGCTGGACGGGTTGCAGGCTCAGATCAGTCACCGGATCGAATATGTATGTTCCCCCTGCGGTTCTTGATCGCATATCTATACCATCGGGAAATCACATTTCGTTGTTTTAACATGAGGCGTCCTTGCTAGCTCGAGGATCAAATGCAGCGCTCCATCCAAAACACCTACGACCGCGCGGGAAACGTCATTCGCAATGCCGATGGCGAAATTGCCCGCACCCGTGAAATCCTGGCCTCTATCGACGAGTTGGACAATGAGTTGGCGAAGATCGCTCATATCCGTGATATTGTCAAATCATTCCGTGGCCGGATCGAGAACCTAGATCACCGCATTGACCAGAGTTCTCGGCGCCGACGATGATGCCTTCCCATATACACTCCCTCCATATACTTCCTTCAAACCCACACCTGTCTTGAAGCGCTACGAAAGACCCTGCACGGTCGTGCGTTTTTGCACATCGCACTTTTACTCGACCACCGGATGGTCCAACCGATGCACACCTATATTTTCTCCACACACGTAGCCGAACAAGAACATACCGAAGCCGACAGAACAAAAAGAAACAAAAACTATATATCGAATGGTCCTCACGGGCCCTTTTTTCTTTTGAATGCGCGGCAGCCACCGTATTCATATATGTCATATTTCATTCAACTGGGTATCTGCTTTATAAAACAATTGGCAAAAGAGCCGTATGCCTCGCGGCACCATCGAGGCGAGACACCACTGTCAAGCAAGCGACCTCGGAAGGACTGCAGCATCGTCACGACTGCTTGAGCTGCGCCGATGGCGGCCATGACAACTCTGTTCTCACCCGGAACTGGAAATCCATGAGATTTGATGACTATCATGAAGGATTTTTAATGTGATATCAAGCGCATAAACATGACTCGTCTTTGTTCTTCTCCTTGATTTAATGCTTCTGCCATTTTCCCTTTGTTTCGATTCCCCTCTCTGCATGTTGCGTGTACATTGCCCTGGGTTTTCTTTTTCTGCGTTGATGTTGGCCCATGTCCCTCTCTGGGATGATTATAGCTTGGTTTATGGTGTTCTGCAATATAATTGGGAACAGTTCTAAACGATTGAATCGTACGTCGCATTGCATTGAGTCCTCCAAGGTCGGCATGAACGTTGAAATACCAGGCTCTGGATTTTGAACAAGCAGGTCGTCGATGTAGTTGCTGAAAGTATGTTGAGTCTACCCACGGGGTTTGAAATTTCTTCCGGTGATGAGGGTGGACACGGTTGTCCTCATTTGATGGGCACCCCTGGTCATTGTAGCTGAGGTGTCATTATAAAAGCCGACAAGACTGTGGTCAACGGGCTCTACCAGAGCGCCTTGATCATGCCTTGATATAGCAAAAAGAAGCGCACTGGCCTGTTGACGCGCGCATGCTGAAAGGCGACCGCACCGGTTTTGGGTTCTGCAAGACATGAGACAATGCGCAGGGTGCAAAATTCAATAAGAAGTGAGCCCACGCGTAGTGACTGGATTTTGTGGGTGCTATTCACGTCACTGGGACATCCGCTGCATCCAACATTGGCACATTCTCTTCACATAATTCGACTGCTTCTCCTTGCGACGCCGCGCACATATTCGCTTTTTGTGCATTCACGTCGCGTAGCAAGGCCAAGTCCTTTTCCTTGCGGCGCTCAGCGAGCTTTTTCGGGCGTTTCTCAGTCTGAGGAAATCGTTTTTCAGTCCCGCATGAGAGGCACCGGACGACCAGTACATCGGCCCATGGCTTCTTGCCGCCGCGACTTGCGTTTCTGGTTTCAGTCGAGCAAGTCACCCCCGGCGTCAGGATCGTATCACAGCGCTTGCACAGTGATCTTTTCAGTGTGACCGGCAGCCGAATCTGCGTCTTCATTGCCACCGCGCGTAGATGTGATACACATACCCTTGAGAGGTTTCTCAATGGCTCTTGAGTCTGCTGTTGATTCACAGGGCAGATCTTTTGTTGGGTATCTACTTTATGACCATTATCCCCTGAGTCAATATGACCAGCAACTGAGGTGTGTTCATTGTTGTGAACTTTGCCGTTCTGATCCTTGGCGAGTGTAGATTTGCCCTGGAAATATGCGGCGGCTTGGTGTAGGTAATCCAGCCTTGCTCGAATATGGCTCTGAGAGTTCTTGGAATTCTTGGCTTCCTTCTTTCCTTTGGCTTTTGCCATTCTCGAAAATTCGAAGATCATCAAGTGGATCTCAAGATCGTTTGCAACTTGCAAGTCGAGAAAAGCTTCCCATTGACGCTAATCCGAAAGCGGTGAGGCTGAACAAATCACGTGATGATCCCTTGGTGAGGTTCTTCGTCCTACCGCCTTGTGACTTCTTCCCCTGCACCTTTGTCTATCGAGACCTGCCACATTCCCGCGGTCCATACTCTTCTTCTCCTTACTACCTTTGTCTTCTTTTCACTTCAACCCCACGTCATCTCTCTTTCGCAATACTTTTACCTCTTCCCCTAAAACTCGCCTATTTACGTCGCCATGTCTCACGAGGAAGATCTTATCGACTACTCTGATGAGGAGCTTCAGACCACCACAGCACCGGCCACCACTGCTGCGCCTGCCGCCACCAACGGCGATGCCGACAAACAGGGTGACTTGACTGTAACCGGTGGCCGTCCCGACAAGAAGGGAAGCTACGTCGGTATCCACTCAACCGGTTTCCGCGACTTCCTGCTGAAGGGTGAACTTCTGCGCGCCATCACCGACTGCGGCTTCGAACATCCGTCGGAGGGTTAGTCTAACTCATTATTCCCACAAGCGTTCCTCCATTTGTCCAATCTCCAACGTCCGTCCATCCTTGCGGGAAGATTCTTCTGTCGGTATTTGGCAGTCAGTCGTGTTTCGAATCTGCAGATGACATGAGGATTATTGCTCCTGGAAAAGGACAATATCTCTTTACAATATGCATGCGTTTGGTCCTGTGGCGCTCTTGCGCTAAGCCTGAGCCTCCGTCCCCAACTCCCACGTACTTCGTGGATATTGGCGCATGCGGTTGAAGACTGTGATATCTATCACGTTTGTCTCCTTGTGAGGCGCACCTCATGTTGTCTGCAGAATATGATAGGATATCCACAAAAGCATGGCTTTTGCATGTGACATACAGTGATGGCGATTCGATCAAGCGGTAGAAGATGACCGCCCACGCATCGATTTGATGTTGTCGGGGGATGGACGGACATTGCGAGACGGATAATTTTTTGCTTCTTCTTTCGTCGAACCCAATCTAACATCGGCTCCGCCTTCCAACAGTCCAGCAAGTTTGCATTCCGAATTCCATTTTGAACGTCGATGTTCTTTGCCAGGCAAAGTCCGGTCTCGGTAAAACCGCGGTCTTCGTTCTCACCACCCTTCACCAATTGGAGCCCGTTCCTGGCGAGTGCCAGATCCTGGTCATGTGCCACACCCGTGAGCTCGCTTATCAGATCAAAAACGAGTACGCCCGTTTCTCGAAGTACTTGCCCGACGTTAAGACTGCAGTCTTCTACGGTGGTACTCCGATCCAGAAGGACGTCGAAATCCTGTCCAACAAGGAAACCCACCCCAACATTGTGGTGGCCACTCCCGGTCGTCTGAACGCGTTGGTTCGTGACAAGAAATTGTCCTTGCGCAACGTGAAGGCCTTTGTTCTCGATGAGTGTGACAAGATGCTCGACCAGATTGGTACGTGCATGCGAGATACGACTCGATTATCACTTCCCACTAACACCCTCACTCAGATATGCGCCGTGATGTCCAGGAAATCTTCCGTGCAACTCCCGCCGACAAGCAGGTCATGATGTTCAGTGCTACCCTCTCCCAGGAGATTCGTCCCATCTGCAAGAAGTTCATGCGCAACCCGCTGGAGGTCTATGTCGATGATGATACCAAGCTCACCCTCCACGGCTTGCAGCAGTACTACATCAAGCTCGACGAGAAGGAGAAGAACCGCAAGCTGAATGAGCTTTTGGACAACCTCGAATTCAACCAGGTCATCATCTTCGTCAAGAGCACCCAGCGTGCCAATGAGCTGGACAAGCTGTTGCGCGAGTGCAACTTCCCCAGTATCGCAGTTCACTCTGGTGTCAGCCAGGAGGAGCGGTAAGTTCATCCGAGTTTGTCATTGGCGGCAGCAAATGGCTGACCTCCATCTAGTATCAAGCGCTACAAGGAGTTTAAGGAGTTCAACAAGCGTATCTGTGTTGCCACCGATGTCTTCGGCCGTGGCATTGATATCGAGCGCATTAACCTCGCCATCAACTACGATCTCCCTGCCGATGCTGACTCTTACCTGCACCGCGTTGGTCGTGCCGGTCGTTTCGGTACCAAGGGTCTTTCTATCTCCTTCGTCAGCAACGAGGATGACGAGAAGGTTCTTAAGGAGATTGAGAAGCGCTTTGAGGTTGCCCTTCCGTAAGTTTCGCTCGATTCTAATTCATAATGCCCTCTAGCAAAAGGCTAACCCTGTTCACAGCGAGTACCCCGAGGCTGGTGTTGACTCCACCACCTACATGGCTTAGGCGTGTCTAGGTGAAAACTTTGTTGATTTGAAATTTCTTTTCCTCTTTTCAATTGTTATGGCGCACTAGCTCGGGTTTTGATATGTTTTTCTCCGCCGTTGGGCGCTGCCTCTGCCCTCCTGTGGTTTTGAAATGAGGCATAACCCTTCCATGTATTCGAAAACAGCAATGGAAGCAAGAATGGGTTAGCTCTGCACGACTGTTCAACCGTATCCTGGCTGTATCCTGGCTGTATCCTGGCGGGGACCTTGGGATCTCAATGTGGAGTTGCGATGTCATAGTTATCGATGTCTGCGAGACAGTCAAAGCCGAAGACAGCCAGATAGAAATATGCACCGCGCTGTGGTCGTGGTTTCAACCAGACGTCCGGAAGACCATGCCAAGCCGATCCGGCCGAGTGGATATAGACACCAGAATTCAATCTCCGATCATCTGTTTTACTTGTGGTTTGGCCATGACTGCCGGAGCCAGTCATCTATAACTCTAGGAGCCCAAGAATACACCCCCACCATGCAATGTGTCTACAAGCCGGATGTATGTAGTCGGTGGTTGCGATCCCAATCTGACTCGCAGAGCCTTCGTAGCAACTTGGAGCGTCCTTTACCCGATACTTGTGTCAGCGATGTGATTGCAACGCTGTTTGATTAGCAACGACTTTCAGTATCCGGAGTATCAGCTGGTCATAAACTTGGAAATTAAATTTTGCCCCTGGATGCTGTAGGAAAATCATGACGATTGTCAAGCCGAAAACAAGGAAATTTCAAAGGGCAAGTATCAAGATATGAAGATGGACCTTTAATAATCAAAAAAATCAAGATTTTCTACTCCAAAGTAGTCAGTGCTATATGTATACCCGAGTGAAGTAAATATATATGGCCAACTCAGTAACTAGAAAGTATAAAGCATAAATAAAGCACATAAAATCAAAAGACCTGATAAAATACGTTTACCTAATTAATTACCCTGTTGAAGGCGAAAATCAAAGTCAAAACACAAATGAGAAAACAAGAGACACTTCCAAAACCCTGTCTCGGATTTTCAGGTAAATGTCCACCAGCAGTCTCGCATTAGCGTCGGCTGTTGTTGTGAGTGGCTCCGCAGAGTCTGCAGCGTTCGACGCGTGATTTGAAGATTTCATATTTGTACTCCATACGGAGTACTCCGTATTCCGTTTGGCTGCTATGCACAGTATTGTACGGAGTACGGAGAACGGAATCCATAGCTCTGTTTATCTCGACTTCGCCCAATCAACTCGACACAACAAGAAATAGCGTGAGACGGGTCGATCAGAAATTATGATAGGCCAATGGCTATGCACTGATACGATCAAGCGACCCTCTTAGTACGCGCTTTTCTGTATTCACAATTCAAATCACTTTTTTCCCTCCTTTTTATTTACTTCGTACATCCGTGAGGTTCCGAGAATTCGATCAGATGGCCTCTAGGCTTTCTGGAAGGCACTAAAGGGCCACTCGGGGCCCCTGTGAGATTAACTTGGTTTCAGTGAGATGAAGTTTGCATTCGATATTTAATCTATGGTAAAACGTGGTATTTAATATAATATGGGTACGAAGTACACGTATCCAGTCTAATTTCAGACCCAATTATGGTATTCCAGGCTGGGGCGCAGTCATGACATCTGTGGCTTTCCCCCCTAAACTCCATAAAATCATTCGTTCTAAGCTAAGACTGATTGTGGCTGAGGGAAAACGACACAATACTTATGACGCTCTTGTATCGAAGATCTACTTCTGGGTCTCCGCAAACGTGGTTCGTACCCCTGCCACCTGTCGGCATGGCCACTTGTCAACATTTGAATGTGCTTATGTATATTGTACGGAATAGGATATAATATACAACGCCGTTTAGTCAATTCTGTCTATCTCCGGGTCCGAGAGAAGAAAGAGAGGTGTCGAATGTACTATCATCATTGCGGTTCCACCTGCACAAGGGGTTATCATTTGTGCACATGCAGATTTGGTCTTATTATTGCATCGTATGTTCCGTTTCCCCCAGAGATCTGGACTGGGTCCAAGTGATAGACCCAGCCTACAGGATATGTGATTGATCCATGTTCTAGCCCTTTTATGTTGGACCGGAACAGTACATTGCAATTATTGCAGCCATTGCCTGCATTTCACACTCTGGGAGCATGCCATAACATACCAGGCCTATTTTTATGTCATTATCAGATTGAATGAACCAAAGAAATTCCCCGACATCAGAAAGATTCTTGGGGCCGATCCCTTGATGCGGTCCAAGCTGCAAGCATCATATGCTTCGGCACGCGCGTCGATCATTACTTCGGTATGCTTGGATTATCAACTCCGCCTCCCCCTTCTAAGGCATGCGGATGGTCGATCCTGGACATCCCTTGTAACCCTCTCAGCCTCCCGCCTTGTGCAGGATCGATTGGTAGCCTGCCGACGTCCAGTCAGGTAGTTTGAACGAGTCTAAAATGATCAAAAGTCGTGAATATACTTGCCCAAGTATCGGGATTGATGCGCTTTTTTACTCTTTTGTATCACCATAAGCTGTTCCAGAAATACAACATTCTTTTCAAGGTTCAAGAGAATGTCGCGATGGTGGGGAGGAAGAGGGTATATCGACCCCTCTTGCCGTTGTTCCAGGTCGCACAACAGACGATGTACAATGCCCGGTGGCCATTTTCTGTGGTACGTTAGTCCAGTTGTCAATTGGATGCCGATCAGGGATACAAAATTGATGCGTTCATCTGCATGTTGTGTGAACCACTCCAGGTACCGGCCCAGGTACCGTATACATGCGCACTTGATGCCGTATGTGGGATTTGGAGGGAGCTAAACCAGACCTATCCCCTTGGAATGATTCAAAGAATGTGCCCGATACGTTGTCTTCATCTCAGGGACTGGAGATACAAGTTTATGCTGTCTACTTCGGGTTTAAAATGATAATTATACCGGAAGATAAACCTACGGTCCATGTCTCCAAGAACAACGTACAAAAGTACTGTGTTGGCGGGATTCCGATCATAGGTAATCCTTGTTGACAGGTCTACAACATACATCTTGCCCAACGTTAGTTCCGGCCGAGATAGATTGTGGGTTTTTAGGGTGGAGGTAGATGACGAGACTAGAGACGCGGCATAAAACGCGTCGAGTGAAAATCCCTGAGAACGAACTTGAAAAGAACAGTAAAAT
This sequence comes from Penicillium egyptiacum, assembly GCA_911456345.1. Classification (NCBI taxonomy): domain Eukaryota; kingdom Fungi; phylum Ascomycota; class Eurotiomycetes; order Eurotiales; family Aspergillaceae; genus Penicillium; species Penicillium egyptiacum. The sequence goes on from CAJVRC010000843.1 coordinate 1,225,237, forward strand.
GTGGTTAGAGAGAAAAGAGAAAACCAAGGCCAGAAGCAGATCGGAGGAACCGTTTGTGGGCCAAAGGCAAAAGTCAATTTGAAAATTACCGTATTGTTCTGTACGATCGGAAAAAGAAAATTAAGTTAAATATAGCATCAGACTATCAAGGCACCAATATGTACGGAGTACATGCCCAACCTTCGACTTTAGCAGATATACAATTATAAGTTGCTATATATAACTTAAGTGCAGATACCTGCACCTAACTATCCATGTGTCTAAGTATTTACAATGTAGGATATGAGGAAAGAGCTCAAGTCTCCTCTATTGTTATATTGGAGAGCCGCAAAATGGCCAGATGAGGTGGAGGCTAGACTCTTACTATGTACGGAGTAGAACGGATCCCAAGAGTGTGTATCAACCAAGATACAATATAGACGGAAAGAGAGAAAAAGAAAGAAGATCAAGCACAAGAAGAAGAACGTCTGCATCCATCTCTTTCCCATCAAATATTCTTATCGCTCATTGATTTCCGTTTCCGGACTGAGGGATCCACGATCATTGAGGCCTTACAAGTATCAAGGAGAAAAATAAAAAGATATTTTGTTGACCGATCGCTTTCAATCGTTTTTGCCCTCTTTTCTTTTCTCTCCTAAAGCGTGAAGTCAAGAGAAATAGAGAGGGAAAAGAGAAGATAACTAAAACGGCAAAAATAAACCTGAACGTGGACAACCCTGTCTTTTCCTTCCCCCCCGGTCTAAACTTCCATTCGAATTTCATCCTTCCTGATTACAACTCTCCTTCCTTTTTTTTGTCCCCCCATTTCCTCTTCCCTCTTTTCTCCTTCACTTACCCTTCGCTCTTTTCCTCCATTCTCTCGTTTTCCTCTCGTGTTATAGGGAACCTGGACCTTTCGACCTGGGACTTTCCCGCCCAGTTCCTTCCAGATTTTGAGAGATGGCTCCTCCTCCACGTCTGCGCATCCTGTCCGGTGAGTTCAACTTCAACTTAGATCTTAACATCTGGGGGTCTATCAAAAAAAGATGGTTCGTCGTCTAACTAGAGTCTGTGTAGTCGGTGGCAATGCGATCTCTGCCTTTCTCTCATGGCGACTTCAAGCGACAACTTCCTGTGACGTTACGCTGGTCTGGAAATCCGGATTCGATGCTGTGTCTCAATACGGTGTCTCGTTTAAGTATGTGTCCAGGTTCTTGTGTCACAGCCAGATGGCTAATTCCCTCCGCAGATCAAAAGCATTCGGCAACGAACGATTCAAACCCCGTCATGGTGAGATCCGGATATCACTACTTGGTCTGAGCCCTAGCCAGAACCCCGGCTGACCTGTTCCGATTTCTAGTTGTTCGTGCTCCCGAAGAAGCCTCATCCCGTGAAAATGCCTACGACTATGTCATCCTCTGCGTGAAAGCCCTGCCGGATGTCTACGACCTTGCCTCCGTTATTGAATCCGTCGTCACTCCCCAGCACACCTGTATTCTGGTGAATACTACAAATACCCTCGGCATTGAAGCCCATCTCGAGCAAAGATACCCTACCAATGTCATCCTTTCCCTTGTTTCCAACGTGGAAATATCCCAAACGGGCCCCAGCGAGTTCGAACATCTGAGCTCGAGCGAGATTTACGTGGGCGCGACCAACAAATCTTCCTCCATCCCGACATCAATCCAGAGCGATATGGCAGCGGCATTAGCAATGACTTTGAGCTCCGGTCAAGTTGACTGCAAGGTTTCGGATAATATCAGACAGGAGCAGTTCGACCGAATGATAGGGTGAGTTCCTTCGGATTCGCTTGAATCTAAAACTTGCATGCTAAACGTCTCCCAGCCCGATCGCCTTCCATCCCGCAAGTGTCGTGTTCGAAATCCCAAACCATACACAACTCCTCGAAAAAACCGGTGTTCGTCCACTAGTAATGGGCATCATTGACGAGATGATGGAGCTGGCCTCTGCGCAAGGTTGCTCATTCCCCAGCGATTTCCGGGATCAGACGGTCCAAAAAATGATCGCGTTGGACTCTCCGACCACAATGTACTCAGACTTCCAGGGCCGACGCCCTATGGAGGTAGAAACTTTCCTAGGGTCACCAATCAAGTTGGCCATCGAGTCCAATATTCGCATTCCCCGAATCGAAACAATGTACGCCATGCTACATCACGTCAATATCGCAAACCAGAACAAGCCCCGGCAGGATTCTCCACCTGCATCCGTCATGGGTCAGCCGCCTCCCCGATTGTCTTCCGCACCTCCACAGCAGCGACCCATGATGAATGGTGGCCCGCCACCTATGCGTGGAAGCCGAACACCCTCGGGCATGGGCATGCCCACGCCACAAAGACGAGGCCCACCCCCTGGTATGATGCCGAGAGGCCCAGGTGGACCGATGCCGATGCCACCTCCCAACCGAGTTCAGCGTGACCCATCATTGGAGGGACTTGAAGAATTCAGCCATTTGGTTGTCTATGACGAACAGGGTGAACCAACTGTACCGCATCAGAATGGAAATGGGTACCCCGAGCCAGCATCTGGCTCTGCTTCTGAATTGACATTAAGGGAGCGAGAACTGGCACTTCGTCAACGCGAGCTGCAGCTGCGTGAACAAGAGATGAACATGCGCCGAGGGCCCCCAGGCCCAGGACGTCGTGGACCGGTTCCCTCCCGCCCCGCTACGGCCTTTGACGAAGAAGACGAGGACTATTTCGACCCGATGGATAACATGGCGATCCCTCACATCGACCCCGACAGTGTCGATATGATGAGCATGACTTCCCGCCGAGGGCGCAAGGGCCCCAGCCACAGCCAGTTGCGTAAAAACCCCGAATTCGGTATAAACACTCCTCCCTCTGGAGGCAGCCGCCCTTCCTCATCAGCCTTCAACCGCTACTTTGGCAGAAAACGCACGAGCGAACGCGTGATGCAAGAAATCCCAGGTCTCCATGATTCACTCATGGACAACCCGATGATGAGCTACTCTTCCAACAGATATGGAGCTGTTGACCGAAACCAGATGCACGTGGATTCTCGAGCCAATTCTTTAACGGCCAGTCACATGGGCGACTACCCACCTCGACCCTTCGCACAAAGCCGGCGAAACAGCCAGACTCCTATAATTCCATTCGGCGGACCCCCGGGACCTCATGGACCCCCTGGCCCAGGAGCCCCCCGGATGGGCCGCCCTCCGATTGCGCGTGAACACAGTCTTGGCCCCCCTGGTGGACCTCACAATGGCCAGCCATCGCCTCCTGGTAACATGCGTACGCCGGTGCCGCGGTATCCTCCGGGACAAGGAAACGCGGCAGGGCCGCAGCAAATTGAGCAACACTATGGGGTGAGCAACGCGTTCCCCGCTAAGGGTCCTCCTAAAAACCAGAATCTGACCGGAAGTGCGAGCGCCAGCGCGGGGAGTGGTGATAGTGGAGCCAGTGCAAATATTGATTCCGAACCCTCATCTCACAGCAGTCAGGTCAGCCTCGGCGGCCAGGGGGTCGCGGCGCCCGTTCGTTAAGAGGAAACGGCTTCTCTCCGCTTTTCCCAACGGCTGACCGGCGTTCCATGATTGAATTCCCTTTTCGGCATTGCATTCTTCCTCGGCGCGGACGATCATCGTCCGCCGAAAATTGGTCATGTTTGGACCTTTTTGCATCACGGTGTCATTATGCGGGGGCTTTACTCTTCGGTCCCGTGCTCTCGAAGGACAGGTTAATACTCGGCTGTTCGCTTCTTTACATATACATGAGGGACATAGGGGTATTCGTTGCTCATTTTTCATTTTTTCCTTTCCTGTTTCGGAGTGTGGTCGGTATAACGAGGTGTGCGTGCGTGCTTTATTTCCTTGTGTGTGATTTGCTCTGCATCGATACTCATCCTGTTTCGCGGCATTATCGATTTTTAATGAGGCCACTACACGAGCCTAGACTGGGACATCCTTATCCTTGCTGTTTCTCTTCCTCCTACCTCCTTTTCATCATTACAGCATGTCGATATAGCGTCGTCGGCCTCTCCTCCCTACCTTTTCATCTCTCTGCATGATTGTATATTACCAGCTGGCGCATTCCTTTCCCCTCCCATCTAGACTCGTATACGCCTATTGTCTTCATTTGTCTGTTCTATCATCATTCGCTCCGCCCCGCGTATTTCCTTCATTTGTCATGTCTTTTTCCTTGTCTCTCATCCGACTGGGTTGATGCCGGCCTCGTCTTTGATTTTGTGGTCTGGTCTCTGGCGCATTCCAAAAGAGCGGGGGTTGAATTTATTCGGTTCATTGAGTTGACTTGATCTGCTTGCTGGGTTCGCGCTTTGCTGAGAAAATTAATGAAGGGTGCACTGCAGTGTTCAGTTTCGCTGCGCCTTTTGAACGGCACTTTATTCTTCCGAGGAGCTCACGAATTGATAGACCTTTCCGTTATATCGTTGAGGTTGCTACAGATTATTGCATTCCAAGTATATGTTTGATAAACAACATGAGAGATTCGAACGCCCACATAGTGCATCCATGGATGTTCTGGAGTATAAAATAGAGTTCTGTATCGGCACGTGATTACTTGATAGTAAACAATCCATGTCAACAAGCAACATTAATCTCGAACATCACCATATTTCCCACTCAATCCAGTCAGTTTCCAAAACAGATCATCCCCCAAAATGCCACCTCCAATCCACCGCCGTCAAGAGTCAAACACTACCTATTCCCGCCCCTCCATCCTCCCAGGGGGCGGCAACTACAACACAACAGCAACCCACACATTCAACACGAACCCGAACACTACATACACCACCAACTACAACCCCAACGCCTCGACCCCATCTATGTCCGCGGCTAAATCGCGGCAATATGCCCACCTCCATTCCCAGCTCGCACAGCTCAACGCCAACCTCGCAGACACAGAGAACCTACTCCGCATGACCGCTGTGCAGGCGGGGGACATGCGTTTTCTAGGCGGGTATTCTGGGGCGCTGTTCATGGGGTCTGCGAAGATTCTGGGAGAGGAAGGGGTTAAGGGAAATGCGGATAAGGATAAGAAGGCCGATTCCGAAGACGGGGGAATAAAGAGGGAGGAGAGTGAGGAGGATTGAATTGATGAATTATGAATGATTGAGTATTGATTTAATTTGATATGGTGAGTCGGATTGATCATGATTGGGTTGCGGTGCTTTACAATGGGCTGTGGGTGATGGCTTCATGACTTATGCTAACATGTCCAATATCTAGCAGCGGAGATATGACCTTTCTCCTATGTTCTCTCTATCCAACTGAGGTGTTATCTTACTCCACCACAAATTGACCACCGAGAATGATTGCTGGCTCATCGATGTTATGGTGTTCATAACTATTTTCCAGTCATGTTAGCTGTGCTCCATATACGGCAGATGAGGGATTTTTCTCTGCTTAAAGGCCGAGTCTTACCTGAGTGTGCCTATACCACCAGCCTCGAGAATCAGTGAAGTCTCCGTCAACGGCTTTCCAGTCCAGCGCATGGCAAAAGCACGCAGAATATGGCCGTGCGCAACAATAAGGACATCGCCCTTGGGGTCATCCGGGTTCTCGAAACAAGGACGCTGGTATTTGTTCCTGATCTCGTCGATCAGTGCGTCAAGGCGGCGAACGACATCCTCGGGGGATCTAGCAGGAGGGGAAGGAATGTTAGCATGGGAAGATGGCACCATAACAATGTTCAATACGCAGCTGGAAGCGAGGCCTAGAATCAGAAGATAACGAAGAAAAGAACCACTTACTCTCCACCGGGACATCCATCGGTCCAAATATTCCACTGCCCCTCGCCCCTCTCAGCCCGCTGCTCGCGGATCTGCTTGCTCGTCAACCCCTCATAGTCCCCGTAATCCCACTCTCTAATCGCCTCCGTAACCTCAATTTCGGCCTCGGTCCGAATCGCCTCCTTGTGTTCAGGCTTCCCCAGTTCGATCCAAGGCACTTGGCCCCGGCAGCCAAGCTCGAGGAGCTCTAGGGTGCGCTGGGCGCGGGCGCGGGGTGAGACAAAGCTAGAACGGCGTGTTAGTTGCCTTTGGAGTGGAATAGTGATCAACAGCTTAGATGGGTCATCTCTTACACATGAACGAGCTTCTTGGGAACAACTAGTCTGTCGTTTCCGACGAGGGCTTTGCCTGTTGCTTGAATGCGCTTCTCTCCATTAGCCGTCAGTGGTAGATCGGTGAGACCGGTGTGTCGGCCATTAAGCGACCATTCTGTCTCGCCGTGGCGGATAATAAAGCATCGGGGAGCCATTGTATATGATGATTTAAATTGAGTATAGTGAAAGGAAAGGAAAAAGGAGTGAAGACTGAGAGAATCCGGTTCAAGTATCAGGGCTCTCTTTGCGTCATGCACCCCGATAACAGGCTTATCACCTTTTCTGCAGCCTTGGAAGTTTGCGAAGTTTGTACATGTGCATATCGCAGTTGGGCTTAGCTAAGCTTCAATTAGTTATTCGGCTTTGGTAAATTAAACATTATGTTATATTTTGGTATATCCCTCCTAGCTGAATACATAGCCAACCCCAAAAGCATGTCACGATATCACCGACAAGACACCTCAAAACTGTGGGCCGTCTTCTTCCGTGAGATAGGCTTGCACTTTGTAGCGGTTCCAGCCTTGATCTCTTCGATCATCGCATGCCGTGAACACTTCTTATCTCTGAACAATTTCACCTTACAGTTCCGATCGATATTGACGTTGATAAAAGCCTCCGCACCTCCGTTCTCGAGGTTGGTGCGGCAGCCCGTTGATCCCTGCCCCGCGTAGCTAACTGTAGTGCCGACGCAGTGCTTGTTGTGAAACAGGTCAAAGGTCCACTCGTGTTTTCTGTGGGCATGGTGCTCTTCCGTAGGAGGACTTGAGGTGGGGTAGCCAGCGATGGTCGCTGGGAGGAGGAGGGTTAGGGCAAGGAGGGATTGTTGAATCAGCTTCATTTTAGATTGGTTGATCGGGTATGGAACTGGACGATGGAGTGAGACAATTTATTCTTTTTCTTTTTGGTCTGGGGTTGAGGTGTTTATAGTCGCTTTTTATGGTTGCGTAGTGATGACTGCTGTGTTGGGTCTTACCGCAGGTTGACACGCAGATCTTGCGAGGTCGTAGGTTCGTGAACTAAGGGAATACTACACTTGATGTACTTTTCAATTCGTCTTACAGGACTGATATTTTGCATACATCTATAACAAGCTTCAGAGTTCTTGTTTCGTTCCAATCGCAACTTGCTGTATGACAATGATCCTCTATCGTTTGTTATAACTTCAAGGCTATGTTGACCAGGCTAGGAATACTCATTTGACTACAGATTATACACTCAGTTACCCTCTTTCTGTCCTCCAATTCAATGCTTCTATAGATGGAGTCCGCCGCCTTTCTCTCCGCCTTGTTTGTAGTCTTTGCATCAAGTCGAATATTCTGCCAGCAAATAATAATATCCATGCCAACATTTCCTTCGCACAATATGCTTTGATACACCACCATTCAATTAAACCGTCGACAGCAAATTGCCTGACCAAACGAGCCATCGAGGAAGCCATCCAGCCCCTGAGAGAGCAGTCCGCGGAAACTCTCGGTCGTATTTGCTCATCTAAAACGGCAATATGGAACGCCGACTCACATCTAGGAACGTGAGCCTGGATTGGGTTGAGCGAGGTGATCAAGGTGGGGACACTGCCTCGGCACATCTCATTCAAAACACATTCGCCCGGCTCAAACTCCAGCATGCAGAAAAGTTGCGCCAGAATTGGGTTGAACAACTTGAATCACCCAACCAAGCCCTGGAGCAGCTGTCTCTCGCTGCATGTCTGATTGAACTGTGGAGGAGCATGTACGGCGTTCGACCGGCAACAGAACAAGAACAAGACCAATCATCGGAAAAGACAGCGCCGTTCCCAGGGTTCGTGGACCTGGCTTGTGGGAATGGTATCCTCGTGTACGTACTTCTCATGGAAGGATACAAGGGCTTAGGCTTTGACGCCTGTCGTCGAAAGTCCTGGGATACATTTCCAGTCGAGATACAGAAATGCCTGGAAGAGAGAATTTTCATCCCTCGGCCTTTTGTGGATGTACTGGACTTGCAAAAAATTAGGGTGGAGATACACACCGGCGATTTCCCGGATAATACATTCGTCATATCCGACCATGCAGATGAGCTCACCGTATGGACTCCTATAATGGCTGCCCTATCAAGTCCCTCGTCACCATTGCCGTTCTTCGTGGTTCCGTGCTGTTCTCGTTCGCTTGCTGGTTCTTCGTATCGATATCCTCCGCCAAAAGAGGGTGCTCCAATACAGGAGAGTCCGGATGGAAGACCCGCGGCCAGGAAAGCCGATGATGCCATAGAGCAGAATTTACAGCCTGCGTCTGGTGACTTGAGGGCACTTCGTGCAATGAAGGTCCAAGAGAAGACCGAAAGCGGGTTTCTGAATTCAATGATTGGATCTCTCGCCGCAAAAACAATGAGTATTGCCGAGGAAATTGGGTTCGATGTCGAGAAGACATGGCTACGCACCCCGGGTGCGATTAACATGGCGTTGATTGGAGGTCGACAGCAGGTCACAAGAGGATGGCCGAAGAATTCGGGTTCTGGAGATTCTCCAATGGAACGGGACCAAGCAGATGCTGTTTTGAAGAAGATCATGGAGGTGGTTGAGCGTGAATGCTCCAAAGATGGTGGCATCCAGGTAGCTGCTAAGCTCTGGGTTGAACGGACGAAGAGTCTTCACCAGGGACAGGGGATTGTGCACCAAGCTAAATAAAGATACCCAAATGGAGATAATAACCATTCAATAGCATTCATAGGTGACTGTAACTTTCCTGTTGCCCTACCATTCGTGATTCATGTACCTTTCTGGTAAACGGGCTAATATCAAAAAATGAGCCCAATCCTCCTGGTCATCAACCCAATATCCTTGAGCAAGAGCACAAAGTATGTAGAATCCAGCAACAACGCCCTAAAGATAGTGTTCCAAGTCCGGAAGGAGCTAGACATTGGCAACTAAAACCCTCCAAAAAGACGTCATACTCATTGACTTGAGGGAACCTCGAAGCCAACAACTCCTTGGTAGGGCCGACTCAATCATTAGCGAGAAAAGAATAACTTCACATAGCCGTATAATTAAGATCCAAAAGAAACCCCGGAGCTAAGCACATGGGTGTTGACAGGTATATCGCATGGAAATCTTAATAGGTTGCCAAGGAAAATGACAATTACCTAGGTAGAGACGAATGGTATTGATAAGTCATCAAATATGCTCTAGATCTATTCACATCGAAGCAAAATACAAAACATAGAGCGGGGGAATAGAGAAATGAGTGTGTTAATGTACAATAATGTTACAGACCTCTCCGACCCCTTTATTAGCTGAAGATCCAAATCAAAACGCCTGGGCTCCCGTCACAACGCAATCAAACCGTCAGACATACTTCAATCACTGCGTATCATGCAATAGGCTTAATATGACCTTCGGGGCAGACGGTCTCTTTCCCATGATCGTTGCCCTTTTCCGCACGAGCATTGTTAGAGGCCGTAGCTGATGCCTGCATAGCAGCCTGGGAATTGGCAGGTGTCGATTTTGAGTTCCTCGAGGCAGCTTGAGCGGCAGCTGCAGCTGCATTTTCTTTGAGACGTCTCAGGCGCTCAGGCCGGCCTTCCCCTGGCAGACTGCCCCAGACCGGTTCGATTGAATCGGCACGCCAGTTATTGCGATTTCCACCGAGTGCGCTGCGCTTTGGGGAGAGGGGAGCGAAAGTGGAGCCTCCCATGCCGGATTCACCCCACATGCGGACCCGTTGAAGCTTGCGCAGTTTGGCGAGACCGTAGACACAGACGATACCAGTCAGAGCAAAGCAGATCACGGAGACACCGCCGAATCCGAAGTCTGATTCTTCAATGAAATTCTTCAAGTTCATGCCGTAGAGAGCAGAAAATAATGTCCCTGTTGCGAGGCCGAGTGTTCCAATGCTAAATTTGAGATCCATGAGCATGAGCGAGTTGCGGTTGGCGTCGAGAATAGCCTTGACTCTGAGTTGTGTTAGGTGTGCTTTCCGCATATAATGAGTGATCAAACTTACACTTCTTCCGTATTGCGAATATTCGTCACCAAATTGCCACTGGCCTGAACAATCTCATCACACACTTTGTGATATGACTCCAGAAGCATTTCCACTTCTTGATGGTCATCCTCTTCTCGCTCTTTGCCGACCGATCTCTCAGTCAAGTACATTGCTGCCAAATCGTCATCGGCCTCCAGTAGATCATCAATAGCGTCTCGTACCAGGCGAGCTTTCTGCTCAAATGTACCCAGCTTCTTGGAGTAGATCAGGAGGTGCCGCAGCTTATCTCGGTCGATGTCCTCCTCCAGTGCACGAAGAACCCGCACGACGGGATCTCTCACTCCATTAAACTCCTCCTCCAGGCCACTCGTGACACTAATGAGAACGGCTTCCAGCGCGCGAAACTCGTACGGCAGCGATTGACTAGGCTGAGCAGCACCCTGGGATTGTCTCTGGCGGAGCTTTCCTTCTAGATCATAGATGAACAGCGACTGCATATATGAGTCTGTTGATCCGTACGCGTCGAATACGAGTACCCGGTCCGCTTTAATGAGAACTCGCAGATGCAAAAGATTGATGAGAATTGCGCTAGGTCGCACTAGGATATGAGGGAGAGTCGACGAATCAATCTTGCGCAGATCTCGAGGAAGAAGGCCATACTGCATCGTGATTCACGGGTTAGCCAAAGTTGAACTCGAACCCGAGTCCTCTTTACCAACCTTTGCAATCAGCTCCTGCTTCCGGAACTCTCCGTTCACGAGCGTGACGTCTCCATTGATATCAAACTCTGTGCATCGAATTCGCAGCTCATTTGACGCCTTAGCTGATAGGCTGCGGCCAATATTGAACATTCCCTCCGTCCCTTCATCCATAAGCCCAGGGCCAGCGGGGCCTTGATTCTTGTAGTCGGAAGCTTTATTCCGCTTGAGATCAAACAGCCGTCGGAGAAAAGGTCGGCTTTTGGTTGATGCATGACGGGACAATTTCAGCTGCGTAGGCGCCAAGGGCGGCGACACTGTTGCTCTGGTGGGGGTTGATTTTCCATATTGAGTGCTGCGTAGTACTGTGTCAAGTGTTGCAGGGCTATGGGGAGCATCGAGACGCGCCCAGCTTGAGAGTTTCGGGGATGGTCCTGTCGAGAAGCCTTTATCGCGGCTAGCAAGACGCTTCGGATAAGCGCATGCTGATGGTGCGGTTAAGAACCCAGACTGTGACCGTAGGAAGCGCAATAAAGATGCTGAAGGCGCAGACAGCCTGGGAGACAGCATGTCTCTGGATTATCGACCGAGCTGTATCGCAAGTTCTCCCGATCAGATCAGATACGCTTTTTTCCCGTTTCCCGGAACAATGTTGACCCGAGAACCAGAACTATACAACTGTTGTAGAACTATGAAAACACCGCTAACTGTTTCTCAAATGCCTTGTACTCCGAGATTTGAAACAGTGATTCTATATAGGTATTGATACCAATTGCCTAAGTCAAAGCACTTACTTCTCGGCTCAGTACCCAGTCAACCAGGTCATCACCCTTGCTCTTCTCCATTATCTCCCTTTTGCATTCCATCACCCAGATCAAGTGTGCCTCAATCAGCCCATAGTTATTGAACCACAGAACATCGGCGGGGTTGTAATTAAAGTAACGCTCTTCGGAATCTAAGCTCTCCCACACGGTAACCCACTTACGAAAGCCCATCTTCAATGTCAAGATATCGCCGAGGTGAATCCTGAGATAGTCTTGATATTTCCGGACTTTCGCAACAACAAGCTCAATGTCAAATAGAAAATGTTAGCCTCAAATATGCCGCTTACCTGCTCAAGCCGCCGGTGTCGCCCCAACAGCGTCTCCCAGCCACTCAAAAGCAGATATCCTAGCCGCTGTCGCTCGTTATCCAAGCAGCGGTCCAACCATTGCACAAGTACTTCACGAAGCTTTTCGCGCCCCTGACCTTTAGCAAAAAAATGGTTACAGGACAAACCATCAATGAAACTTCCGGTGATTTTAGTTTCGTCCCAGTTTTGGAACTCCGAGGAAGAGTCGGTGGTAGGTGTCCAGTGATTGAAAGCGGCACCAAGACGAAACGCACGCGATTCCTGCCAGCGCGAACACCCAGGGCATCGCACCATATACATAGTCCAGAGAGAATCAAAAACGTTGTTGCGATACACACATTGAACTGGAGCATTCGCGGTTGGGCTCACACTTTTCATTATAGCAGAAACATCTGGGAAATATCGGTCCAAGGCACTGGCAAATGGCAGACGACGGCTCCGCAATATAGGTACCTTGTCTGTGCCTCGCTGCACGATAGATGAGAGCTCATCACGCCGGAAACGACATTCGTTGCACTTGCGCAAGTGTCGCTTGAAGCCGCAACGCTCCCTCTCAATGAGGCGTGCTTCATGGTCCAGAAGAACCTGCTCTTCCTCTTGTGTAATACTGCAGTATTCGTCCAGACTAAGGCCTTGGAATGTGATCATCCCGCTGTCTTCAAAGCTGGCCAATCTTGCGCCCCTATCGCGCACAGGATGGTTCGATCTTAATGTGTTGCACCTAGATGCGAGATTATATCGATGCCGTATTTTCTGATCCTCATCCTCATCCTTGGAGTTGAATTGTTGTTTGTGTGGATGGTACGGTTTGCGAAGTTTCCCATCTCTTGTTGGCTCCCAGCTCGTGTAAGAACTCGCCGCCGGGGATCCCGGCAATGGCTTGCGGTACTGCAGTCGTAGAATGTAGTGGTTGTCGAAGGCTGTATGTGGAAGCATCTGGAGACAGATACTACAAGCCCAGCGCATATCATACCATTCTTTTGACGTGAAATCAGGTTCGAGGTGGTTGTCCTTCGATCGAAAGACCGGGGCGACTCCTCCGACTTCTTCTCGGCATTCAAGTTCAAGCAACCTCTCCAGTAAATGGGTTCGTCGTGGCTGAACCACTGTGCGGAATTTGGAGTTCGTTTGGCTGATGGGTCCAAGAGGCGGAAGATTGAACACAGGATTTCAACGGGCAGAGACCCAAGAGATGGAGGATCAATCTTCATCTCGGATTAAAAGCGGTATTCTTAAAGCGAAACTCGCAACCGGTGACTCTGCTACAGGGACAGTCTTGGAGATAGCAGTAAAAGTTATCGATATCCGGGGAGTTATGTCCAGCCCTAGAGGCCCTTGCACGGATGAATGGATGGGCTTAGTATTTATGGTGGCGGTGCAAGCTAAACTCCACTTGGGCATCAGCATGGACATGTAGGCCCCTGCTAGCATTGGACTAAGACAGAGAATCGAAAAGAGAAAAGCCATCTACTTCCTCGGGCTGAGACTATGTCTTGCATCCACTGAATCTACCATTGAAAGCTATATACAATGTGCATTGCCCCTCTTTTGTTAACACCTGAAGCCAAATTTTTAGGCAAAACGCTAGACAAAGGAACAAAATGCTCAATGCTCGCAAGAATGCGCAAAAGCCATTGGTATCTTGAAATACTTAAACAATCCCACCGAAAACTAACTGTTCACCAATCGTCGTCGTTGTCTTTCTCGTCATCTATCAAAATAGTTAGCATATAGATCCGCGTTTACGTGTTGGGATTAGCATACCACTTCCGCTGACTCTCTGTTTTCGCTTGTTGAGAGCATCTTGCAATGCGCCGGCCAAACCACCTTGCGGGGCGCCTCCTGCATTGGGGCTTGTAGCTGAAGACTCGTTAGCACCACCGGGTACCATGGCTTGACTTCGATCGTTCTTTTCGGTATCCTTGACCTTGCGCAAGCCTCCGCCTCCGTGGCCACCAGAAGCTCGAATGGACGCTAGCAGATCGTTGCGCCCACCGGTGGGCCTTGGCAAGGGTGGTGCAGCACCACCAGGGGGTGGAGGCGGAGGAGGAGCACCACCTCCAGGCGCCCCAGGCGGTGGAGGTGGCGGCGGTGGTCCACCTGGTGCCCGCGAAACAGGTGCCGGGGGAGGGGGAGGAGGAGGGGGAGGCATTGAGGGGCCACCACGAGCCGGAGGCGGAGGGGGCGGGGGGCCACCGGGTGCTGCAGCGCCAGGCGGCGGAGGCGGTGGTGGAGGAACGCTAGGAGAATACGTAGGTGCCGAGGGCGGGGCGGGAGGAGGCGGTATTGGTCCTCTTGGTGGAGGGGGAGGAGCTGCTGCAGGAGAAGACGGTGCAGCTGGCACGGGGCGAGGCGCTGGTGGGGGTGGAAGTGGGGGTGAAATGGGGCCTCTGGCGGGTGGAGGAGGAGGTCCGGTTGTAGTGCCCATGGGCGGCACTTTGGGCGGCAGTTGGGGTGGTGCTGCTGGGCTCGCTGTGCGAGGCGGCGGAGGGGGAGGGCCACCTGGTGCAGGGCTACGGCTGGGGGGTGCCGGTGGCGCAGATACCTTGCGATCACCAGAGAAAGGTGGTGGTACTCCAAATCGAGATTGACTCGATTGAACATTATGACTATCGTCCATCGGTGTCTTTGGTGGTCGTGGGGGCGGCGGAGGCCCAGCATTGACGTTCGAAGTTGCGCGTGGACGCCGCGGAGGTACAGGGCCGGCGGGCTCGGCGAACTTTCCTGCGTCTGCAAGTGGAGGCGGCGCATTGAACCTTCGAGCAGGTGGAGATGGCTCACGAGGGGGGAGGGAAACCGGTTCTTCTGGTGCTTCAGAACGTGTTTTCCGAGACGGAGGCGGCGGCGGCGGTCCCCGTCTGCTTGTCGAGCTGGAACCTGTATCTTGAGGACTGATCGAGGTTACTTTCGGGGCGGGAGGTGCCGAAGGTGGCGGTGGAGGAGCTGCCTTCGGCTTATTCTGATCCTCAGCAGGAGCAGACTCGTCCGCCGCCGCCTGCTTCTGGTCAATCCAAGCTTTGATGAATTCAGAATTCTCGGCGATTTGGTCTTCGGTAATTCCCATCCCCTTAAGCTCATCCAGCAATCCTTTCCAAGAGGGGTCACTCGTATCAAATGGTAAATCTGGCTTAGCTGGTGGCGCGCTCGGGGACACTGTCGGAGGTGGAGGAGCAACCTGTATTGAAGGCGCAGGTGCTGTTGGCGGGGGTGCACTTGGAGCTGGACTCGAACGATGCAACAAGCTGCCAAACAAAGACCGTCCCACCTTCCCATTGGTAACGGGGGCAGGTCCCTGGCCTCGAGTAGATGCGAAAGGAGTCTTGGTTGTCTCTTTACTTGCATGTTTCTCGCGCTCATGCACCTTCTTGATAAAAGTCTTGGCCTCCTTCTCGTCGACAAAGGACAGGCCGGCGGGACAGGCTTCGAGCTCGAATGTATGAAAGAAGGTTCGGTCCTGGTTGTAAGCGAAGTTGTCATAGAGCTCCTGATCCCAGATCACGCCCCTGCCAGCGGGCTTCATAAAACAATGCATTGTCAGCATTTCTACTCTTATATCCAACACCAGTATGGACCGCCTACCGAGACATCGACTATTTTAAGCCAAAAAGTCCTTCCAACAAGGTCATTGCAGAGGACAGCAGCCCCTTGAATTCCGGTATATGTCCATTTCTGTCCATCCGGGTAGGCGACGTAAAGTCGCGCGACAGCTACGGCGAGGATCTTGTTGGCAGGTTTAGGGACATTCCGCTTAACAGTTTCCTTGTCGGCGTCACTGAGTATGGAGGGCATGGTGAATCGAGGTGGTCCCCCACTAAATGGAAAGGGGAAAGGTGATAGTTCGAAGGGTGGTTACGTGAGGAGAGCACACATTGCAGCCGGGCGGGTATCTTCGAATGATGGAATAGCGCCCTCAACACACCGACTGATACGGCAGTGGCGAAGGTACAGAGTCTTTTGTGATCGATTGATTAAATTCGAAGACCGGGGTGTTAGAGAGGAGCCGACCGGCGGTTGCCTTGAGAGATGGAGAGGATGAATCGGAGGTGAGAAGGCGTAGGCGGGGCGCAATACACCGGAGTGACCTAGGCCTACCGCAGCACCGCCATACCGGCACGTGGTACTTTTCTAGTACTATTTAAAGTGTGGCTAACGGTCACAACATTCTTATTTAGGATTCTTTCTGTTTGGTATTTGATATTTCAGATCTGGAAAATACGAATTGATAGAACATTATTGACATGTTCTTCATGAGTGACGAGAATTGTCCACGGGCTGCGGTTAGCGTGCCTATTTCCAATGGACGTTTTATAATCATAACTAGTTGAAGATGACCATGGCTGACTAGGAATAGGTGGGTGTATAAAATGTGTTGAAAGACCTCAGGAGTACGCTTTTGACTACACAGTAATCGTACTTACCTATTCGACTACATATGGATCATACTTCTTGCAACTTAGGTAGAATGCTACGTAGTATCTACCTTTTGAATGAAAAGCAATTGCGTGCCTTCCAACCCGGCATATTTTGGTTATACCTTGAAGTCGTTTTAATCAAATTATACATACGTATCTACTAGGCCTAATTGTGCTCCTTGCACCCCCGGGGCCGGTGTATCCACTAAACGTAATCAACAAATTATAGATAGATTGCATTTGTATTCTTTCTTGTTTCTTGTGGAAGGGAACGTGTTCAGGCAACTATATCATGCTATTCGTTGCAACCCGACCGACCACCGACGTCATCCCGCTTGAGATCTATAAAGCAGACAACCAACCTTCAAGACCGTTTCTTCAACTCACCACCAACGAATTACCGGGTTTATTTGATCTATCTACCAGTGAACAAGAGCTAGAATTAGCTAGTGAGAACTCAACAAGAGACTCTTCTACCTCTACAAAATGCCGGTCATCCCCGAATCGTCGGACTTCCCTTCTGCCCCCCAAAAGGGAGGAAATGAGGCCGAGAAGACACCAGGGCAGCAACCCCAGAAAGCGACTGCAGCGGACTTCTTGTCTAAGGGACCTCAGATTCCAGACAGTAAGTTGACTACTAGATCTACACAGGCTCGTGACTGACACTTTGTAGAAATGCCTCCTAAGGCTTCGAAAGAGGAGCTCGAGGCACGCGCGAAGGAACTGAACAAGTCATCCAACTAAGAGACCGTTGATCAACAATCCTTATCTATCTGTACTTAATTCCATACCAGTTTCTGCCGTTCAAGGCAACTTGTCCTTGTCGAGTGTACCTATAAGTGGGTCATGACCCAAACTAGGTCGATCACCAACATACGGAGAGTAGCCGCTTGAGAATTATTAAACAGACAAGACAGAAAATAGAATAATTCTGCCATTTGGGATTCACGTTCTTTCGAAGCTGCGTATACTTCCAACTAAGGGACTCGTATTCGTGGGTGAGTTCACTCCATTACGTCATTCATCATAGCACACGTGATCGCGCGACATCTCGTTGACCGGACCCCTCACTGTGGACGCGTTAGGAAGTGCTCCCAATGCCTCCAGAACGGTCTAACGTGCCGGTGAAGCTGTCCCTGCCACTGGTAAGTATTCTATTAACCAGGCGCAGGCGTACTGCTAACCCCCAGTAAGCAATACCAGCAGGAGCTTTTCACCGAACTACGCGCCGAGGATGAGCTAGTCATCCTTGCACGAGGCCTAGGGCTTCTACACCTAATATCGAACCTCCTCCATTTTTACGATGCAGCGGGAAACAATCTGGTCCTGGTTGTGGGTGCAGATGAACGCGAGAATGAATGGATCGGAGAGGGTATGTGGATTGGTTTACATCCTAAGTCATTCGTCGGTGTGGGAAGCTGATGGATCCGGAAACCAGCATTGGCGGAGCATTACGCTACCAGCAAGTCTCCTCTTGCTAGGGGGTTAAAAGTGATCAATACCGAGAAAGCTACGGTGCCGATGCGGTGGGTTTCTCGTTCTGCCATGTCGATTGCGGTGTATTAACAAATCGCCAGAGAGAGAATGTACGGCGAAGGGGGTATTCTGAGCGTGACATCCAGAATCTTGGTTGTGGATTTGTTATCGAGTATGTGTATCTGACGTAATGGCTCAAGACACTCGCTGATCCTTCTAGAACTTCTCGATCCCGAAAAAGTCACTGGGATGGTCATTTTGCATGCTGATAAGGTTTTGGCGACGTCCCTCGAATCATTTATTGTTCGGGTTTACCGGCAATCGAACAAGCATGGCTTCTTGAAAGCATTCTCAGACTCTCCGGAGCCATTCACCACGGGGTTTGCGCCGTTGGCCAATATGCTGCGGAACCTTTTCCTAGGCAAGGCCTCACTATGGCCTAGGTTCCACGTTTCTGTTGCCGAGTCTCTAGAAGGAAATCGCAAGGCAGAAGTGATCGAGTTGGAAGTTCCCATGAGTGACAAAATGAGGGAAATTCAGAATGCTGTTCTGGAATGTGTAGAGATCAGTATCACTGAGCTCAGGAAGAGTAACACCGGCCTGGATATGGAAGAGTGGACGTTAGACAGTGCTTTGCACAGGAACTTTGATATGATTATCAGGCGTCAACTTGACCCGATCTGGCACCGTGTGAGCTTTAGGACAAGACAAATCGTCAGCGACCTGACAGACCTACGAGCAGTCCTTCAGTGTGTCTCCCATATGTCTTTCCGCTTATCTATATTAACAGTTCTGCAGTGCTCTGCTCAGCTACGATGCGGTATCTTTTGTTAAGTACCTTGATACTATCGTGTCTGCGCATGCTCCGCCTCCCGGATCCAGCAGACATAGTTACTCTCCGTGGCTTTTCCTTGATGCTGCCCATGTTCTTTTCCAGACAGCCAAATCGCGAGTCTACGAAGGCAAATTGAACAACGAACTGACCCGCCTCTCATCTTCAACTACATTTTCTTCTGAGTTAAACCCAGCCCTAGAGGAACTCCCAAAGTGGAGTGTCTTATCAGATGTCCTTGCGGAAATCGAACATGACGCTTACCTCCATCCTGTGCGAATGGATCAATCAAATAGTACCATATTGATTATGTGCGGTGATCAACGAGTATGCCGCCAGCTTCGTGAGTACATTGGCACCATGCATGCCAAAGTTGCTCAAGCATCCGAATCCAAAGGAGATGATGATCCGAGCGATGACAAGCCTTCTGCGGAGCTTATGATGCGCCGTCGGCTGCGAGAGTACCTTAATTGGAAGAGGTCTCTTTCAAATGTCAACAGAAATTTGTCCCAGTCAGGAGAAGACGACAGGTCTGGAAAACCTCCTGAGTCACCAGCAGGCCAGAGTGCGCATCATGGGCGGCCTCCGCCAAACAAGCGTCGTCGAGTACGTGGCGGCGGCGCGGTCACCTCGGCTGCAGGTCGTGTGCCAAATAGCAGTGTCCAAACCGAAGTTGAATTGCCCGGTCAGGTTGTCAGCTTGCTAAGTGAGATTCAGCCCACCGAGGTGGAAGAAAAGCAGAAACAGGAGGTTATTCTTGATGAACTGGAGGACATGGAAGATTTCTACGAATTGTATGATATGAACGATCTAGTCATGATACACCCTTACGACGGTGACATGGATGAGCATATACTCGAGGAAGTGCGTCCACGATACATTATCATGTATGAACCCGATCCCGCATTCATTCGAAGGGTCGAGGTATATCGCAGTTCCCATTCAGGGCGAAACGTGAAGGTGTACTTCATGTATTATGGTGGCTCTGTCGAGGAACAGCGGTATCTGAGTGCTGTCCGACGAGAGAAAGACTCATTCACAAAGCTGATCAAAGAGAAGGGGGTAAGATCCCCGACTACACAATTCAAATTGCTAGCTAAAGTGATTTTCAGAACATGGCAGTCACCTTGACGCACGACAAAAAGGCTGAAGACCCCCAGGAGCAATTCCTCCGGACAGTAAATACTCGTATTGCTGGAGGAGGACGACTGGCAGCTACAGCATCCCCTCCTCGGGTTGTAGTTGATGTCCGCGAATTCCGAAGTGCCCTACCATCTCTGTTGCATGGGAACAACATGATTGTGATTCCCTGCCAGCTCACCGTGGGTGATTACATTCTCACTCCTGACATTTGTGTCGAAAGGAAATCGATCCGTGATCTCATCAGCTCTCTCAAGAATGGCCGCCTGTACAACCAGGCCGAAACCATGCTCCAGTATTACAAGAGCCCGTTACTATTGATCGAGTTTGATCAAAACAAATCTTTCACTTTTGATGCGTTCGCCTCCGTTCCAACAGGGCCCACGTTTATGACAGACTACGGTTTCTCATCTTCCGGTACTGCAACCAGCACTAGCAGCAGCTCGCTTGCCAATCCGTCTAATCCAAAGTCCGCTCAGCATCTACTGGTGCTCCTTACTCTCGCCTTCCCACGCCTAAAGATCGTCTGGTCTTCATCACCTTACCAGACAGCTGAAATTTTTGCAGAGCTCAAAAAGAACTCCCCGGAACCAGATCCACTCCGCGCAGTTCAGCTAGGCCTTGATATTGATATATCTAATTCGTCTGACTCTGCCGACGTCATGGCTGCCGCTGGGATTGAGCACCGTACCTTCAATCTTCTTCCACAAGACATGTTGCGAGCTGTTCCGGGTGTTACACCCCAAGCTCTGGAGCGCCTGATCATCGAAACGGACAATATTAGTGATATCGCGAATATGGATATCGAGCGGCTGGATCCATTGGTTGGCAAAGAAGCTGCACGTAAGATAGTTGCTTTCTTTCAGAAAAGCGTATTTGATTAATGGAGGATTCGGCCTGGAGTCACCAGTGCATTCTTAATCGAATCATGACTTTGATGCAAATTAAATAAATTCACAAAACTGCTGTATACGTCAACAAATGTGGTAATGTGTAACAAATACAACTACATCGTCCCATCACACCTCCATACATGTACATATTTTTACCCAAATCAGCCAGACAAAAACAAATAAAAGCAACAAACAGCTGAGACATCTGCACATGTGAACTCTGAGTCAATTTGAACGTGGTCTACTCCGTACTCCGACCCCATAAGATCTCTTCCGTCTTGGCGACGATCGTGCAGATCAACTAAAAACAGAACAGCCCCCAGTCAACAGCCAAAGCAAGGGCCCCTGAGAGAGAGTGGAGAAGTGAATGGGTCCCTTGGTCAGAATTATTATGGCAGGCCCCTGACGTCTTCAACTTATCAACATGCATTTCAAGACTGTGTTGACTCTGGTCGCTTGGGCGGCTGTTGTCGGTGCTGCCGGGAGACGCGATGTTGAGCCATGTGCTCAGGTTAGCAAGTTGGTGGAAGACGCGAATCAAGACCAGGGTATGTTATGAAATCGAAATCATCAATTGGCAGATAACTAACGGTCGCAGCAAATGCCATTGTGCCTCATGATCTGGCACATCAGTGTCTGCTATCTATGCCCTTTGACTCGGACCGTGCCGTTGATTTCCTGACTCAGGTGCAAAAGGTCCTTGAGTTCCAGTCAACTATCGATATTTTGAAGCGTAAGCGATACGAATTCGCATGAGAATCTTTTAGCCTGGCTGACTTGTGTTGTTAGATCCCCCCTCTGGGTATACGATGCCCCCCACGGATATCATGAAGGCAATCGATACAATAATGAGCAAGGCCAAGAGCAACAGCTATACCAGCCAATTTGAGATGGACTTGGAAATTAACCGCCTTATCAAAACGGCGCATGATGGTCACCTGGCCTTCCAGCTATGCTCGCAGTCAATCTTCACATATCAAATCGATATGCCTTTAGTGTCAATCTCGACAGATGGGCTCGCACTTCCTCAAGTGTACGCTTTAGGTATGTTCAGCTCGATATCTGTATCAAAATCTCGAACTAACATGCCAGGTGATGCGAAACTACAGAAGGTCGACCCAGACGCCGTCTCGCCTCTGGTGTCCATCAACGGCACTAACGTGGCTACGTACCTCGAATCATATGCCAGTAGTCAGAACCTCCAGGATCGCGATGCACAGTAGGTATCCTTATGCAAGTACGGTATTGAATCACACTAACTGTCGCAGGTACAATCGAGTATTCCCCGCGCCAGCCCGCAGCGTCACCAACACTCCTACCGGTGTGAATGGAATATGGGCTTCCATTGGAGACTGGACTGATGGCGCTCGGCTGTCCCTCAAGTTTGGCAATGGCACTGAAAAGTCGATTCAGAAAACGGCCACACCGAGCGAAAAGTTCTTTTCTTATGAAAACGGCACGCACCTATACGACATAGAGTGCCTTCCTCGAGACTTGTCTACAGCTTCGAGCAGCCCATCTGGCGCTGAGGAAGCCTCCTCCGAGATAGAAGGATTCCCCAGCACTACCTGGCGCAACTCAGCTAATTCGATTGCTGGATATTACTCCAAAATATCAGGGCTGGAGGACACAGCGATCATCTTTCTGCCCACGTTCTCATCCAGCGCATCAGAGGTCTCTAAGATTGCGGTTGACTTCTTGCAAAACAGCACCGAATCTGGGAAGAAGAACGTCCTGATTGACCTCTCATCCAACCCCGGTGGATACATGTCTATTGGCATCGACCTGTCTCGTATCTTCTTCCCCAATGCTGCCCCATACACGGCAACGCGGTTCCGAGCACACGATGCAGCCAGATACCTCACAAAGGCATACTCGCGTGACAACAGCACGGATACAAGCAATGTTTTTGCATACCGGCAGATGGTTCGGCCTGACCAGAGAACCGACTTCAGCTCGTGGGAGGATCTCTATGGGCCGCACGAAATTCTAGGGAGCTCTGCTTCTAGCCTGCTAGCCAACTTCAACTACACCTCTACCTCTTCAAAGAGCTTCCCCATCAACGGTTACGGGCCGGTTCCGTTGAACCCAAGCAAATCACCCTTTTCGGCGGAAAACATCGCTATTGTAAGTGATTGTTTCCCACGAAGCCATATAGAAAAGAGAAAAGCACTAACACAAGCTCCAACGACAGATCACAGACGGCGACTGTGTCTCAACTTGCGCGTTCTTCGTCAAGCTGATGAAACGCCAGGGCGTCCGTACTATCACCTTCGGCGGCCGTCCACAAAAGGCACCCATGCAGGGTGTCGGTGGCGTCAAGGGCGGCCAGTCACTCGGGATCAACTATATCAATGGATATATCGAGCAAGCGAACGGCCTGATCAGAGACTCGGCCAACAGTGGATCGCCACTACTGACATCTGCCGAGTGGAAGGCATTCAATGAGTCCAGCCCGAGCACGGCAGCATCGCTTCAGTGGAGTGGCAACCTGAATTTGCGGAATGAGTATGACCCAGAGGATGACCAGACACCGCTGCAGTTTGTTTATGAAGCTGCTGAATGTCGCCTATTCTATACAACGGATAACTATTTGGAAAGGGAGACCGTTTGGCAGGCTGCGGCGAAGGCTATGTTCGGGAGTGGGCAGTGTGTCGAGGGATCGACTAAGGGGAAGGGTAGTTTGGATTTCTGATCTGATGGACGTTTCAGCAGAAGGACATGGATTCATAGAATGCTAGTAATTAGATTGAAATCGTACGTAAACACATCTATATGCCCAGCCTGTACACGACATGGGCTGAAATTTCATAGGTGGCTGGAGTTTAGTTACGATAATTCACTTCGAAGGTCGATTTGTCTGTTTACTAAGGAAAGCATGTGTTCTAAAAATGATATTTTCAATTCTCGTGGCCCATTTCATGACTCTATCATAAAAGAACGGAAAGAAAAGCAAGTCGAGGCTGAGCAGAGTGAACACACCGCATGCAATGCAATGCAGGAAAACAAGCACACAGGTTCATGATGTGTGCATAGCAATCATTTTAGTCTCTGTCATGGTCCCTAGATATTTGCAAAAAGGACAAAAATGGTATCGAGGATCCATCCATCCCCGGAGAATCCAAAATCGCCAATGGACAAACACCGAGGGTCCTCTGTTCGATGGCTTTAAGCCCGTAAAAGTTGTCGCAGTAGCGCCAGTATGGAGGTGTGTCCCTATCCTCATGCAAGCCGAGTTGAGGAGCAGCGTCGTAGGCTGGGAGGAGATTGATGCTCTTGTTCCGTTCAAACGAATGTACAGAGGGAATCGGATGTCGAAAGTGCCTCGCGTGGCAAGTAGTCAAAGTCAAAGGCAGTTTCGGAGCAGATGAGTGACGGCACTGTGCCAACGGCGGCGAGTAGGAGGAGAGGGATGTGGCGAACATGGAGAATACCGAGGGGGGATGTATCCAGGGTATTCTTGCAGGGCAGAGCATCGAACTCTGGGAGTGGCAGGGATGAGCTTAGAGCTCGTCGACATCGATCTCCTTCTCGTCTTCGCTTTCGCGGTCCTCGTCGAACTCGACGTTGTCGTCCAAGCCTTCACCGCCGTAGGTATCGGTCTCGTTGATTTTAGCGTGCTCGGGCAGCTCGCCGTAGGCCTTCAGAGAACGGGCCTCGTCGGCGGTGTACTTCATGATAACATCACCTTTCTCGTCCTGGTAGTCGCGGAGCGAGAGGAGAATGATATCACCCTGGTTGATCCAGACCTTCTTGCGGAGCTTGCCACGGATGTGGGCCAGACGCTTCTCGCCGTCGAAGCAGAGTGCCTCTAGACGACCGTTGCCCAGCATCTTCACGACCTGAGCGTACTCCTGGCCCTCCTCCTTGAAGACGAGTTCACGCTTCTCATTATCGTTCTCGTTCTTGCCGCGACGACGGTTCTTACCGCCCTATATTTGGTTGTCAGCATATGTCACATGAAGTAATATTGGCTTCGAAGAAAAAAAATCTTCCACAAGTCCGAAAAGTCGCCTCGAGGGGTAGGTGGCTACCCTTGCGCGGGAGCCGGTGGATGTGGCAAGGAAATTATCATCAACAGGAGGGGATATTTTGCGAGCTTACCTTTCCCTTATTCTTGGGCATGACGGTTTTTGTGACCTTTCACCTGGTCAAGTCTCTCTGGGGCAGATTTTTTCCTTAGATCAACGAAGATCTGAAGAGGCCTAATCGAAAGTTGATTAGAGAAGTGAGAGTTGAAGAAAGAAGGAGGTGGGGGTTCTGCGCACTGATATATTCAAATCTTTTTTATTATATAATCAGGCACTGGCTGCCCAGTGGCGTCACAGCAATTTCGCCCCCGCTTACGGCAGATTTCTGCCTTGATGCCTGGTCTCGGGGTAAATTTTGACCGCCTGGTTTGATTGGCAGAAAAAGATGAGGCGAGAATGAAACAATGTCAAGGTCGGAAGTTTGCAAGGGCATTTCTGAGGAGTCCTCTGAGGCCTTGCGATACGATGTGTTGTCAGATCTGCTAAGGGTCCGAGTATCCATTTCAATTACAGCTGTCTTGCCCTCCGTGCGGCCTTCCTGACTAGTAAGCACGAGACTGTTACTCGATCTACGCAATCTCGAAAGAGGCGCCTCCCGAGTACATTCACCATAATTTGTGATTCTCTGCTTGGTGACTCGATGATATCTCTCTTTGAACCTTTATCTTGAACCTCCAATTGTCCCTTCGAGGTGTCCATAAGCCTTCGCCAGCTCTGTCTAATGAACATTGGTGTTCAATCCGACATGATATCAATGTCCTACGACCCTCCTTATATTTCGCAGCCAAAACCAGCCTTACGACCGCTGATAGACCTTTTTTACCATGGCGGTGAAATTTGTCACGTCTACAAAAAGCTTGGTGCTTCGGTATTGGCCCAAATGCAGCACCCCTCCTGTTGCCGCACGCTACCTGAATTCCCCTACCCATCCGATCCGGCCCAAAATTGTCGATCTCTGCGGACATCGTGAAAGAAACACATTATGGTGGCGGGTTTCGGTGACACAGCTCCAGCAAAGCAAGCGGGTGGTTCGCTCCTGGTGCGCGCGCAGAGTACGAATCGCTGTCGAGCAGGCTTTGAGACAGCAAGGATTGGATAAGGTGGGGAACCCGCTCGTTTCTGAGTCTCCTTTGAGGAAAAAATTGTCAGGAACCATGGACATCTACATTCAGCCGCCGTGTGTGACAGATGACTTCGAGAGAGTCCAGAAGGATGCACATCATCTAATATCCTTGCTTCTGGATCACGAATCACCACGGAAATAACCTATTGTCGATGAGCCACACTTGAAAGGTGAAGCGCGGGCAAGTTGACAACATCGTGCGACCCCGTGAGATTCAATGTATATTACCATAACATCTTGTATAATACTAGCAGTCGGCTGTTCGACTGTTGCTGTACATCATCTGGGCGACCTTGCGATCATGGCGTTTGGGGAAAATTAGTTTGTATCTGAGATTCAAATCATCTCAACTCTTATTCTTTCCATTCATTATGCTCTCAATTTTGGAAATAAATGATTGTTGGCTCCGAGGCACAGAATGAAATATAGAAGCGCGAGTATCTTAGCTTCCTGTATCTCGCTAAATGCCGATCTGGCGGAATCAACGACCCGAGGGTCTAGGCTAAAGACTCACTTGACAACCACCACCACTTATCCTAAACTTCCCCCTCTTTCATCCTCGCTATGTTGGTTTCCTTGACCGTTGGCAAGGTAGACGCGGGTGTCGCGGTGCTCCTCACCCAAGACAATCGACTCGTAAGCTCAAACCCCTGGTCGCCTGCTCCCTACTCCCCAGATATCGACGACTTGCAACTCTACGGAACATCAATAGCAAACAAACACACCTTGCTGACAAATTTCCGCGCAGATTGAATTCCCCTCAGTCCTCCTTCCGAACAACATTAGCTCAGGCAGCATTGTTGATATCACCGTTTCGCGCAACCATGCCGCCGAAGCAGCGAGCGCATCTGCCTTTCAATCCCTTCAGAAGCGAATTTTAAATACCTACGGTGTTAAGGCCCCGTCGCCACCAGTTTTGCGCCTGCGAAATGCAACCCAGACCTCGCTCGTTCTCGAGTGGGACCCAATCGACCTGGCCACTGCATCCCTGAAATCACTATCCCTCTACCGCAATGGCTCAAAGGCTGGCTCCATACCCCGCCCGCTCGAGACACGCAGCACAAAAATCAGCGGTCTGGCCATTCACTCCGAGTACTCCTTCCATCTGGTTCTGCGAACTACGGCTGGCACCTACCAGTCGGAGAAGCTGACGTGTCGCACACACAAGATGACCGACCTGTCCGGTATCACTGTCACAACGGGCGTTCTCGATCCGCAGCAGAAAGAGGCTCTTGGTGCTGCATTGGACCGCATTGGAGGCAAGATGATCGACTCGGTCCGTATCGACACCACTCACTTCGTCTGCACGGAAGGACGGGGTGCGCAGTGGGAGAAGGCTGTAGACATGAACATTCCCGTTGTGGTGCCGGAGTGGGTGGATGCCTGCGAGACAGAGGGGACTATTGCCGGTGTGCGCGGCTACTATCTTAACGCAGACCCCAAGGCCCGTCAACTCGGCGTGATCCACGGCTCGTCCCACCAGCGTACTACTTCTACTCTTTCGACTGCGACAAGTGCCAACCACGGAAGACTCAGCACTCAGCCCCAACGGAGCCCTGCGCAAGAACAGGTGCCCGAGGAGCCTCCTCTGACTCCATTCCCTGGGGGTGAGACGAGTAGCCAACCGCAGATGCAGACGCAGACACAAGAAGTTGGATCACAAGATGGGGAAGGTGATGACCTCCCACCTCCTCCGCCCCCGCCCAAAGACGAAGCCGAAGACGCAAATGAGCCTGTTCGGAATGGTGAGGTAGAAGTAGCACCTTCTCCAGAGGCAAAGAACGAGGAGCCTGAAGCCGAAGCTGTAGAGGAGAGCGATGCAGAGACTGAGAAAGAGCAAACCCTTCCACAGAACAGGCCCGAGGACGACTCCGAGTCAAAAAGCCTCGAAGGCCCAAAGGGCAAAGGCAAAGAGGGTGAGGGTGATTTCAACGAAGTGCCTCTCTGATTGGCCCTCTGATGATATATTCTGTCTGTCCTTGCTTCGCGGTCAGTCTCTTGACATCCCTACCCTGTTTTTGTCCCCATTGTCGACCAGCGTCTACGACTTTATCAGTACAGTTTTACCTTGTTGTGGTTAGTGGCGTGTCTCCTTTCTTAGGCGGAAAAACCATAGGATTCTTACGAATGTGCTCCGACTTTGATTCCTCTTTTTTCTTTCTCGTGTCTCTTGTTTGCTGTTATATGTACAGTACGCAATTTTCCTAATGCAGCCTTGTTGACTGACTCGATTGATCCGGTTTACCTAGGTAGATCTGTAGAAACTAGATGATTACATTGTAGGTGGACACCAAAACTGCACACACGTGGCTATGGTTCTCTAAATTGGAATTCTATCTCATCAAACGTCGTAAATAAGATGGGCCCGCCAGATGCAAAGTCAGTATGTAGCCGACCGAAAAAAAAAGAAAAATCGGCTCTCTTTTGAGAGACTAAAATGCATATCGAAGCAGACTAAACGAAACTAAAATTCAAAACAAATCCAGTGCGGACTCGTTTGGAATTTAGTTCTCGTTGCGAATAACATCGTCAATCGCCTGTGCGACGTATGTGACGTTCTTTTGGCTCACTGTGCGCACGTCAGCTTGGTCTATGAGTATCCGTGATTGGGGGTTCTTACGGCCGCTGATAGATGCTCGGCCTGACTTAAGTAGGTAAATGTGGTATTTGTCCTTCAAGGCGTAGACTTGCTTGGGGGTAAGACCAGTGTAAGAGAACATGCCGTTCTAAGAAAAGAATTAGCACAAAGCAAGCTAAACTTATAGTACAATCCAGATAGCTTACCTGCTCGATGATGTGCTCCCAAGTGCCGGGGGTCTGCAGACGGACCAGCTCACTGTACAGAGCCTTACGCATGGTCTTGATGCGCGAGCTCATGACCTGCAAGTCCTGGTGCCAGTCGGCAGTAAGTTCCTCGCTGGTAAGAACCTTCTTGACGATGCTGCAGCCAACACGCGGGCCCATAGAGAACTCGCCGCGGATCAGGTGGCATAGGTTGTTCACAACGACATCGCGCAGGGAGGTTGAGGCGCGGTTGGTACAGTAGTGGAACGCACCAACGCGCTGGCCGTACAGGCCGAAATTCTTGGAGAAGCTCTGTGCCACACACATCTCCATGTCCGGCTTGTTGTTGAAGAAGTAGCGGACGGCCCAAGCGTCCTCCTCAACGGAACCCGAGGCGAAGCCCTGGTAGGCCGAGTCGAAGAAGGGGAAGAGTTTCTTGCGCTCACAAAGGTCAGCGATGGCAACCCACTGCTCCTTGTTAGGATCCAGGCCGGTTGGGTTGTGCGCGCAGGCGTGCAGCAGCACGACATCGCCCTCCTGCGCCTCGGACTCGAGGGAGGACATCATGCCCTCGAAGTCGAAGGACCGGGTTGCGGCATGGTAATATGGGTATGTCTTGCGGGGGACGCCGGCCAGCTCCCAAATGGTCTGGTGGTTGGCCCAGGATGGGTTGGACAGCCAGACGGTGGGGGGCTTCATGTGGTGAGCAAGGAACAGGGCGCCGAGATGGTTGGCACCGGTGCCGGCGACGGTCTGCACGGTACCAATGCGTGCCTTAACCTCTTCCTCGCCCTGCTTGCCCTCAAATCCGAACATCAGGTCCCGCGCAATTCCTAGGAAAGGCACATCGCCCTCGATCGCAGTGTATTCGTGGCGGAAGAGGTCGTCGTCTACCACAAGCTCCTTCTCTGCCTTTTGCACGACGGGAAGGGGCCATGGCTTTCCATCATCTGTCCGGTAGACACCCACGCCCAGGCTAACTTTCTGCGGGTGGGGATCGACTGCGTAGGCTCCGTTCAGGGCGAAGATCTCGTCCGGAGGCACCGGGGAGACGTTAAGACGGGTATCGATTTTGCTCATTATGATGTATACCTGCAATTGGGGTTCCTGGGATAACTTTTAGGCAAGATGTGGCGAGGCCCCGGCAAGTATAAGTAACCTTGGAAGTAAAGATCAAAACTTTTGGAATCGCCCGCTGAGTCAACCCGATATCGCTGCCTTTTTGCCCCGCGGGAAGTCCCGCTTAGTAGCGGACTCCGGGGTCCACGGGTGCTTGGAATGAACGCAACTTGCGATACCTTCATCTTCGCTTGATTCAAAGGCAGAGATAGCCGTCAATAGCCATCTGGTTTTGGCCGTGTGCTGGTTGAAGAACAGCCGTGAGATACGTTGTTGACCTCATCTTGGAGGACTAAACTCTAAGCATCAGCATGGAATGTCATCAACGGTCTGCTGACACACATTACAAACGCACTTCCCAGGTGCAAACTCAAGAGAATAAATATGAAATTTTCTTGTGTAGCACTCCATTCGGGGGGGGGGTTAATGATAGCTCCTGGCGTGTTGTTGGGAAATAGTTAGAAGGGGCGCGCAGCGATATATAGTGGGCGGAGATATACATCCATCTACTTTCGATCCTTATTTACTTCTTCTACAACAACGTTTATAAAACGTTTTGTTTTGTTTTTGTTATTCTTTTTGACCGTCGAGATACATACTCTCAACGTTTCCATGAAACCCCCGGTGTGGAAAAGCCTAGACGCGGCTAAATCCTTTATTGTATGGTGTGTTCTATCTGTCTTCGGTTATATCAAGATGAACACCCAGCAAATGTACTTGAACAGGATAAAACCAAACATACTAAGAGCAAAAGTCTTTGAGCTAGCCATAACCTGTCAGTTTTCGTTTGAGCTATTATTTCAATCCATCCTTTGAGAAATATTGAAGTGCAGCCGATGAGGATAAAGACGCTTGAACTCGGGGACTTTCTATACAGACCACACAGCTTGTACAGTGCCAAAAAAGATATTCGATGACATTCTGTGCATTCTACCTAGGGGATATAGACCGAGGTTGGTACATTACGTATGTATCCAAATGACGCCCCGCGATCTGTACTACGTGGACTTCGATAGCTTGCTCCAAACCACAATTCTCTTCTGTACCCCCGTTCTATCCATCAGAGGAACCGGACAGTGTGCATTTTTTTGTGACCAATATGGCCTTTCAAAGTGTAGCAGCTGGTAATTCCGATTTGCATAGCTTCCGGGTTCCCACCATCATCCAGCCACTTCACAATAGCATCCCCCCGGAGCTGCTCCCTCGGTATGACCCAATCTACGTCGCATACTATAATACATTTAATGCCGGGAGACTGCATACGCACGAGATCCCGACTGAAGAATTCCGCAAAAACCCTGCCCGTTATACCATTTCCTATGGCCGAGCTCCAGGCCCTGATATTTTCCGCATCACAGAACAGAAATGTCCTGTCGATGGTGCTGAAATCACCATACGGATATTTGAGCCAGCACCTCAACTTGACGACCAAGGTCAGCCGAAGAGAAGAGCGGCGTATGTCAACTTTCATGGCGGTGGGTGGGTGTTTGGTGGACTAGCCTCCGATCACGACCTCTGCAAGCGAGTTGTCCATGGTCTTGACGGGGACCTTGTCGCATTTGATGTGGATTACCGACTGGCTCCCGAGAATAAATATCCTATTCCCGTGAATGATTGTTGGACTGCTTTCAATTGGGTAGGAACCTACGGGCCAAGACCTTGAATGAGAACCAAGTGCTGACAAGGTAACGTCTAGATTCGCTCCCACAAAGCGACTGAGTTCAATCTAGACCCAGATAGGTTCGCAGTGGGCGGCGCGTCAGCTGGAGGCCAGCTTTCGGCCGTCATCAGCCATCTCTGCCGTGATGCAAACATTCCTCTGCGCTTGCAAGTCTTGACCGTGCCAGTGACAGATTTGCACCGTGTCTTCACTCCCGAAGGCGAGTTTGACCGCGAGGGTTGTCCCTACGACTCATACCGGGAGATGGAGTTTGCGCCAGCGCTACCAGCGGCGCGTATGGCATATTTCCACCGACAATTTCTAGGAGTCCCTCGACCGGCGGAGTCTGACGAGGTAAGTTCGGACATGAAGTAATTAATTGCAGATGTGATGCTTATTTGCCTAGGATTGGAAGATATCGCCCATTCTCGCACCGAACTTCCAGAACTTGGCCCCTGCGTTGGTGTCTACGGCGGAATTGGACCCGCTGCGTGATGAAGGAGAGGCGTATGCAGCCAAGCTTCAAGCAGCTGGGGTATCTGTAGATGTAGACCGAATTGCAGGTGCTCCGCATTTGGTCGCGGCACTCGATGGAATTCTAGAGGGAGGTCAGCGATACAACGAGAAGGTGATTGCGACAATGAAGCGGCAGCTTCAAGGGATGAGAGTTCAACCCGTAAACCAATAAATACCGTAGTAGCAAACAGAATGTTACCAAATATTACCGAAAATTACCAACATCACTGCAGAACAACCCGTCTCCATTCGGTCCTGCCGATACCGGGAAATTTCGGCTGGGGACTCGGAGAGTCGAGCTGACCTCAAATTGAGACTTTTCTTTAAAGAGACCAATCCTCGATTTCACTTCCCATAGAAGCTTCAGGAGCTTGTTGTGAGCCTTGTATATCCTCTTTGGTACATTTACAAACTCAATTGTCACACAATGAATCCAACTTCCTCGCGAGCCGCGGTGCGCTCTATGGCCACCCTGACACATGCGGCCAGAGCCACCCCCGCAGCTCGCAGCGTTTTGTCGCCCTTTGCTACCCGGTCTCTGAGCTCTAATACCCGTCAATTCGCTCAGTTCCCCCGCCTTCAATCTTTGAACACTTTCTCCAACAAGCGAGCCTTTGGAACTACCGTCAGAATGGTATGCTGTTTCGAGACCGCGGTGGACAAACAAATCCAGACAAACTGACTTGTGTGATCTAGTCTGTTGACGCTCGTATTGAGAGCGATGCCTTCGGTGAAATCCAGGTGAGTATATATTGACGCAGCGACGTTGCCGCACTGAGCTAATGGTTTTCTCAATAGGTCCCTGGAGACAAGTACTGGGGCGCGCAGACCCAGCGGTAAGACGCCCCGTCAAATCGATACGTTACAATGGGAAAAAGGAACAAGGTCGCTGATGGATACAGCTCCCTGGGCAACTTCGACATCAACCAGCCGCAGGACCGCATGCCCGCCCCGGTGATCAAGGCCTTCGGTATCCTGAAGGGTGCTGCTGCTGAAGTGAACATGAAGTATGGCCTTGGTATGTGACTGTTGCGGAAATTGGATGTCGCTAGGTTATTGACTTGCATAAGACCCCAAGATTGGTGAGGCTATCAAGCAGGCCGCCGCTGAGGTTGCCGAGGGTAAGCTGCTGGACCACTTCCCCTTAGTCGTCTGGCAGACCGGTTCCGGCACCCAGTCCAACATGAACTCCAACGAGGTCATCTCCAACCGTGCTATTGAGATCCTCGGTGGTACAATGGGCTCCAAGAAGCCCGTCCACCCCAACGACCACGTTAACATGTCCGCCTCCTCTAACGACTCCTTCCCCACCGTCATGCACATCGCTGCCGTTGTCGAGATCGAACAGTCCCTTCTGCCTTCGCTCAGGGGCCTTCGCGACGCCCTCCAGGTGAAGGTCGACAAATTCGAGCACATTATCAAGATTGGCCGTACTCACTTGCAGGACGCCACTCCCCTCACTCTTGGCCAGGAGTTCTCTGGCTACGTCGCCCAGCTTGACCGTAACATCGAGCGTGTCCAGGCTTCTCTCCCCCACCTGCGCTTCTTGGCCCAGGGTGGTACCGCTGTCGGCACTGGTCTCAACACCTTCAAGGGCTTCGACGAGGCTGTCGCTGCTGAGATCACCAAGCTGACCGGCACCGAGTTCAAGACCGCCCCCAACAAATTCGAGGTTCTGGCTGCCCACGATGCCATCATCGAAGCCTCCGGCTCCCTCAACACTCTGGCTGCCTCCCTCTTCAAGATCGCCCAGGATGTGCGCTACCTGGGTTCCGGCCCTCGCTGCGGCCTGGGCGAGCTGAGCCTGCCCGAGAACGAGCCCGGCTCTTCTATCATGCCCGGAAAGGTCAACCCCACCCAGTGCGAGTCCCTCACCATGGTCTGCTCTCAGGTAATGGGTAACCACGTCGCTGCCACCATCGGCGGCATGAACGGCCAGTTCGAGCTTAACGTCTTCAAGCCCGTGATGATCTCCAACCTGCTCCACAGCGTGCGCATCCTCTCTGATGGCATGAACAGCTTCCGTTCCCACCTTGTCGAGGGTCTGGAGGCTAACGAGGGACGGATTAACTCCCTTCTCAACGAGAGGTATGCGCTTAAATCCCCCCTTACTTTTGATGGCAAATTCTAATTGTATGATAGTCTGATGCTCGTGACTTGCCTGAACCCTGTCATTGGTTACGACATGGCATCCAAGGTGGCCAAGAACGCTCACAAGAAGAGCCTTACTCTGAAGGAGAGCGCTATGGAGCTCAAGGCTCTCACCTCGGAGGAGTTCGACCAGTATGTCCGCCCCGAGCTGATGCTGGCTCCCAAGGAGTTGAAGTAAATGAACAGCAATGCTGTCCTGTGATATTATAGACCATTTCCCATAGCATGTGTACAATGAAAAGAATTATATGTTTAATCACCTTGTGTTGGGATGATATAAATATGGTTTTTGTACGTAGATCTTGACTTCTTTTGGAGTTATAAATAGCATCTTCGATAGCAAAGCCGATCGAGAACACTAGTGAATCGGAGTTGCCCAGATCATTTTAATACATATGTATATGCGCACACGTACATGTCAATAGACTTGGAAATTTTCAATGCAGAAATAAGCAGACTATGCTTAGAAAAAAAAAAAAAATAAAA
>CAJVRC010000843.1:1259844-1285811 GCA_911456345.1 Penicillium egyptiacum
GTCTCACATGCAGGGCTGTACCTGAACATTTCAAAGTCAAGTACTTATTTCTTAAGATCTTGAAAACTTCTTCTTTTTCACATCGAAACTCTTGTATCTCTAATCAATTACATATCGAAATTCACTCAAACAGATCAACTTACTCAACCCCAAGGCCGCCCATCTCCCTTGCGACCCCCCGCCCCTGATAAACAACCCGCCCTCAACCCTCAATCTCTTCAACACTCCCACTCTCCAACTCTCCCCGTAAAAATGACCGCACACGCCCTTCCAAGCACCACAGGCCCCGAAGCCGTCAAGCCAATCATGAACTCAACCGTCACTCCAGTGGACGCCGCAATGGAGACCGTCTCCGACGGCCCCCTCTTCCCCTCCACCCTCATCTCTCCCGAAGTGATCTCCCTCCTGCCAACAGACTACACAATCCGGCCAATGCGCCGCTCGGACTACCACCGCGGCTATCTAGACGTGTTGCGCGTGCTGACAACTGTTGGCGATATCACCGAGGAGGCGTGGAACCAGCGGTACGATTGGATTACCTCACGCAACGATGAGTACTACATGCTCGTAGTCTGTGATGGTGCGGACCGAGTGGTTGGAACCGGCAGTCTGATTGTTGAGCGCAAGTTCATCCATTCGCTCGGTATGGTGGGGCACATTGAAGACATTGCCGTTGAGAAGAATCAGCAGGGCAAGAAGCTTGGTTTGAGAATTATCCAGGCTTTGGACTTTGTTGCTGCCCAGGTTGGCTGCTACAAGGTATGTCTACGGTTCTAGTGTTTGTTACTGTTCGTTACTGACTCGATTACAAGAGCATTCTTGACTGCTCCGAAGTCAATGAGGGTTTCTACGTCAAGTGTGGCTTCAAGCGCGCTGGCCTCGAGATGGCGCATTATTACTGAGCGTTTCTTGATCCATGTAAATTTTTGTCTCTTCTAGAACGGAGCTACACATGACCCTAATCCATCGTGATTAGTATGGCCCTGGGCACATGACAAGGAGCAATTGGGGCATTTGTAGCATTTTGCACCCGCTCTCCATTACCGGCAACTCAATTGCGCACTGTGAAAGTCCCAGGGCTGGGGAGTGGTGGGTCTACCAATCGTTATCATTATGATGGTGTTTCTGTCATTGCGGCGATCCCCGTCTTAGCTTGTAACACTACTGATGATGTTTGTACTATGTCTGCTTCCTTGAGAGTTGAAGTCAATGCATTGCGGAGATGGAGACCTACATGGTCTAAAGGCGTGCATAAAAAGTGACAGTTATATATCGTTATTGTTGAACTTAGAAGATCACCCTCTCGTCAGAAATGGAAAGGTTCAGTTCAACGGTTTAGTTCATTTTTGCTTTTGTCTCCAGCCACTCTAGAGATGCCAGAAGGAAGCTATGTACCAAAAAGGCTATTCCTTCTCGTATATGTAAAGTCAGATTAGAACGAAACATGAAATTCAACTATAGATTGGGAGGCCGAATCTGGACTACTTCGTTAACAAGATCCGATAGAGATACATACATATCCAACCACTCATGAGCAGCCTGGTGGATATGATACCTCAGCGGGAAAGCAAGGAACGTTCCATTGCTGGACGTTGGATGAGAACACAGTTTTAATACTCGCATGGGGATTCATTTTTTGATTCCTTTGTTCCCATTTTTCTGCATGAAATTGTATTGCATAAAGTATTTCCAGAAACAAGGTCAAGGCCCAAGGCCAGTCCTCACAGACAGTACTCCAGCTCCGATGCCCGTAAGTTCCATCATATCGCAACCGTTACAGCGCTGCTCCGTTCCGAACACCTCCATTCCCAACTAATTCATGAAGAAATTTAGCGGGACTTGGCGGCGACCTTGGGAGCAGAGCCCTTAGCACCCTGCTTGCTCTGGATGCGCTGGGCACCGCCCTTGGAGGCGGCGATCTTGGCCTTCTCAGCCTTCTTGGCGCTGGCGGAAGCAGCCTTCTTCTCCTTGGCATCCTTGATGGCCTGCTTGCGAGCAGCCTCACGGGCCTCGGGGCGCTGGGACCGGCGCTCCTTGATCACATCGAGGGAAGCACCAACGATGGCACGCTGGTTCTTGACAACACGGCGGGTGCGCTTCTTGGCGACCTCCTATATATCCAAAAGATAACCCAGTCAGTAATCTGCAGTCGTATTTTCCATCATTTGATCCGAATCATGGTGGTGACGTGGTAATTCCTCCTCTTGCTCCGTCTCATGGTTTATGCGTCACCATTCGATTCGGCCTTTTGTCCCTCCACACAATCTAACAATAATCCAAGGGGAGGGGCGACCGACCTCAGAGATACCCTTGCGGTGCTGGCGACGGAAGAGAACAGTCCATGCGATGCGGCGGGGGTTCTTGCGCTGAAGGAAAAGGGACTCGGACTTTCCACGCTGGAAGCGGAAGATCTTGCTGTCGCCACGGACGAACAGCTTGCCCTAAAACATTGAACATCAAAGATTAGCTTCTGGTAGCAATAAAAAGACGGCGGAATTAATGTGCGGCGGTTCGGCTAAGACGGAGAGCGACAATTTTGAGGGTATTGAAATATCGAAGTGAGAATGTCGAATCCATGATGCCGTTATTCCCTCGCACACAAATTCCTCCCAAAGCGACGACGGGAATTGCAAACGCACCTTGCCAGGGTAGATCTTCTGGCCGCTGAAGGCGTCGTCGTAAGTACGCATCTTGACGGATGGAGATGCGCTGACGGGGGTCGGTTGGCGTTGAGTGGTTGTCGTAAATCGTGGATCGCGGTGCTGCTACTGACCCAATTGTGGTGCGGGCGCTCGCTAAAGTGCGACACGTGACCTCCTCTGCCCTTTCCGGGTTGACTTATCGATAAGGTCACATGATATGTCTCTCTCTTCCAATACTTCGATTGTTTACGATCTTTGGCCAGGATAGTTGCATGGCTTGAATTTTATTACTTAGACTCTTCTTCGAGTTATGTATTGCTATGAGCGCAAGTCACAAAATACGTCAAGTGACATGGACTTCATATTTTCTACTGCCAAGCCCATGGCAAACCGCAAGGAACATGGAATTTTCGTTAACGAACCACTCCTGGCCCTTAATGAAGTCGAATTTCCTTCGAATCCGGACTGCAGATGCAGGTGGAGGCTTTTCGTGGTAGTGCGGCTCAAGCATATGCTCATATACAAGTATATGCACTCAGTCTACGCCAACACGGTTAGAGTTCATCTCTTCTTCAACAGCCTTTTCTATCAGAATTGGATTAGAAGCAGATAAAGTTGAGACATATACAATTCTCAAATTAAGGAACACAACCGTGCAACAAACGATACAACGATCAGTACACTGTGGGGACTGTAAGTGGCTGGACTACATTAGATGTACGATAGCGATAGCGGATGTGTTGTTAAGAATGGCTGATGACAGTCAAACACGCGGGACGAGGTTGGCTCTCTGAGACGCTTTCTAGAGAAAGCCAGAATAACTTGAGAAAGGGCAATGGGATGAGCAGAGAATGTAATCCTACTCAAAGCAACAAGGTTGCCCAATGACAAACGCTTGGAATTCAATGCGTGCTATCGCAAATAGAAAGAGTTGGCCTGCACTTCATGGTCACATAACACCAACGGACTTAGGTCATAGCATGTGTCCGAGTCCATTCCTTTGCCGTTTGGATCGCAGCAGGCTCATCGTCCTTCCATCTCTGAGCAACATCGTTGGCGAGCGGGTCGTCGGGATTCGGGGCTCCAAGTAGTGCTTGAATCGAGAGTAGAATTGTACGGATCTGGAGAGCGGGAGACCAATTATCTGAAAAACATGGTTAGATATTCGCAGTTCAACAACAAATCGTATTTGTCTTAACTCTTCAGGACGTCCAAACAGATGCGGCCCAGACGATCGATGTTGGGGTGGTAGATCTTGGTCAGGAAGCGGATTTTGGGTGGGGTCATAGGATAGTCGTCTGGCAGGAAGAGCTCAAGTCGGAAGATACCACCTGTAGAAAGTATGTTAGCACTTCAATTGACACGACGATCTGTCACCGCGAACCCACCCTCATATGGAGATTGCGCGGGTCCGTGAATTGAGACGTCGAAATAGCGGAGGTTATCGTCATGGGGCACAGCATTAATGCCTGGAACACTGTAACCCAAGCACAACATGTTAGCTGCCATACAAATGACCTGAGTGAAATGAGCTGCTTACGGCTCTGCCATCAGACGTTCCGTTTCCTTGATGATTCTCTTGGGTAAAGCCATGGCGAACCGGCTTATCGACACACGTGCAGACCTGGTTTAGTAATTTCAGACGAGGAGACTGTTGTTAAAGGAGCCCGGAAACTCGTACACTTTCAACGTCGGTTGGGACCACAAGATGTAATTGGAAAATTAAACAGAGAAAAGTAAAGCGCAAGTAAGCTAGAAAAAAAACACATCCAGATCTCGACGTAACCGGCCGAGGGGCTCCTGCATGGCGGGGTTATTTCGCGTCCCGTATACGAGATCATGTGATGTCATAACCCGCAGCGACAGCCACAGCACCAGCCACGCCCTTGTCCTTATCGTGTTATCGCAACCCAACTCTCCATATGTGCAGTCTTCGCGACAAGCGGAGGATATAAGTCATCTCTAACCATGAAACAAGGATAGCGGATGCCATTGTGGAAAATGGGAACAAGTACACACTCTCAAATACATATGGTCTTGCGTTATATGCATGGATAGAACTTTGACTCCCCGGTTCATGCAAGATCGCGGCCCGACGAACACCGGAGATTAAACAGAGCAGCAGTCACAGTCACCATGTCTAGCTCGATGGAACCGAGGCCTCTCACCTCGGCTATGGAGAGCCCGACGTTTGAAGAAGACAGCTCCTTTCATGTAGAGCAGCCGGTGGGTTCTATGTCAATATCCCCCTGTGGACGCGATGTCGTTTTAGCGTCGAAGGAGGGTCTACATGTCATCGACCTGGACTCGCCATATTCTCCACCGCGGTATCTCCCTCATCACACGCCATGGGAGGTAGCTGATGTCCAGTGGTCGCCATTCGCTGCACGCGATCAGTGGGTTGTCAGTACGTCCAACCAGAAAGCATTGGTCTGGAATTTGGCCATGAAGACATGGCAGAACTCCATTGAAATTGTACTTCACGCCCATTCTCGAGCAATTACGGATATCAATTTTTCGGCGTTCCACCCAGATGTCCTAGCGACCTGTTCCGTGGACAGCTTTGTGCACTGCTGGGATTTACGTGCGCCGTCGCGGCCAGCTGTCTCATTCTCGGATTGGTTTACTGGTGCAACCCAGGTGAAATGGAATCGACAAGACCCACATGTCATTGCAAGCTCTCATGACCGGTTCCTTCGGATTTGGGATGACCGCATGGGCGCATACCCAATCAAATCGATTGAAGCACATAACACCAAGATCTATGGAGTTGACTGGAATCGTGTTCGACGCGGTGCTCTAGTTACATGTTCCTTAGATAGAACCATCAAGTTCTGGGACTACACCACCGATTCAGATGTTCCAGAGAAGCAGATTCACACACCATTCCCCGTGTGGCGGGCACGCAATACACCGTTTGGATGGGGTATGCTTGCAATGCCACAGAGAGGCAACAATGATCTTCACCTTTACAGCCGGCGAGCTGGAGAGGGTTCAAATCGAGAGGACGACTTGCCTTTGGTACATAGTTTCCCCGGACACAAGGGACAAGTCAAAGAGTTCTTGTGGAGACCACGCGGAGGGGTAGCGGATGGAATTGACCATCGCGAATATCAACTTGTTACGTGGGGAGCAGACAGGGAACTTCGTCTGCACAAAGTTGACCCTGAGATTCTGGCGCGCGTCGGGTACGAAAAGGGAAAGTCCTTTATTTCCACACGAACTGTGACACGGCTGGGTGCCGTATATCGGAGTTTCCGTGATGTGAATTCAGATTTGGATCTGGATGACGTTGACGTGGCTTCCTCTGCTGGGCCTCAGAACCAGAATACCGCAGCAGGTACTGGGATGAACGCCATTACTGTTCCTCACGCTCGGGGTTGGATAAAGGGAGGCCATGTCGATCGAGTTGGCATGCAACCGAGGTCAAATTTAAGAGCCGACACAAATCCAATTGCTTGGATGCGCGGCGTGAAGATCTCAGGCTGGGACATTGAGACGTTGGGGGATGAAATCAGCCAGGTCGGCGAAAAATTTACTAAGGTGGCATTCGATTCAGTTGATGTTCGACAAAGAAAGATTTCCATCTCTCTAAACGGGCCCTGGGGTGCTGACGGGGCCTCTTTGTTCTTGAAAGTCGATATCAAGTTTCCAATGAGCTATCCCAAGACTGCTATACCGACCTTTGCATTCCAAAAGACGGCAGCCGTCACAGATGAGTGGGCTGCGAAGACTACCGCTGAACTGCGCACAATTGCTGAGACTTATATGTCCCGAAATCGAGGGTGCCTGGAAGGTGCTGTGCGTTATCTTTTAGGCGAAAGCAGCCTGGAGGACAGCATCGCGTGGATCTTGGGTGAAACTGGCGATACCCTCAAGTCCCCTATCAATGGTGAACTGGAAGGTGAATCCAGCGACGAGGATGAAGTTGGCATGACTCAGAGCCAAGAGCTGGGGATGAGTTCTGAGCTACTCCGCCCTGTCAATGCCAACGTCATGGTGCCTGTGGCTAAAGCATGCGGGGCGCTTTGGGCAAACGACGGCCGCCTCGTATGCTTCTTCCCGCCGAAACAAAAGAAGGATAAATCAGCCGAGTTGTTTGAGAACATGGGCTTCAAAGAGATGACTCGCTGGTCTAGAGGCGATAAAGTTTTTGAAGGTTTCGGCCGGTTACATACCAACTCACCAGGCCCACGCGGAATGGGAACGATAACAAGCACAGATGATGGTGCCTCGGACGATTCGGACGACTCATACTCAGACACATCGAGCTCTTCAGGCTCCTCTGACGTTCTTTCTGGGCTACCGACACGTTTCCCAGCACCTCGAACATGGCGCAGTGCCGGCAGCTATGGCATCCACCGGCCCCGGTCAACAGATAATTCTCAGCGGTCGACTGGAGGCGGAGCCACGGTGAAACCCGAGGCACCCCAGAATGTGGTATCTATTCATAATCTGAGTGATATGTTACCAGTCAAGCGGGAGTTGGCGAGTCAATATCGCATCTGTGGCAAAGGGACAGATGTATGCGCCCATAATGCGGCTGTTGCCCTTGACGCTGGCTGCTACGAATTGGCCCAGATATGGGGTCTGATCAAGTTGATATTGCATGTCCGGAAAAGCCCCGGCGCTTTGCTCGAGTCAGGGCTGTCGCAAAGGCGTACACGGAAAAAGGGCGGCGGAATTGGTAGTCTGGGAAGAGATGGGCTCTATAGAGATTTAACGGGCAGTATTATTCGCTGGGGCGACCACCCCCTTGGCAGTCATTGGCTTGTCCCTGCTCTCTTCGAACACTTTGAGCGCATTGGTGATGTGCAAATGGTGGCAATGCTCTCATGTGTACTACTGGAAGCCAACCAAGAGGGTTATTTGGAGAGCCAGCAGGCCAAAAAGACACCGGGGAAACATGATTTCCCATTGGATTTCTCCCCCGTCCCATCGGCAATTTCAACCAAGCCACCCGTTGCGACGCCGGCTTCATCTGTCCTCAAAGAGGTCAAGGCTATACCCGCGCCCCAGACCTCAGCTCGCTCGTCTAGTGAGATGTGGCGTCTCGATTCCACTCCCCCATATTCCACAGGCACTACGCCTCCATTCATGTCCCGTCCGCGAGGCATCGCTGCTGAACGAAAAACTCCCAGCCACAATGTCTCCATGGCTGCATCACCTGAGCAGCAATTCCAGGCACGAAGTGGATCTGGGTTTGGATCCGTGCTGGCGTCCTCATTATCTCGTTCATTTACATTTGGACCGTCATCTGCGTCGCCACCGACAAGTAGGTTGGACAAGAAAAAGTCGACTCCTCAAAACAGCCCAGGTGTAGCAACCGGACAAGTGGTAAGTAGTTCTAATATTTGAGATGCCTGCAAACTTTTCTCCATCTGACCTCGATTGCTTTCTAGTCGCAAGCTCAATCTGACACTGAAAGCGATCATGCCCCTGAGCCTACACCACCACCCGCAAGGTTTAAGGTCACATACAAGAATCAAAGTGCATTTGAAAGCGACGGAGCAGCGCAAGACTCTTTTCTTGACTCAGATGAGGAGTTGTTGTATCGATCATACCGCGTTGCTTATGCCAATCTATTGTCGATTTGGGACCTTCCCGTCCAACAAAGTGAGGTGATGAAGATTGGAGCCGTGGCTGATCGAGTGGACGACTTGACCTCAAGCCATTACTGGAACAGCACCAGCTCCAAAGAGACTGTATTGAAAGACCCACAGGCAGAGCCAAACTCCCAAGCTCTTGACTTCCAGCGTCATTGCGCCAGCTGCGGCCACGCGTTGCAGCTCTCCATCTTCAATAAGGAACCCCTAGCCCCGAATACCCCCTCTAAACGACATCAGCGCAAACCATCAGGCCGGCGATGCCGTAACTGCAAACCCCGACAGCCACTGCCAACCAAACTACCTTGCGTCATCTGCGGCGAGGTGCTCAACGGCATGCTGATCCCGTGTCTGAGCTGCGGACATGTGAGCTGTTTCGACTGCCATCGGCGCTGGTTCCTTCGAGCCGCCGACAAATTCGACAGCCCATTCGACCACGCAGACCAGAACAAATTCCTTCCAACCTGTCCAACAGGATGCGGCTGCCAGTGCTCTGAGCACATTGCCGTTGATGTCCCAATGCCTTTGTGGGAACCACCATCCCCTGGTAGCAGGGTGTACGCACCCAAAACGGCGAAACACACTCATCGACAGTCTGAGCCCGTTGTCTTGGCTCCCGCCCGAAAAGAGGAACAGCGCCCCAAGGGCGTTGGCCAACTTGATCATGATTTGGATGTGTGGCAGGAATCGTCGCCGTTTGCATCTCTGGCACGTGGTCTCGGCGGTGGGCTGAGTCGTGGTCTGCGGACGAAAGAAGATCGGAAAAA
This sequence comes from Penicillium egyptiacum, assembly GCA_911456345.1. Lineage (NCBI taxonomy): Eukaryota > Fungi > Ascomycota > Eurotiomycetes > Eurotiales > Aspergillaceae > Penicillium > Penicillium egyptiacum. The sequence continues at coordinate 1,268,860 of CAJVRC010000843.1, forward strand.
GAACAAATCTGTCACCATGGCATCGAATCTGAAACATTCTTGATTTCCGAGGCTGGCGTTGAACGGTGTCTCTTATTTTGCGTATATCCATTGCTTTCTGGGAAGGGACTTCTTACTATTAACAACTTGAATAGACAACCTGATCCATGAAATTCAACGATTGACACTATCCATATAATACATTCATCCGAAGTTTAATATTGTATGTTTCTGACCTTCAATCTACATATATATGTAGTACACTCTTTAATGTAGAGAGGTTGATAGTCTCCACTTTCGAAACAAGACCTACCAATTTGGATGCTTGGCAATTGACTTGCCGATGATCTAGATCTTCATCGAGGCCTTGAGCACGGACGACTGTGGCACTGGCCTTCAGCACTAGTCGAATCTCAAAGCAGCGCACCAATCAAACCGACAAGGTATAGTTCCGAGGTTGTACCCTGTTTCTACAGACCAACCTTAAGATAACTACCATTTACTCAGATAAGGAGAACAAAGAATTGAAAGAATGAACTCATGGCTTCATTAAATGTATTTCACTCTTCAGGCGACAGAACAAGCAACAGGGCGATCTAGAAATTCGGAAAACCGCTGAAAGCATGGACAAACAGAGCTGGATATTTGTAAGACAAATATCGCAGTCTGAGTCCCAATCACCCATGAAACAATGCGCCAGCCCATTTACCCAAATCTATTTTCGGAGGAGTGAATTTACAGCTGCTTGAGGACAGCGTCGGCGCTGGAGAGCTCAAGGGTGTTCTTGGCGGCCTCCTTGGCGGCGTAGACGACCTTACCGTGGTCAATGATGATCACGTAACGGTAGGTGCGGCCCTCCTCGTCAGCCCAGCCGATGCTCTTGGAGAACTTGGCCTCGGGGTCGGAGAGGAAGAGCTAAATAAAAAAGAGACGAGTCAGTCAATTGAGTCCATGATCTGTTTTGGGGGATTGGTAGAGATAAGGAGAGGTGATGGACCACATACAATATCATTTCCGGTGACACCGTTGGCCTTGCCCCAGGCGCTCATGACGTAGGCATCGTTGTAGGCGAGGACGGCGACCTGGTCGACACCCTTGGCGCGCAGCTCAGGGAGCTTCTGGATGTACTCGGGGACGTGGTTGGCGGAGCAGACGGGAGTGAAAGCACCTGTAGAGCAGAGTGGCGGTCAGCGTGAGAACCTTGCAGACGGCATAAAGAGGAAGGAGGGGGAATTGAAAATTTTCGAAAGAGCGGTCACGTACCGGGAAGAGCGAAGAGGATGACCTTCTTGTCAGCCCATTCCTTGGAGGCGTAGTAGTTGATGGGGATACCGCAAGAGGTGATCTCGCCAGCCTCCTCAGACCAGGGGATGTAACTGTTGTCTGTTAGTTGGAGTGGATGCAATTGAAGGGGTAACTCAATAACTCACGAGAACACCACGTCCTGGGGGAAGGCGTCACCAGACTTGAAACCCTTAGACATTTTGAGTGTTGAGTGTATTCGAAGAGAGAAAGATGGAAGTTAAGGTGGATACAAGAAGGAGATGGAGGGAAGAGAAGAAGTTCAAGTATTTAATACTACGGCTGACACATATCGGCCCATCGGGATTTATGACGAAGTGGAGACTCGCCCTGAATTTACTTTACCAGTCAAGTGAGGTGATCCGAAGAAGAAAGATACCGAACCACATGGATTATCAAGAAAGACCGCCGAGACTGAGCCTTATCTGATTAATATTATTCATGGGCGAATCGGGTGAGAGATGAGTCAGGATCATAGTAGGTCGGCTATTACGGTAAGTTGCTTCGGATTCAGTATTCCTGGCTGTTCTTAATTGTTCTCAGGGGTTCTTGGAGATCAAGGCATTTTTTGTCATTGGCCAAAAATGAGGGACCGAGGTGGGGGATGATGTTATAGGGTGCCTGATCTCTCTAAGGCAGAAGGTGGGATGATAAGGTCATGTGACCATTGTGCCCTTGTGCCCGTGTGCCTGAATGCCTTAGGCCACATACGTAGGTATTTCCAGACTACATGTAAATAATTCTCCCACGATAATGTCTTTGAGCCACTCCGTACCCCAGTTAAGTGAACTCTGCTGCATATACCGCCATTTTAAACTCGCTGGTCAACTCCTCGAATCTGTCGAATCTGGCATCAAGTCTGTGTTTATCAGGATAGTTTGCGATGGGTTGGTGGTTCTCGATCCCGTTTGGTGCTCTCGCGCTACTTCTCCGTATACCCATTGGACAATTTGAGCTCACGGAAGAATAGCATAGAGAGTTTGGATTATCCGATGCTACAATATGTAGAGAAGGGTGAAATTGCCATTTTCTGGAAGTCAGGAGTCAGGAGTCGTCACCCACGTTCCAAGATTCTATCAGAAAGTTTCGAAGCGCTATCGCGAGGGACGGGACTAGTGAATTTGTCGTGGTCCCAAGACTCGATGGATAGCAGTTGCAAATAGTATATTTCTTTTCTTATTGGATGCAATGTTCAATATGTGCATATTTATGAAGGCTGCCCTCGGGTTCAATCCAATGATAGAAACAGCAATCTCCACATCCAGTGTACTCATCCCGGTTGACTCCCAGAACGGCAGCTCAATGTCTTGTATCATTAACATGAGGTGTGGTCTCCATCAAACGAGCCAAGGTGACAGCCTCCCGAAGCGCCCGTCCAACATGCCCACGCACACCAGCCTCTTCCATCACCATCAACCCGCCAATCGTGCAGCCCTCAGGAGACGTTCCCTGATCCTTCAACAGGGCCGGGTGTATTCCACTCTGAAGCATCGTTGCCGTCCCTTGCATTGACTGGAAGATCATGGTATGAGCCAGGTCCCGTGGCATACCAACCGCCACTGCGGCATCGATCATTGCATCGCAAACCACAGCGAAGAAAGCCGGTGTGGAGCCCCCGACAGCGGTAGTAGCATTCATCAGCCTCGGGTCAACATGTACTGCCTTACCAATTTGCTCGAAGATCGACGTCGTTATCTGGAGATACCGTTCCGGCAATGCAGGCTCCGATGTTTCAATAGCCGTAAGTGATTGGGACACCTGGGCTGCGATGTTCGGCAATGTGCGCACCACCCAGGCTCTGCCAGCTGTGTTATCCGCGGTGGTTGCGCTGCCGTATATTGTAGCTTCGAGCTTTTGTCTTGTCCAGCCGGCTGCGATGCTGATGATAAGTTTGCCGGTAAAGGCCTCGCGGAGCCCAGGTTGTGCTAGGACGGTTTCAATGTCGGCGGGGTCTGCACCTAGGATAACCACATGGCCGTTTTGTACGGCCTGTACATTGTTGCCGCGAGAAATGCTTATTTTGTCCAAGGACTCGGCGAATCGCTCGGATAGTCTCTTCTCTGAGTTTTCACTGCGCACGCATGCAATGTATCGAGAAAATGGTAACTCTTTGGACTTCTCTGCGGGTGCATTGACGAGGCCGTCTAGGATGGCAATGCCCAAGTTTCCTACCAAGTCGGCCTATTAGTCAATGCATTTTACGTATGGGCTTTTGCGCTTACCGCAACCTAGGATGCAAAGAGTTCCATTTTGAATATCCATGATTTAGTTTGAACGTTTGAATCGAGTAAAGTAAATTATTAGAATGAAGCGAAAAACAACTTTGCATTTTGAAGCACATCGGGGACGCTTCCGAGTGTGGAGAACATTGAATACCCCGCTTGAATCGAAGCTGAGCTGAGGTTCGGGATCAAGCCAGCCAACAGTGTTTCTCCAAAATTTATGCTTATCTTTATTTCTGAGTCTTCAAGTACTGAATATATCCCAATTGTCCCAATTGACTACATATATATGTTGTGGAGTGGATGCCTTGGTGCCTCAGGTGTGAGCCCTCCTAGATAGTTCTCTTCTCCCAATCCATTCCCTACAATCCATAGGGCCAACTATAAGTTCGGAATCGACTTTCTATGAATTCGATTTAAAATCGATCAAGGTATACAAAATATATATAGAAAGGCAGAGTTGGAGAAAACATGCTCGGGAGTCCGATTTTTATTTCCCCTCAGCTCTTATCTGGTGAGGGCACTTTTCTCCAACTCCGTATACTTTAACCTGTTTTGGGGGAGATGCGGGGAGGATATACTATATCAGCTCAATAACCCACAAATAAAAGAAATGCACTTTATTTTACTTCATCATGGGTGTTTCAACATCAGATTCTATCATTATTGTCGGCGCTGGTGCTTTTGGCCTCTCGGTAGCACTGCATCTTTCTCTACGAGGCTACACAAATGTCTCCGTGTTCGCAAAAGATGACTATATCCCTTTCGGAGACTTGACAAATGTAGTGTCCCCTAAAAAGCCGTTTATTTTCAATAAAAAAAAGGGAAATAGAATAATTGCTGATGGCTATATTGAAATATAGGTCTATCGTGCAGCACAAGATGCAGGCGTGCGATTTTTCCTGGGACAACAAGTCGACCAAATAGCTTACGTGAGCACATTGGCCGGTAAAAGGAACGCTGGCATCCGCACAAGGAATGCCGGATTCTATCCCTCGTCGCTCGTCATTATCGATGCCGGGGCTGGGGATATCGGTTCATCGGAAATTGGCCAGTTGCATCCGCCCGACTCCTTGGCCATACCCCTTTCTTGCTATACCAACACCAACCCGAATTCCTTCGTTGAATACGTACCACACACATCTTCCTCGGTTATACTGCTGTCAGGAAATTTGGTACAAAAGTCTAAGATGTCTTTGGTGGGACCACTGGTCGTAGATCTCTTGGAGGCAACGAGCGGTCAGCGAACTGCGGTGGTTCCACCTCAACCTTTGTCTAGGTTGTGAGGAAGATCTATGAAGGAAGACATATCAATATCGTCCAATAATTCCCGGTCCTCGAACTGACTTGGACTCCTTGACGTCGACCGAGCCCTACAATGTACAATCGAAGTATTTCTAAACATCCAACTTTCAAAATTCAACCTAAGTTTACTCTGGCCCTCAAAAGCAAGGCAGTTGCATTTTATTTATGAATCATCCTAGACGCTAGAGGTCAAGTTATGAAGTCAATGAGTCAATATTTAGCGCTGCCGACGACGCCTATCAACCCGCTCAGGATCAACCAATTCAGGAGCTCCCGGAATCAACACAGCCCAACCAAGACAGGGACGACAAAGACCCATCGCAAAAGCCTCAGTGATACGGAGGACAGGACGTGGATTGGGGCAAGGTACTCGTCTCTCACGGGCATTTGCTTCTTTACAGCGCTCGATCCACACCGCTTCTGTGTGTCCACAACCACTGATGCCGCAGTGGCCGCGGTACCATTTATAACGCACTTTGCACATGATAAGTGATGGCTGTATTGAAAATGGTAGAGCTTCGGGGTAAGTACTCGCGGTACTAGCCTTGGGTGGAGAAGGCTGTAGTAGAATATGGAGTTTGGAAGTAAATCCATATATTTGTAGAATCTCAAGAAAGCCCTGGAGCTCAATGAAAGGAACAACACTGAATTTGGATTTCTTTCATCCTGGGCTTTGTCTTGTCTGAGGCAAAGGGGTCTATGCATGGTGCAATTATGATTGAGAACAATGCATTTGTTGATATCTTTGTTCCAAATGAACTATTGCAAGATTCTCAGCTTCCACTTGATTTCCATTATACACCCCTGTCACATCCTGGGGGCATTACAATCAGATCAAAGGGGTTGTCATGACTGTCAAGAGATAACCCCATATCGACACTCGATTAATCCTCTCGCAGTAAAAACTATCGTCATTCACGACATGAAACCCCTAAGGAATTTCTTCTTTTTTCTTTTGGTAAGATGAAAGCCTTGACTTTGGTGACAACATCCCCATTCCATCGTACAATGTCCAGCCCCGAGCTGTCGTGTCTCATCAACCTTGCGATGAACGCAACATCCACAGCGACGGCTACAGCATCCTTCCCTCTTCGCACAATCCTCCAACAGAACTCGATGCATATACCATAGAGAATGATATACCATAGAGAATGTGATCGCCATAGGTCAAATGCTCTTATCAGGGGCCTCTCCATAAATGAGTTTCGGACTTTCCACCACTGGCGTTCCAGCAACCAATATCTCTTGTTCAGATCCTGAAGTTCGGCCTGTACGTCACTCCTATAGAATAGCCAGCTTCCCGTGATTTCGGGTTTCTTGGAGATGTATTTCTCTTCTTGGGCAGTACTTTGAAGGTCTTGTTCTATCCGGAGAAGCTCAACCGCTCGGTCAATATGGCACGACCCTTTGCCAACCACATTCCACCGATACCGTTGAAGAGCATTGATATGTTCACTCTGCTTGATCCTGATTTCATCTTGAGTTTTCTCTCTAAGCAAGGGCAAGTCAATTTCTGGTTGAGTCGGCTTGTCCGCAGATTGCATGTAGACTTTTTGTTGACCGCAGAAGCTGTATGCTAGTAGAGACTTGCGTAATTTCCTGTCAGTTATGGAGGATAGAGACGTATCTAGTTAATGCATCTAGTTCATGAGATAGGGAAAGGTCCTCCTTAAATTTAAGGTCTACCGGATGAACGACTCATCCTGATGTCAGATATCCTTCCATGATCTCTAAAACCTGCAGATCTCTAACGGCAGAAGAAAGCTTTTTTTGGTTCGATCACACCATATTAGAGAATAGCTCAGTCTCCCTCCTTTGATCCGAGCTTCGTAGGCCGATGGAAAAACTATTAGAATCATAAACCTAGAGGATGCTGATCAGTAAATTGTGCTCTATAGTTCATCTGGCGCTGCGGCTTGGCGCTACTAGGAGACCTCTACCTAGGTACCCACAAACCTTGGAAGCAATAGTCAACATATAGTTGTCTGGGAATATTATTGGTGTACTTTAATGACTTGTTTCCTTTATCTTGAAGACATATTTAGCTTAAGATCTATTATACTTTTCTGACATAGTGGCTAGCTTGTAGTCAAGAAATATATATCACTAGTTCTCACATTTGCTATAACAATAACCCAAACGCCAATTGCAAACGAACAGTGCAGCGAATATCCTAAACCTTAAACATGCATGGTAAGAGGACACTGGTTTTAGAGACTCATGTCAGATACCATGAGTCAAAAGTATATCTTTTTGGTGATACATGTAGCTAGTGATTCAAAGCTTCGAAGGTCTGTCTGTCAGATTACTCAACAGTTTTTGCCTAAAACCGAATTTGAATAAAATTACCCATACAATTATCTTCATGCACAATCTTGGAAGATTCTCTTGTAGGCGACAAAACCCTTGGTATCTGGACGACGTTGGTACAGCCTGACGTGGACATGACTAAAGCTGTCTATGGGTCTACCTATGTATGTAGGGCTGGGTTGGAAGGGGTTAAGCTTCTCAACCTCGCAATATTGAAGGCAAAATCTGACACCATCTCCCAAATTCCCATGGCAGATCTCAAACCGCCATTTACCGAGGAGACTGCGCAGAAAAAAGTCAAAGCAGCGCAGGATATCTGGAATACGAGGTACGTCTCAGGATTTCCTATCTCTACGGCCCTTGGCAGACCATGCGTTCAAAGGAAGGGGATTGAAGGTCCCATCCCTTGCATTCTTGCCGACTTGTATTGTTTGCCTGTGCGCCCTGGACACATGCGAGCATACCTCATACGAGAAGGGATTATCTTTCTCGAGATGGACTAGTGCTTTGCGAAAATAGATGACGTAGTGATTTCATTGCCCGCTCTGACTATGTGCGATTTAGGGACCCTGCCCGAGTCGCTCAAGGATACACCCCAACATGTATCTGGCGTGTTCGAGACTCCTTTTTTACCGGGACAGAATCTATCCTTGCGTTCTTGCAAGCGAAATGGCAACGCGAGCGTAGTTATCGACTTCGGAAGGAACTTTTCGCTTTCTGGGATGATCGCATCGCTGTGCAGTTTTGGTATGAGTTCCAGGATGTGGAAGATGGAATGTGTTGGAAGCGATGCTATGGATTGGAAGATTGGACTTTTGATCAGACAGGAAAGATGCGCAAACGTATGATGAGTGGAAATAATGTCCTGATCGGACCGGAAGGTAATGGTGAAGGGAGATGGTTTGTAGATGAGGTCAACGTGAACGATGTACATATTACTGAGCAGCATTGGTAATGTTACGATGCATACAGATGTATCTGAATAGTTGAATTGAAGCCGAGGATGGGGTTGTGGTATCATCACTGTTGGGTTCTATATATATTTCATATGGGAAGGATATGTGCGGTCTGGACTCTACTTGACGCCAAAAACCGGATATTAGAAATGAAAATTTTTAGAATGTGGAATGTCTAACACAAATAGACCCGTGTAGTGATAAAATGGCTAATGGCCCTATGTTTGAGGATTGATTTGTTGTTATCCCCCTTCTTTAGGGGAATGCCATCTCCTCCGTCGATCGCAATTGATGCCGACAATGAGAGCATTGTAGGAGTTTAAATTGTTGAATACGTATTCTGACCTGAGATCATTCATCTTTTATTGTTATTTTTAAAAAAGGATCTTACGTCTAGACTATACGCGCCGGTCTCCGGAGCCGTGGTGTGTGTAAAGTGTGAATAGTGGCATGGAACATCTGGAACTTTGGACGCTTCTGCCTTGTCACGACGCTCATAGGTCGAATCCCACAATAAAACAGGCAAACATGCCATGGAGTCAAACAAGCACATACATAGTAAACAATAGAGAGTGCTGAGGACATTCCGATGGGAAGGAAGGAATCTCTCTCATTCCAGTCCAGCCGAAGCATGCAAGCCAACCTCTTGAACATTGACAGTTCCCGATCTTTCCTTCTTGTGTTTTCATCTCAATTTCAGGTAGGGGTCTTTCGCTTGAGATCTTTTCTCTTCTTTTTCCCGCATCTGCGTCGATGATGTGGTGTTGACCAGCCCTTGTCACTCTTTAGTTTTGTTTTTCTTTCTTTCCCAGAAGAGTCTGGAGCCGATCTTTACACGTAACTTCTTTTCATTGCCTCTTGAAGGAGTTGTATTTTTGGCGTTTAATCTACTTTTCTTTTCTGTGCGTTGGGTACTGATATCGTTGTTGGTGTCGAAAGGTCAGCTAATGGGGATTTAGATGGACGACTAATCCCACAACCTTAAAGGGACATTGGGAAACACGCCAGCACGTCTCACACCACATCTACCATGGACCAGATAATGTCGGACGTTAATGACCCTCAGCCGAGGCGTCAGCCCTTGAGAGATGTGTCGAGCCGGATGAACAACTCCAAGTCGCCAAATGTCGAGACACCGCGCTTGAGGATCGAGGAAGCGGAGCAGCTGAAGAGTCCTGACCGGACGTCTTTTCTTATGACCCCAACCCCGCGAAGAAACAAGGAAAACGAGCGCCTCTCCGTGGCCACCGACCTGCAGCCCGACTCAGCCCGAAACTCCATCATGTCTGCAGCATCTATTCTGTCAACCAAAGGAAAGAGGAAAACGCACGTAGGACCGTGGCAGCTGGGGCGAACACTGGGGAAGGGGGCCACTGGGCGAGTTAGACTGGCCAAGCACGCTGTCACTGGACACACGGCTGCTATCAAGATCGTTTCAAAAAAGTCGGCTGCTATGGTTCAGAGTGAGAGTATCGCGGCGATGGACCGTAATATGGGAAACTTCCCTACCAATCCAGCCACCCGACAAATGCCCTGTGGAATTGAACGTGAAGTGGTCATCATGAAGTTGATTGAACATCCCAATGTGATCAGTCTCTATGATGTTTGGGAAAACCGGGGAGAATTGTTTGTCCACACCACCTTGGAAATTGAAAACACACTAATACAATAGCTAGGTACCTTGTGCTTGAACACGTCGAAGGTGGAGAGTTGTTTGATTATGTATCTAACAATGGTCCACTACCGGAAGAAGAAGCCGTACGACTATTCCGACAGATCATTGCGGCACTTGGGTATTGTCATCGTTTCAATATCTGTCACCGCGATTTGAAGCCTGAAAACATCTTGCTTGATTCAAACCATAATGTCAAGCTTGCTGATTTTGGTATGGCAGCACTGCAACCCGCAGGCCACTGGTTGAACACTTCATGTGGTAGCCCTCATTATGCAGCACCGGAAATCATTTATGGTCGAAAATATCGTGGCGACAGAGCTGACATGTGGAGCTGTGGTATTATTCTCTATGCCCTTTTAACTGGTTACTTGCCTTTTGATGGAGGGGATTTGGGAAGCACCCTGCGACTTGTGAAGAAAGGAGACTACATCATTCCTCCCGAGTTGAGCGATGAAGCAGCCGATCTTATCCAGCGTATTCTCCAAAAGCGCCCGGAAGATCGGATATCGATGCAAAGCATTTGGTTGCATCCATTGTTAACCAAATATGAAAAGCTCCACAATGCCATGGTTGATCACTATGTTGGTCCTCCTCCTGCCCTGTCGGTGAATGATTGCGGTCCAACCCTGTCCTCACAGCAGGACATTGATCTCGATATCCTTCGCAATCTGCAGACTTTGTGGCATGACGTTAAGGCCGAGGACCTAATTCAAAGGCTTCTATGCATCGAGTAAGTACTCCTGCTAGTCATCAAGACGAGTTCCATGACGCTAACAAATCGCTCAGACCGACCCACGAGCGGATGTTCTACAACGCATTGGCAAAGTTTCGGGATGAGCAGCTGGAAAACTATCAAGGACAGCCTCTAGAGTACTCAGCTAGTGATTACCACCACATCTCCCGGCCAGGTGGCAGAGTTCGTCGAGGCCGCAGCCAGACGGGTCAGGGTAGCTCCAAGCATCGGGCTGAGTTCCCATCTGTGAAAGGGTTCCCTCGTCGCCTCAGCTCCTTCAAGGAACCGATGTCATCAGGTACTATGGAGAGCTATGACCCATACCGTTCGCCCAAGCATGGTGGCACAGCCTCGGAAGCACAATATGCCCAAATTACTGTCCACCGAGAACCGTCAGAGAATGCTCGGGCTATTCTGTCGTCGCCAAGGGTGAAGCCTCCCCCTTCCATTGCGGAGGAGCAAGAGCCAGAGGAATCGGATGGGCCGGATGGCTCACCATTCACTGTCCTCCAGAAGCGTAAGCACGGGCCCAGCTCTATGAAGTCTTTCGTCTCTTCCAAGGTACCTCATTCCAGCTCCCGCGCTCGCGGACTGTCAACACATTCCATGAGTTATCGTCGCAATGTTTCTTTCCATCACACTCGCAACCGGTCTCATGGATCTACATCTGCCAAACCCAAGAAAAGAAAGATTGCGACACCAAATCAGCAAAATGAGATTAAGCGGTCACCGAGCACCTGCAGCTTGCAACTTATGGCAGATGGCCTTGATCTCCCGGACATGCCAAGTAGCCCACCCCTACCAGCACAGCCAACGGTGGTGCGAATGAATGGTCCGAAGGTCAAGAGCTTGGGACAAATCCGAAAAGTGCGCGATTCAGACTACACGTGGAAGGAGGACACTCGAAAAGTCTCCCATGAGCTCAGCCAGATCTGCGAAGAGGCATTCAATGGAAGCTCTGTTACAACCATTCGCACTACGAGCGGTGCATCAGGATACGAAACACCGGCAACTCCAGTCTCAATGGCAAGCCCTGAGCAAGCTCAGGCAACTTCCACGATCCCGGTGTCTAATACATCCCAGGAGGCATCTCGATCTTACAATATTAAGGAGCTTACTGAGACACGCCAAAAGCTCATCGAGCACAGCCGGGGCCGAAAGGACAACGTCCCTGCCTATCTTTCTGGGGTCATCACTCATCTCGATCGCTTGATTGAAGAAGACCAGGTCCAGAACGGCGGTATATGGAGAGAATTGGACGTGGCACCTTCCCAAGATCCTTTCGTCACTCCACCGAACGAGACCTTCCTCCCTATTAATGAGAATTGCGCAAGCCCTGTCCGCGCACCCAGTGAGACCAGCCCTCGACGTCAGCAAAAGCCAAGGGCTTCGCTCGCTACATCTCAGGGCGGCGATGCTAAGGCAACCATTCGCATGGTCCCCCACAGCTCATTCCGCTCTATGGAGGAAGTCAAGCCGCTGACTATTCGGAAGAAAAACTACAGCAAGTTCGCTTCATCAGACGTTCATGAATTTGCTATGGGTGACTCTACGGGTGGCGATCGGAACTTTTCCATTGCATCTCGACATGCCGGTCAACCTAGTGGGCTGGCTCCAATCGAAGAAGTTCCCTTGTCCCCTAAGAAAACAACAACCCAGGCGCCCGAAGCGAAGAAATGGTCATGGTTCAAGCATCGCTCTCAGGGCTCAGATAATCCCCCTGCTCTCCCACCCAAGGACAGCCACCTCATTATTCCCAGTGGAGGCACGACTGTGCACAATCCCATTACCCTCGAGCCCGCTTCTCCTCCCAAGACAGGGAACACAGAACGAGTCCCAAGACGGAAGACATCTATGGATCGCTTTGGAGGTGGCTTTTTCAAGAAACTCTTGACCAAAAAGTCCACCCAGAGCATGCAAGAACCTTCTGCTAGTGAGTGCAACATCGCTACCTTCCGTCCAATATTCTAACCAATCTATAGACAAGGAGACAGACATCCAAACCCTGCCACCCAAGGATAATCGTTATTCTTCTCTGATGTGCAAGGGACTTGCAGACACCGACAGTTCTGTTGAAGCTGATGATCCTCCAAACCCATCCCGCCACAAGCGCCGCTCAATTGCCAACCACAACTGGTTTGCCCGGGTTTTCCAGATCAAGCCTGCTACCCAGGTCATTGCGCTCAACACATCGAAGGTCAAAGGACGCAAGGAACTCTACAAGCTCCTTCGCGAGTGGCGGGATTTCGGCATGGAGGACGTGTATCTGGACAAGACCAACAGCATTGTTCACGGTCGTGTCAGCGAAGCAAATTGTAAGTTACTCAATCTCATCTGACCTAACACTTGTACTAATGCCCTTTAGTCCTCCATCTTCGGGAGGTTGAGTTCACTGCTGAATTTTACACTGTCCTTGAGCACGGCCACCAAGCCAACCTCAGCTTGGTCCGCTTCAAACAGGAGCGTGGCGCCGCTTCGTCTTTCAACAAGGTCGTTGAGACTGTGCAGAGCACACTAGCGCGCCGCGGCATGGTTGTTGAAGACCCATCTCGTGCAAAGAAGATGTCGCGCGTTCTTGACTCTGTCCCTAACCACAGATAAGCTATTTCACGACACATTTCCTTGATATCCCCTCGATCTCACCATGAAGTATCTCCATCAAATACTGTCAGCCAACTATCGTCTTTCACTCCTCGACATTTCATCCGCAAAACACCCCACTAGCATGCTGCGTTCCAGCCCTGCAAAAGCACTTTCTTTGCATCTCATACCGTCCAACCATTCATCCACGCTCGTTTTCATCTCATGCAAGACCCAGAAACCACACAGGCCTAGTACTGCAGGCCACGTCCATCCATTCATTTTTGTTTTTTTGTCCCTCGATCATTCCTTGTCTGTCAGCCACTTTCTCTACTTGTTAATTATCCATTTCTTTTCGGCTTGTGTGTTATTTCTGGATTCCTTACCCGTTAGTCAATTCCAGCAGATTTTCTACTCCCTCGTTTTTCACTCTTCATTTCCCGTTTTTCCACTTCGATACCTTGGCATAATGCTTAATCTCGGCGAGTCGATATTCGTACCCCAACCCATGTCGTCGCTGTTCTAAATCATCGAAGCCTAGGAAAACAAGTCCGTGTATTTAAATGGTGCCATTGAAGTGCTAGTAACTATCCACGAATTGTACTATCCTTTGACGTTAACAATATAGTCTCAAATCATCTGTCCAGATTAGGGCAAGTCACGTGGTACGTCTCTCGTAGGTCTTCGCATAGGTACATATGTACATCCATAGGCATCTGCTCCTGTCCCGCCTACATGGTACATACGCGGTCTAGGTAGCATGCTGGATGGGTAGGTGCATGATGTGGTACGGAAAGAATGCAATACTCGAGCACCATTATGCAGCCAAGATTCCCCCTTCATAGGGACAAACTATACAGCCAATATAAGACTGGGAACCCATCCAGCCCCTCTAACGCTCCACTCTCGATGAGAAAGGGCATAAGCAGGAAGTAAGGAAAGGGGAACCCCAGAATAAAGAGAAACCTAGGAAATGGCGCTCGTCCGGATCGGACCGGATCAGAGATCAGATCGGATCAGTTGGATCTGCATAGCCAGGGATGAATACTCGACATAATTCGCATAATATAATTTCATCAGAAAGCGCTCAGAGATACAAGATCCCAACGGAATAGCATGCGGCAATAACTGAAGAGCAGAAAGAGTGATCAGACAACCTCCGGATATAAGTATAAGCAGATATTTGATAACGAAAAGCAGGCAACGGTAAGAAAATGAGAAACAAATATAAAAAGATCAAAACTGTTCCAACGAGAATAATCAAAGCAAAGGGAAAAGATGACACAGACGACCCACGTCTTTTAATCGCGTAGGCGAAAAACAGATGGCCACACATACATCGTAGAAGATGTAACAGAGTAGTAAATAGACGAATGCCTTCCCAGTAATATAAAACGGAATGAAGAACCCGAGGAAAGGACAAAAGCCGACAACAGTGCAAAAACGCGATGAGTGAAAACGAGACAAATTGCAAAAACAGATAGCCACCCGAAATTCAAATAACAATGACAATTTCTGCGGCCCGTAGCGATGAAATGAATTCCATGGAAAAGACAGCCGGAGAGAGTGATTTGATGGTGCAAGTCCAGAATGCATTCATGCTAAACCCGTGAGATGCGAGTTAAGACAATTGAAAGTACATGAACTGCATGCACCTGGAAACATGCCAAATCACTCTCCTGAGGAAATCCAATTCTTGGAATTGCGATTATTCAGATATCGAAGCCGAGAAAAATAGAAAAAGAGATAAATAAAAATTCATATGCCAATAGAACCAGAGCTGGAAATCTCAGTGTCAAGCTCAAATTCGTGCTCGTGAAGCTCGTGGGTTCGCGTTTGTGACCTTATAAATAGATCAGAGAGTGAAGTTCTTGTCGCGTTCATCGTCCAGGGTACTCGTCATTGTCTGGAATGTCATCCCGAACTCCCCTTGCAGCCAAATGCGCGCACAACAGTCCGACGAGACCTCAAATCTTCAAATTCCCAGCGCTCGACACATGGCTCTCGGACCGTGTGGCCAGCACACAGCCCATTCCGAATGATCCTCATTCCTTACCGGTCCCGCATCGCATTCTTCATGCGTTTCCTAGTTTCCACTAGGATATGAAATAGCAGCGTAGGGATTACTATTGCGGGCCGCGGCGATTCAGCGCGTTGAGCATGTCACTATCGGTGCTGGAGCGGCCTTGGGAATCGCCGGGGTTCAGCATATCGCGCACGTTCAATCCACCTCGTTGGGAGCCACCGGGAGTAGAGCTTGGCGGTGGTGTCACACCCCCTGGCTGAGGGGTACCACTTGACTTGATTGGCGCGCTGCCCGGTTGAGCGGGGGGTACGCTGCCCTGGTGTGGAGTCATAGGCGCCTGGTGGGGCTGCATAGGTGGGAAGGGCGAGCCGTGAGGTGAGGAGGAGGGGCGCGTATCGTAATTATAAGCCGATGGCGGCGAGGTGCGTCGATCGTGGGCAGGCGGAGGGGGATATGCGTAAGGGCTCGGCGTAGTGTGGGTCTGGTATCCCGGAGCAGACCCAGCAGGTGTCACGGGAGCCAGATTGGTCGGATCGGGGTACTCAAATCCCGAGTTTGAGCCGCGACGGTGTCTCTGCGCATCAAAACATCAGCTTAGATCTCTGTCTCTCCATCCTCTTACCAGAGGGGGAATGGCGGCCTTACCGGATCGGGCATAGTTGACGCAAGGGGCAGCGGGGCACCATCCATGGGAGGTCGTCCGTTTTGATAGTACATCCCTTGGGGCGGCGGCAAGGTGGTCTCTGGACCCTGTGGCTGCTGTTGAGGGGGCAGAGGTTGTCCGTGGGCGCCGTACAGGACAGGCGGTGCACCGCGACCCCCTGGTCCTGGTCCATTCTGTCCAGGTCGTAGATGAGGGTAGGCGGTGTGTGCAGGCACAAAGGCTTGGGTTTGCGAAGAGACCGGAGTGAACATGCAGTCCTGGTTGAATCGAACACAGTTGCTGCACCTTCCATCTGCGGAGGTCTCGAATCCCGAGCAACGAATCTGTCGGGTAGAAATTAGTGCGTGGTAACTCGGAGATGGGGAGGAATCGCCCCCCGTACCTTCCGGCGCCGACAGTACCGGCATGCAATGGCCGTTCGCTGTCGCGGAGCTGCTGCTTGGTAAGGCCCTTGTCCTGCTTGCGGTCCATATGCATCGGCGCGATAAGGACCCGGCGGAGGTGGGAGACGGTAGGGATCTTGCGCTCCGTGGATAGCATTCATGGCTTGTGGGTGCGGATATCTTGGATCCGGATACTGCGCCGGGGAATATTGCGATGGGGCGTATTGCGGAGGAGGGGGATACTGCGCTGGCGCGTATTGTGCGGGAGGGGGATATTGATAGGCACGGTCCTGGTCAGGTGGCGGAGGGTAGGAAGTTGGCGGATACTATGAAGCTATCAGCAACCGCAGCCATCGCAAAGTCACAGCGCTGTGAACTGGCTCCGAAACAGCACATACTGGGTAGGAAGCCTGATCACCCGGATTGTTCCACTGAGTGTCTCTAGGGTCTCTAGGATCTCTTGGGTCTCGAGGATCCTGGCGATTTGGATCACCCTGACGGCTAGGGTCGTGATCGTTGAGATTGCCCGACATTTGTGTTGTTGGGGGAAGAGTAAGACGAGATGAGTCAAGGATGCAGGGATGTGACGTCGAGTAGTTGAAAAAGGGAGATCGAATCACACGGACAAAGTGAGCATAGCGCGGTCACGCAGGGGAAGGGGAAGAAGGGCAGATGCAGGAAGATCCCAAAAAAACGGAAACAGAAAAGAAATAGGAAATAGGAAAGCAGAAGGGGAAAAAAGAAAAAAAAGGAAAAAAAGGAAAAAAAAAGGAAAAGAGAGAGCCTAGGAGATTATGACGTGAGCAGATATAAGGAA
>CAJVRC010000843.1:1285891-1323402 GCA_911456345.1 Penicillium egyptiacum
GCAGAGAAGAGAAGAAGAAAAAGAAGCTCAGATCGGAATGGGCAGAGAATAAAGGAAATAAAAGGAAACGAATTATTTGATTGGAAAAGCACAGGGGAATTTTTAGAGAACGGGGTGGAGCCCGGGCAGCGCGGGCTAAAGCGGCGCCAGTGACCCATAGACATGGAGAGGGGATTACTGTACAGTGTATCTATACGCCCCTGGACGCCTTGTATGTAACAGTTTTGTGTGTCCATGTCGAATACTTGCATGGATACATCGAGTACGGTGACCTTACCTTACCCTCTCATTTCGTCAAGTGAAACATGGGAGACCAGTCTTTGAACCATGGAATGCAATTTAGGGTACCAGATTTCCCGTTGCTACGAAGCCGAGAACGGCGACCGCTCTTATTTTCTGATTTCTTTTCTTTTCTGATTCTTCTTTTTTTCTTTCAGCTAGCAGTAGCGCCCGAGAGTAACTTTCCACGTGTTTCGCCACTCTACGGTGTTATCGAACAATATATCTACAGAATAATTGAAAGAGTTCTATATGATCAGAACGATGATTTCAAGTCTCAAACTTGACATCATCAATAATGTGGCAGGTGACCTCTCACTTGCATGGATCAATCCATGCACGTCAATTCCTCCGAGTGACCCTTGTTGCGTATGCCGTCCATGGACGAACGACCGCCTCGGACCGTAGTCGCACAACCGCAACCGGCCCCGCGGAACCAGGATCATTTTCCATGGCGATGGGCTCGGGTCGGGGCGACACATTCCCATGCGCATCGAGGTTGGTTTGATTTATTTAATTTTTTATTCCAACCATTTAATGACATTATTGTATACCTTATTGTGATTTTTCTTGCCTTAACCAGGACTACCTAGTTCATCAAAGTACATGGAACTACTGCATGTAGGTACTATGAAAGAAAAAAAAATTCAAGCGGTGAAAGCGTGGCGATCAGACTTCAGCTGAGGGAGTGGGGTTCAGCTGGACCACTCGCCACTCTTCAACACGAATGGAGCATCCATAGGAAGACAAAAGTTGGATATGGAAGTATAGCGCGAAGTCTGTGGGAGAAAAAAGTGTGGCGAGAGCGGATCCCTTAATTTCTATGACTGAAAAGAACCAGGCTTTGGAGGGAAAGAGGGAGAGAACGAAGGTGGTGGAGTGCCCTAAGTTCCCAGGGCTGTAGCACTGGTTCCGGAAAGCCCATAATGAGCCAAGGTAACCTGCATTAGCGCTGCGCTGACAGGGCGGGTTCCTTGTCCAAGAGCCACAACCACGTTGTACGGGGGCTATTTAGCGTACGCCCCCCCGTCACCGCCAATCCCTGGTGAAGTTTTCAGCCCAAGTCATTTGCAATATACCGGGAATGTGGGTTTCTGAGATATGATATGAGTAATAGTAGATGGTCATAGCGACGGAGGAAAAAAGAAGAAAAAACAAAAAGCCCACCCTCACCCTCGGAACCATGGATTGAATAATATATAGTAGATTGTAATAATACGAGTACAATTGCGCAGGATTAATCAATCAAGTTTCGGGGTACTTGTCCCACGGGCCGCTCCGGCCTTCCCGCCGATCTATGCATGTGTGCCATCTGGCAAAAATACCTCGGTTGTTACAGTACACCATTTGTCTACGTCTCGAGAACACATATATCTTCTAGTCTATCATCGTTGGCGTTATCTAATATTTGCATTATATACCTACATATACATAATATGATTATTGGAATAATGTACATACTAAAAATAGGCACGTGTATCTAGTGTCCCGTTGAGATTTCCGGTTTCATACATAAATATAGTACACTGTGGGTAATACGGAGTAAAACGGCGTAAAATGGGGTACCAATATAAGACAATCCTTTTGAGGCCACGTTTTTTGAACCCAATCGACTGCATTGCCGTCCGCGTCTTTCCGTTCCCCACTCTCAGGCGTGGCCTGTTCAGCTTTGTCCCTCTACTCTAGCGTACTCTCAGAGACTCTCAAAGGTCCACCCGATCCAAAGATGCTGGCCACTCGATGCTGTTTGTCCAGGGGACGCGCTAGCTGTTCTCAAAACTAGCTCATCCGACAGGGACTGAGCGTAGCTTGTCGAAACTGAAAGCCCAACGCTAGGGGACCCATTCCGACCGGGCCTTTTTGCAGGCTGCGACGTTCCATCGTAAACTTTTTATTATTTTAAATATATGAATATTTTGTACCTTTTCTAGTTTCAACCTTTTCAACTTCCCATTTAGTGGTTTATTTTCTAATTTATTTTTTTAAAAAAAAGGTTCCTTAAGTTTTCATTCCAATTGCAAGGTTTCTATTAGCCATAGGAACCCCTCCCTTACCCACACGGGAGCGCGTCTATCAGCAAGGATGGAGACGGGTCGGGCACTAATAGGCGCAGCCCGCATGTCGTTACAGTCACGGGAACACAATATGCACCAATATAGTAATGAAAAATAATAGGGAGGCCAAGGTCTGTGCTGGGGATCTGACGTGGCGAGTTTTCCCTGCACTGTGCCGGAACGAGGCAGTGCTTTCAGAGTCGGTGTACAACAGACTCGAACGTGCAGGTCGTGTGATGAGAGATGCCTGATGACTACCTGATCCTGGGAAAAGCATATGCGAGATCGGCGAGTCATCATTAGCCGGGCCATTGATCTTTCTTTGCTCTTTTGTTCTTTCTCTCTCGGGCTTGGGCAAGTTTCTTATTATTATTATTATTATTTCCTGATCCGCGTAATGTTCGTATCTGATTGGTGTCTCCCACCATTTTGTCCATACCTCGTCAGTCGCACAGGTGAGACTAAGACTAGGACCGCCATGCTGCACGCTAGACCTCCCAACTCTATTCGGGCGCCATTCGGGAGACAAAGCGAGTCAATCTCACCTTGCTTTTTCTGGATGCTGTTTGCCAAGTGATTTCTCGGGATCGTGCGTGGAGCTAGTGACTTTGACATTTAATTAATTAATATGCGGCTTAACCGATTCCTTTTTTGCTTTTTCGAGTACCTTTTGCTTCTTTCGGCTTGCTTTTGACTTTTCGCATTTGAAACTGCCTAAGTGTTTTTCGGCTAGATTGGATGGTATGTGATTTGCATACAGATGCAGCTAGGGCACGGTATCACCAACCTAACTCAACTGCAGGTGCCTCATAAAATCGACGGAGAGTCTCTCACGGGTTTCAAGGTCGATCCCCGCACGCCCGGCGTCTACCTTGATCCCTGGGTTTAAGTTGATTGGCTGTTCGAAGTCAACAAACATCATGCTCGTCGATGCACCATGACTGAACAAACAAGACAAAAGTGACATGTGATTATTCCTACCCTAAACGTTTACATCAAGTGTATACCTACGTATCTTGTGAGCCCTTGAGTGATAGGATATTTGATATAATTCGAGAGTAAGAGTTCGATTTGGGGGGTACATCCAATAGCATTGATGCTGACGATGGATTATAGACCTACGGTGGCCGTGAACCGCGACCTCATAGCACTAGAGATATACGTTGGAAAGTCAAAGTAACGTTCCATATTTCGCAATACTTAATGTTGTAGTATAACCGTTTTATTCTTTGTGCAGGCTTAAGGCCACCAATTAGGAGCCTTGTGTCCCAAGTCTTTACCAAAACCATATAACTATATAAACTTATCCTCTGAGCATACAATTGCGTGTTTCATATCGATTTTTCGAACTGTTTTCGATTTGCAAGCGACTTTGGAACACCATGACCGGGGTCTCCGGGGACCAGTTCTTGACACTAGTGAGGATATCAATCTTGAAATGATCCGTGAAAATCCATGACAATATACTGACAGACAGAATACAGCTTTGGATGCAGCTGCTCAATTATCTGCGCCGCGGACAGCCGAGTATCGAGTTGATATCTGACCACCAAGACATGCTGGACTGATAGCCGTGGACCGTGCCCTAAATTAACAGCATCGACCAAGAACTACATATGTGCATATGTAAAACTCCACAATGCATACAAAATACATCCAGGATGCACTATGAAGAAACAAAATGATACCACCCGGTCAAATAAATGGAGTCCATTCCAGAGAAGGAAGGTGCTCATTTCAATCCCAGAATTTGGGGCGGCGGAGTAAAACTACCCGGGCAATCCACATTGCCTGCAAGCCCAAGTTTAGCCTAGCGGGCATGCCCGACAACGGGCCGAACGCGGGCGCTTGCGGTGGCGATATCATGCGCGTCAACTGAGTGCTTCACTTAATTCTGAAATTTCTGTGTTCTTTTGTTTGCACAACGATGTTGTACATTCGGGATTTGGCTGGGGAGGAGTGGGAGATTGTAAAAAGGTTAAATTGCAGATTGCACGCGAGGGGCTTCGTAGCCATTGGGTGCTGACACGGGTAGCAAGATTGCGTCGAAGTGCCTAGAACTGTATATGTGTCATGTTGAGGGGAAAGGCAGTAGTAATGTCTCAATTTGGAGCGTTGCCCGCCTGCTGTAGTCCGTCCTACGCAGTGTGCAGCGTGCAGCAACTAGAGGTGATATGACTGCAGAGCGAGTGTTAGGTACGTTATTTGGCCCCGCGCCAGTACGAGGGCTGCAGTAGCAATCCGGGAAACGAGGCGGGGACTGACGAAAGAAGCCATGTGCAGGAGGCGTCAAGGTGGGGATGAGATCCCGGTTTCAAGTCGAGGACTTGTGAGAGACAAAAGACCCGAGCTAAGGCATATGTTGAATGAGAAAAATAAAATGGAGAAATTCGACAGGTAACAAATACGAACAACTTCATACCACAACTCTCGTACCACATGAGCACGCCCAGAAGTAAACAGTAAGGCAAAACAGAACAGATTGATCTCTCCACCTCCCGAGGTCCCGTCCAATGCCAAATAGGCGCGTGTGATTTTCCCAATCATGTCACTGATCGGGCATCACTACACTGTTGAGATACGTCACCTGTTCGAGAAGCGGTCAGAGGTCAGCGGTCAGCGGTCAGCAATACAGAGTATACAACATAAAGGTTATTGTCTGCACGCCCTTCCAATCCTGTCAAAGCGGGAAGGGGGGAAAAACAACGATAGTAACACCTGCGCTGTGTTGGGTGGGTAAAAGGGACGGCTAACACCGCCAAAGCGGCTAGCTCAGAATGGAAAATAGACTAGTCAAGAGGGGGCAAAACCGGCGGGAAAGGGAAATCGGGAATCGATAGATTGGAAAAGGGCTTACGAAAGGCTCCATGACCCTAACCAAAGCAGCAATCTTCTCTTGTGCATCGTCTCTAGTGAGTTCATCATCCGCAATGGGCTTTCCAATGGTGAAACTGCGTAGTCGAAGTAATTTGATGTTCTTGTTGTCCGCCTCGTAACCCTAGAAGGTGTGTCAGCGGTCAGGAAATCCCTTGGATCAGACGTGGAGCCTGGCGCAAGTGTGAACCATGGAACCAAACTCGACGGCGTGGGAATAAATCCCCTTCTAGGAAGTGCGATTCCCCCTTTGAGATCAGACTGCCAAATTGCTTTCCTGGGTTCCATGGTTGCGTCCCGGGAGCGAAAATTGGCCTAAAACGCGTGTTGGCCTTTCCCGTAGCCCCCGTGCGCGTGTCATTCACATCGCTTTCGATATTTTGACATGAAGCACTTGGGATACATGGATCTCTTGGATTCTCTCGAGCCGTCATGTGCCGGTTTCTTTCCTCTCTGGGTGAGAAGCCGTGGTCGCGCCTATCAGCCCGACCAAGGCATCTCTTGGTCTACCAGAAGGATCTGGTCTCCATGATCTCAGAGGATAGTACTGGTCGATGAAAATGGGAGTAATTCCGTTTCCAAGACCAATCCGGTCGGACGATGGACGCAACCTCGAAAGCGAACCTTTTACCCCCTGCCTTGAAGACCTTCGCGTCCCAGCCCATAAATAATAAAAGAGCAGCTGACAATGCACCCAAGACACAAGGTGATGACG
Source organism: Penicillium egyptiacum (assembly GCA_911456345.1). Classification (NCBI taxonomy): domain Eukaryota; kingdom Fungi; phylum Ascomycota; class Eurotiomycetes; order Eurotiales; family Aspergillaceae; genus Penicillium; species Penicillium egyptiacum. The sequence continues at coordinate 1,291,814 of CAJVRC010000843.1, forward strand.
GGAAGGAGTAAAGTCTGTCTCAAGGGGCAACATACTTCACATTGGGTTTAGGAGGAATAGAAAACAGAAAGTTCATACCTTGGGTTTCGTCTTGAGAGCAGACTCCTTATTGTGATGCGTAAAAGCATCCACAACCGCATCGGCATCGTCGGACACTCCCTTCAGAAACTCACGACGCATCTCCGGCGCCCGGAGTACCTCCTTCAAGCCAGCCGAGTTCTCGTCGATGTCCTCTCGCAGCAGTGCAAGTGGCTCTGGCTCGGGATGCCACAGCCCGCAGCCTACACACAGCTTGGTATCAGCCGCAATGGATGAAATCACAAAAGGAAAGGCAGGATAGTGATGGCAACAGCCGGGGGACAACCTACCAACAAAACAAGAACCTGGCTGGAAGTGGACATAGTATGCTGCGTACGGGCCCTTCTTACCAGTCCGAGACCTGCACCATATTAAGTGACTTGTCTCCAAAAGAAAAAAGTCATCGAACATTAACACTTACCAGGCAGCAGAGAAATGGGTCTGTCCATTTTGAATCAGCACAAGCACCACTAACAGCCCACAGTACCATACGCATACCCGCCACATACGCATATGTGCGACAGGGAGATCGACACAACTCGGGGAGGAAGATAGCATACCTTGTATGGAAGTGGATTCTTGCTGAAGCGAATATCCCTGTGGACGCGGAATACCTGGGGCAATGCGTTATGAGCACCAGTCACAAATAAAAGACAGGAGTATCCGCAAGCCTACCAGGTCCTTCACAGGAAGTTCCGGAATGGTAGCGTCCACCTCCGCAATCTTCGGCGTGAGGGAATCAACGAATGTCTCGAAGTCCTTCTTTGCCGCTCGGTAATCCGGATCATGCGCTGCGCAAGTCAGCCAGCGACTCGATAACTGGGGTGTACGTGCGCTTCTAACCTTTTAGCCATTGGCGGTCATTGTTGGTAGCTAGATCGATCAAAAACAGCCTTGTATTGGGATGCAGCGTCTCATCCCGGTACGGGGTCTTTCCCGCGTCCCGGGCCTTCGGCTTCGCGATGATAACTTCTTGCCCTGGCTCTAGGCCCGCTCTAACGCCCTCGCGCCAGAGCTCCTGGCCCTTCATAAGGTCGTGTCCGCTGCCGGTGCTGTGTCGCTGCTTTCCCCTCGCGCTGGGGTTTTTCTTCGCATGCTTGTCGGTGTCGGAAAGTTCTTCCGGCTCCGCATCCTCGGCGGGGGATTCCTCCTTTGCTTCCTCGTACAAAGAGCCAGAAGATCCCCCCGCAGAGGCGTCGGACTCAGAGTCGGGCTCATCGGAGTCTTCCGGCTCGAAGTACTTGCTCTTGCTGGTCGTGGACTTTGCCTGACGGAGGGACAGGTCGGCGTTTGACTTGACCCGCTTGACCCCCGGTTCGGCGGCGGACAGTCTGGCTGAAGCGCGTCGCTTTGACGCCATAGGCGCTTCAGGCGACGCAGGATCAGATCGAGACGACCGTCGAGGCATACTTAGATAGATGAATTGAATGAAAACGATCGAACTTGGCAGAGTCTTTCTCCCCCCTTCTTTTTCTATAGGTTGAGTTAGAAAATTCCGATTTTGTACTTGCCAACTTGGGAATCAAGAAAAGCAGAAAAGAAGCCAAAATTACTGTAGATGAAGACAAAAGTGATGCATCGAATTAAAACCAAAAGGGCCCGCATGCCTTGAAAACCGGCTGTAATATACGGCTCCGCTTTTAGTTCTGGCGCCATTACGGTTTTTTTCCCGCTTTTTCCCCTCGAGATGGACGTATGTATCTTTTGTATTTTGAGCGAAATTTTATTTGAAGATGTAAAGAAAGCCAAATTTGTTGGAATCCGCTGTCTGATCCAAACAATGAGTATACATTCCGATCGTGATCTGTAGCTGAAGGAACCGATCGGGGATGAGACATGCACATCGGTGGTCGTTTTAGGCTGGCCACTAGTACTAGTACTTCGGCTCAACATATTGCTGTCTTTACGGGGTCGCAGAAGGTCATTGACTTCGCCAAGAGCCCCCAAACCATTTGCATGATGTCTCTCCTTCCTTTCTCCAGGTCCTAAACCCATGAATATGGTTATGCAAGATCGGAGAATAAGCGTCTTTGTATGGTACGTATATAGCGATCGTAAGTTGCCCGAAATAGATGAGGATCATGCACTCGATATGACACGCTCCTACCATGAGCATCTCGGTGTATCTCTCGTCACCTTGAAGGAGGCTGTTATATCTGGCAACGTGAAGCGTTAGCCGTGTCTCCCTATCCCTAATGATCCAATATAACCTCCCCAACAACTCAGCTGGTACCGATCAAAGCGCTTAGCTGAGTGGCAGTCATACTCCCTCTGTCTCTCCAATTGTACTGTAGCTCGCGCTCGTTGGTCTCTTCCAAGGGCCGATGGTTGGCTGTCGATAATGAGAGTTCAGTTGGTAACATCTGAGATCTGCCCCCCCACAATTTAGTCACGAATGTATGTTTCGAGATTGGCCGGCAAGTGTTGGTACGTGTGTCGTTAGGACCGACGTTACTGAGTGGTCAGAGATTATTGTCTGATAATTCCATAGCCCCAAGATCAACATCAAGAGACAGAAGGTAAATCAGAAGCAGAATAAGTCAAGATGAAGACATTGATGTAACCAAAGCAGAGAGCGAGTAGGAAGTCAGAACTAGTAGAGTACTGGCCTACTTCGGCAGTCACCCGGGAAATAAAGAGGTGATGTTGTTAGATTGCCCTGGGCAACCTGGCCTTAGTGTGCTGCTACCTAATCTTGACCAGCCTTACATTGGTGTCCTACTATATGCATGTTGCCGCATAGCCTACATAGCCTACAAACAAGCAAAACAACGCCCGCTTAGAGAAAAACTACCCGATGCAAAAAGAACAAGAACGCAAGAAGTAAAAGCAAGCGCAAAAATTCAACGCAAACTAAAGCTAGCTAGTCAACTAACTGAGAAGTGACATCAGAGCTAGGGAAAAATGAAACTCAGATGAGTTTCGGTCACAGGGAGATCTCGCAAACCGGCCAAGCACATCCCGAAGGCAGCAACCATGAATGGTCGATCTCGCTGGAAGAAAAAGCAAAGGAAAAAAGCACACAGACAGAAGAGACAAGGGTTTGTTGCGTGTAGCCGGTGGACGTCTCCATACATCCACGCAGAAAAAACCGGGAAGGGAAAGACCGAGAAGAAAAGACCAGAGAGAACAACAGGACAGTTACCGGTGTGATGGACCAGTACTCCTCACGCGAGACACTGGTCCAGGGTGTCCACCACTTCCGATTACTTCTTTGCGGATCGGGTACCGCAGCCAGCAGCTCGGAGCTCATCAAACACCCGGCGATCGAGGTTCGACAGGCGGGCGGCGTCGGAGCGAGAGCGATGGCTACTGGGAGCGATCGAAGGGACTGGTCCGAAAGGATCAGAGGACGACCGAACATTCTGCGCAGTTGTATGGGGAGCACGGTAAACAGGCCGGATCTCAGCCTGTCCCTGAGTTGAGTCAACAGCAGGTGCCTCTTGAGTTTGAGGCATACGCCAGGTAACCGACTGCTTGCGCGGCTTGGCTGAGTCGGATCGTTGGTGCGGCGGAATGTATGGAGGGATCGATGCGCGAGGCCGATGGGTGGGGGTGTCCAGCAGATATTGGTCAGCATCAAGTCGCTGAGAGATATCACGGGAGTTACCGGGGACATTCCAATTGTTACCGTGCTCACGGAGGCGGTTGCTGGCAGCTGAAGCAGTCGAGCTTTCCTGAGGAGCAGGGCTGGGATTTACCGAGCCAGTGTGGGATTGCGAAATCGTTCGCTGGCTGTCAACTGAAGCAAGACTGTGGGTTGGCGACGAGCCAGGAGCAGTGCCGATGGTTGAGACGCTGGATTTTCTTCTGTGGAGTTGTTGAAATCCAGTGATGATGAACTTCCGAAGTACACTGGCTTCATAGATAATCGCATCCTTGAAGACCATGTTACGGGCAACGTCGTCCTCCCACTCAAACCAGAACCTTCCAAAGATTCTCTCGATCTCAGGATGAGTATGTTTGTTCGGCAGACCGTCATTCTCGGTGCGCAGAACAGAACCGTTGGACATGACATAGGCATAGAACTATACCGATTGGAAAATGAATTAGCAATCTTTCAAAAGAAGACAAAATCTCAATTGTATCTCCTACCTGAATGGCGGCAGAACTCTGTCCGGGAACATAGGTAAGAGTATCAAATGGGAAGTAAAGGCACCAGTCATGGTCCAATGACTCAATTCCTCTCTGATCCTTTGAATACCAAGCGAAACAGTATTTCATGCGAGGATTGAAAGCAGGACAACAGATCCCTGCATGAACCAACTCGTTCAGAAGGCGGATGTCCAAGCCCACTGTGTTTACCTTCTGCATACGCTCCACCAGAGTCTTGATCAGAGCAACAAGAGTCTTGAAAAGAGCATTCCGGTGATGCACAGTATAAAGGTGGGTAGCGTGCCACGGGAACTACAACATAGGACAAAGAACATAAGTATAACATGGAAGAGCAAATGTAGATGTATGGACAATGAATGACTTACTTTCCAGAGAGTGGTGATGAATGATTCATAACAGCGTTGAGGAACCTTGCTAGCAAATGCACTCTGCGACGTGTCAGAATATCAGCGACATGAAAAGTAAAGAATAAAGAGCGAAGTCAGACGTACACGGTGAGGTTGTTCGGCATGACGGGTCAGACAGAAGAGCTCCTCGTCAGTGAGGAAGCCATCAAAACCGGTAGACCAACTGTCTTTGTTGACAAGCTGGACAGGCTGTCCACCCTCCCACGAGATGCACTTCGCCCGGGGAAAGGCAGCCTTGAGAAGCTTGGCTGGGGTGCTGAGTTCTATGTCAACATGGCGGCTGCCCATACGCGGGGCGCTGCCAGCGTCGTAGGCACGGTTGATTCGGCCAACAGTATCTTCAGCATCCTTCTTTGTTGGGAATTCAACATAGCAGTCCATGGTCTTGCCAGTGGACCGTTCCATGATGATATGAATTGGACATCCTTGAGAGGATGGGAGCAGGTTAGCACTGCGTCCAAGGAACGAGGCCACCTCCTGGCGAGTCACAGTGTACGGGATCTGAGTATCGTAACTAATCGTTAGTAACGGAATATTGAATAAAGCATCAGTGCAGGAAGGATATGGTGAAAAGGGAACTCACGTTAGAAATCATCAAAACACCATTACGAGAAGCTGATTGCATCTCGGCGATGCTACCAAATGGAATGGAAGACGGCTGGAGGAGCTCCTCGATCGAGAAGTTCTCAAAACGCTCGAAATCCCCATAATTGGGGATCCCACCCAGATCAAATGGCCAACCCATGTTGGTCGCGTTGGGTGAAGGAATACTGGGTTGGAAGACGTTTGCTGTAGTGAGATTGTTATCAGTGAGGTTTAAACAGTTCTAATGGCGATGGTACAGCTGGTCGACCGATCAGGACGAAGGGAGCAAGAAGATACTTACTGGGTTGGATCCGACCAGCAAAGTCCACGGGATTGTGGTAGACTGGAGGTACGGTCTCAAAGGGATACTGATAGAATTGGGACTGAAAGCCGAGAGGAGGATAGGGTTGGGGCACAAACTCAAAAGATCCAGGATAGTATCCAGATGCTAACTGAAGACGTTGATTTGCAGAAGGACGGATGGTGGAAGTAGAAGACGAACTTTGGTGGTGGGAAGAAATAAATGAGGATGGGGTTGAAGAAATGGGAGGATGAGATGGGAGGGCAGAAACCTGAGCAGAAACTTGAGGAGCAACCTGGGGAGGAACTAGAGTAGGAGGAATCTGAATAGAAACTCGAGTAGGAGCCTGCGAGCCTAAAGTAGAATCAGATGATGATTTCCTGAGAGGCGCAATTCCAGAAGGTGAGTGTTTGCGAGTGTCAGTGACAGGCGCAGTCACAGTCTGTGAGTCTCGTTGGGCATTTTCATTGAGAGTCAATAGATCAAGATCAGCTGCCAGGAGGCCCATACTGGCAGGCCAATCGTCGATTTCCTGCATATGCCCGGAACGTTCGCTCATTTTTTAGGGCTGGAACCGATATCAGATGAAACAGATAGTGCGTGGAAAGAAAAATATTTTCGAGGGATAGTGCGTGTGGATAGGGAAGCAGCTATTTATAGGCGTGGAATTAAGCTACGTCGCGCGGGATGAGTCGTCGGGTTAAGAAGATACCTCGGTGGTGTCGAATGACTGCTTGAGAATATAAAACCATGGATTTTGACCTCAATCTTCTCAATAAATTCATAGGGTATACCAAATATTTAATATTTTTAAATTAAAAATAGTGAACTAAAGTAGTATTTAATTCGTTCTCTTCAACTCTGTCATTGTGGTGATTCATTTAACCTCGAGGCTAGGAATGTTTTTGTATCCTGTCCGCGGTACGTCTTTAGCGCGACGCACGTATATCGGCGGCGACTTTTTATCTCCACGCACTTCTTCCGCATTAACTAAAATTCCACAGCCTCCGCGGAAGTATTTCCATTTCGCCCAGCTTCAGTGCCAACATTTCTCTACCACGCACTCATATACTCTACCCCTCCTTTCTCCACGCACTCCACCCAGACAATATCTATTATCCACGCACTCCTCCCAATCAGACATAAGCTTTCCAAGTTAGTAACTACATACGTAGTTAATCTCCCCAACTCCCTGTTTAGACGGACATTCTTCACTTTATGCTCAAATTACACATTATTGTCATTGTAAATAGAGTTGGATCTACATAATAGATTTTGTTAGTATAAAATGCGTCCCCTCAATGGTGTCTCTTTGCCCTGTTAGATTGCTCTGGGCCATGAGCTCTTGGAGATATGTATTGTCTCACTGTTGTCGAGAAGCTTTGGTCGCTGGTGTAGTTCCTTCTTCTTCATTTGTTACATTATAGCGTTATGGAGGTAATTCCCGTCTTGATGGGGACTGCCAGGCCAACAGTAGGCTAGCGTACTCGGTGAGGCATTACGCCGGTGGAAAGCGTTTGCTGTGCTACAAGAAGAAACGAATTCAAGCTGGACGAAAAACATCGATCGACGGAAATCGGTATAAGGTTCTCTCTTAATCAATGAGCCTAGGCTATCTGTACAGGAGTAGAAAGTGGGAAACACAGGACCATTCATTATTCGGAATCAATAAGAAAACGCTGGGCACTTTAATCGAACTGAATGATCGTCAGCAATTGAATCAATGGTAGACAACTCAATAAAGACATACCGGTGTCAGGAAAGACTCGGCAACAAATCGAGCACGGGCATTCAACTAGTGAGCTGTTAGTAACTTGCGACGAAAACGATGCATCCATACACATACGAAGAGCTTCATCTCCGAAATCTCCTTGTCCACCTCTTCCATGAATTCGATCACGAAATCAATTAGCTTGTGGGTGAGCATTTTTTCCGTGTGGAAGTTCGTAATGAGGAAACTGATGTCATATCCCTCCACTGGCTTCCGGCGTAGAATGAAAAAGGACTCCGCTCGCTGGGTGAGGAACCGAGTGAATTTGTGGACAAGAATATGCTCGATCTCATCTGCCTGCTTGATTCTGATACTTATGCGTACAGAATTGTAGCTTGGCTCAATTTTCACCTTTTCATTTTCATTCCTGCTGATGTGCAACCTGAAAAACCATCAATACGTATGATCAATGCGACCTTGGGAGAAATGACGGCCAGACGTACGGGTTCAGTAGGATCTCGGGCGAAGAATTTGCCTCAACCTCTGGGCAGTTGCTGGTGGAACCGAGTATATTAGCATCTTTCATGTCTAACATTTGCAGCATGGCAACTTACTGCCGCTCGGATGTCTGAGAAGCGAAGTTGGAGATCGTAAGAGCCGCGGTCAGAGAGGACCGAACACTAGTAAAGTAAGTGTAAGCAAGCTTGCCGCTGAATACTTGTCAAAGGTCGAAACACACGCCTGGAGGTAGGGCCGGAGAGATTGACTCTGATAATCAATTAGTATAGAACGGGCTGGCTGATTGGAGCTGTACCCACCATGGTGAGGGGCGTTTGTCGAGGCCACGAAGGATGCAATCGTCACGGAGGATAAGACGGCCCAGAGCTGGTTGAGAAGAAATTGAAATTAGCCCTTGGTGAGGACCTTTCGACCCAAAGCAGTGAATGAGAAAGGCAGTTCCCTGGATAACAGGTTGTCCTAGGCAGAAGAGGAGTTGACGTCGGGGTGGGCGGTGACGATAGTGGTTGGGCGGTGAGTGAGCCCCACGCTTCCTCCTCCCACACGCTGTTTACCATTTGCCCCAGCAATCGCAAGCTCTTTCAAGCTCTTTATCTTTTTCACATCATCCATCCCTACAATTTATTGAAAATGGCAGCTATACCGAGTATGTATGGATGTATTGGCAGTCCCTGCACCACCACTAACCGGTACACAGTTATTGTCAAACATGCCGGCAAGCGCCACGAAGTCGAGCTCGATCCTACGTCGAACGGCGAAACACTCAAGTACCAACTCTTCTCCTTGACTGGTGTGGAACCCGACCGCCAAAAGGTTTTGGTCAAAGGTGGCCAGCTTAAAGATGATACACTTCTTTCCTCACTTAATGCCAAACCCGGGCAGACGTTCATGATGATGGGCACCCCATCGGGAGGTCAAGGTTCTGCTGACCTTGGTCGGCCAAAGGAGGCCGTCAAATTCCTGGAAGACATGACCGAGGCCGAGGTGGCACGACAGGAGGGTGCCACCCCTGCCGGTTTGCAGAACCTGGGGAACACATGCTACCTCAACTCTTCCCTACAAACCTTGCGGAGTGTCCCGGAGCTTCAGGAAGAGCTCATGCGGTATCGGCCAAGTGGAGGAGCTGGACAGTCGAGTCTGTCAGACCTCAGCAGCTTTGGTATTGGTGGCCTTGGAGGTTCTCGGGATTTGGCCGCTTCTCTGCGAGATCTGTTCAAGCAAATGTCCGAGACCCAGGAGGGCATTCCTCCTCTGATGTTCCTCAATGCTCTCCGAGCCGTCTTTCCTCAATTCGCCCAACGTGACCGAAATGGACAAGGATACTCCCAGCAGGATGCCGAGGAGGCTTTCTCCCAGATCTTGAACCAGTTGCGGACTAAGTTGACCATCACCGAGGGCGAGGGAGAGTCTGCCACTACGACCTCATTCGTGGATAAATATCTCGCGGGCCAATTCGAATCTGTCACCCAGTGTGAGGATCCCGCCGCTAAGGAACTCGGCGAGCAACCGAGTCAAAGCTCTGGTGTTTTCTATAAGCTTGATTGTCATATCGGAAAAGAAACGAACCACCTACAGGATGGAATTTTGGCCGGTCTCGAAGAGGAAATCGAGAAAAACTCTCCTCTTTTGGAGCGCAATTCTGTGTACAAAAAGCGTTCTCGCATCGCACGATTGCCCAAGTACCTCACAGTCCACTTTGTCCGATTTTACTGGAAGCGCGAGACACAGAAGAAGGCTAAGATCATGCGCAAAGTGACATTCCCTGCCGAGTTGGATGTTGTGGAGTTCTGCACCGACGACCTCCGAAAGCAGCTCATCCCTATTCGTGACAAGGTTCGCGAGATCCGCAAGGAGGAGCTGGAAGTCGAACGTTCTCAGAAACGCCAAAGAGTTGCCGAAGAGCGTGCGCAGCGACAGGCGAAAGAGACCAACTTGGGCGACAGCGGGGAGCCAATGCAGAAGAAGAAGGCCGCTGAGGAGAACAAGTCTAAAGTCAACGACAAGGAAGGCGACAGCCAAATGGAGGAAACTTTCAAAACTGATGCCGAGTACGAAGCAGAAAAAGCGGAATCTATCCGCGTTGCGAAGAGAGAGCTCCAAGAGCTTGTCAATCAACGGGGCGCTGGAGACAGCGGAACCAACCAGTCTGGTCTGTATGAGCTTCGCGCCGTCATTACCCATCAGGGAGCTAGCGCCGACAGCGGTCACTACACGGCATATGTCAAGAAACAGGAGCGGGATGAGCCTCAGACAGGTAACAAGCGCCGCGAGACGGACGACAAGTGGTGGTGGTTCAACGACGATACAGTGACTGAGGTTGAGGCACAGAAGATCGAGACCCTTTCGGGTGGTGGTATGTGAACCACATCCTACAATCCAAGGCCATTGCTAATAATATATCTAGGGGAGTCACATTCTGCCCTCATTTGCCTCTACCGCGCGATTGAGCTGCCCAAATCCGAGTAAATGGATTTGCCTTACCATCGGTTCACATTTGAAAGAAATCTGCAAATGTTGCCTCTAGATGAATAGAAACGATGAACATGAATGATGCTCGTCTCAAACGTCTTAACTGTTACCAATTGATTATCTTATACCTTGCAACGATCCACATTCTGTAGTCCTCATGGATCTTTAGATCTCTTCCACCCGGGCACCTCCAGTGGACCTAAAGATAAGTGACTAATAGCATATACACGTGACCTTATTGAGCCTCGGCCCGAATTGTCCAAGCTCCGATTAAATTAGCATTTTAATTCTAAAGGATTGGCAATGTGACCACCATGATACATTATCGCAGCATCCTCCAGTCGGCCCTTCGCCAGTCATCGATACAGACACCAAGTTCTTGGCGGCCAGTGGTCCGAAACGTCAGCACCGCGGCACAACCAAATGCCTCACGAGAACCATCACGTTGGACGCGCCGCCTGATCTATGCTGGCATCTTTGGAACACTCGGCGTCGGTGCAGGAAAATGGCTGGACAACAAAATTGCAGCTCCAGCGGCCCCTGGGTCGTTGGAAGACCAAATGGAGATTCAGGAAATCCAGCGGGTGTTCGATATTGGACTCCCCATTGTGCAGGAGCTGCGTCGTAACCCCGATTACGTGGAAAAGGATGTCTACGAAAACTTTTCGGATAAGCACAAAACCCATCGGCTGACATCAGGCCCCTTGGCTGGCAGTAGGGGCTTGGGATTACAGGTTGGTCTCTCGTTTTCTCATTGGGGTCCGAGGCATATCCATCTCATGAATGCCGAACCTTTTGACTGCCGAACCTTGGGATCCCGCTTTGTCTAACTATTCTCATATTTGACAGAAAGTTTTCTGGAACGACAAAGAGAAGAGACTCATTAGCGTGGTCTTCTTGGGACCAGGCCTCGAAGGCTGGCCAACCATGGTCCACGGGGGCGCGCTAGGCACTGTAATCGATGAGAACCTGGGGCGCGCAGCCATTCGGCATTTCCCCGCGCGGACAGGTGTCACTGCGAACCTCGAGCTCAACTACCGGGCGCCGGTCCACTCGGACAATTTCTATACCCTGCATACAACCTTAGATCAGGAACGGAGCACGGACACCAAGGCATACGCCAAGTGTGAGGTCCGCGACATGGCAGGCCGACTATGTGTTGAAGCGACAGGTCTTTTTGTTGTTCCCAAGACCCTCAAGCTGAGCAAGGTCGGGGAATATTTCTGAACTGCGGAAATATCCCACTTGACTGCTATCCTGATGGCTTGAATTCTACGAATACGCGGCTTTCTTCGACCGTGTGGCTTCTTCGAAGCTTTGGCCAAGGTTCTAATACACCCAGCACCGGCCTCCCCGCCCTCTTGGACGGAGTCAGCTGAAAGGCACGAAACTAGCAAGGGAAGACCAGATCTCTTATATGAACTATTTCTGTACAAATATGCGCTATCTAATGACTTCTTAAAGATACAATGTCTCTTGTACATTCAGCAAGGCTATCCATTCAATACTCACTTGAAAGAATAGTGCGCCGCTTATGCGGCCGGAATCTTCTTGATAGTCTTCCCAGGTAGTCTTTTTTAGATATCTAGTCTGTATAGATATTTTCTCCCCCATTCTCAGTTTGTTGGGTAGGCAGCAGAAAAGGACGGTAGGAGGCTTGATTTACGAAAGGGAATTTTCTATGTACAGCCTTTGAAACCCTCCAGGTGTCTTGTTTTTGATTTCGGGGCTGATCCCCATTCTGGCATGGGCCTCCGGAGGACTCACTCATCCATGGATGAACCAACTGGATGCCTCCACCTCCACGTTTTCTCCCCCGCATTTCCCTAGCGTCTTTGACCAAGATCACCTTTATGTATGAGGGAATTGCCAAGCTGCCTCGGTATTTTCTGGATTTCAAGCATTACTGTCCCGGCTATCTAATTCATGGCTCATTAGCTTGTTTTCATTTCCCCACTCTGATTCATTACATCCCCGAGGACATTTCCAACATGACATACGTGACTGGTCCACTGAACTCAAATGGATTTATATCCTCTCATCCTTCTTCGAGACTCTGGACTTACTTTAATATCGTCCACATTTCAGTCGAATTCGAATTACATCCAATTTGGTTCGAGTTGGGGCCAAAGTTAAACCCCCGTTTGTTTACAATTGTGCTGCCCTTGACTCACGCTCATCATGGCGGAACCAATCCTTCAATCAAGTCAGCCTGTTGACGAGAAGGCTGTTATGCAACATCACGAGAACATTGACACTTCACAGCATGATCACCAGGAAATAACTAGACCGGGCTCGGAGGAAGGTATGCATGAGTCTGAGAAGGATATCCCGGTAGGATTGGGCTGTTCAACTTGTGACTGCAACAATACTGACCATCAGGAAGATGACCTTCCGTCGCTTCATGGGATTTACTGCCATGGCTTTCTTGTGGACTGGGAGTCAGATCCCAGTATACCTGTTTGGTATGTCAAAAGGAACATGGAAGCTATGATATAAATTTTGATACCTTCTCATTAGGCGGTATCCCTCCCTACATTTATGGAGAGATTGGTGGAGCAGACCGATGGGTGTGGTTTGTGAGTGTATACACATTGAAGTATAAGGTTAGCGACTAACGAGCTTCTGCTTAGGTTCTTGCAAACTTGCTCGGCCTTGCCGGTGTATGCCCTTTCGTTGGATCTCTATCAGATCTACTCGGACGCCGCCCAGTCGCTATTATTGGAGCATCTCTGATAGTTATTGGAATGATCATCTGCAGCACAGTGCACACAATGAACAACTTCATCGGTTTGTATTGTCTAGATATCAAAGTATATAGACATTCACTGACATGGATACAGCGGGAATGGCCATCGCTGGTGCCGGTGCCGGTGTCAATGAACTGACAGCACTGGCTGCAACTTCCGAGATGGCGCCTACTCGAAAGAGAGGAGTCTATGTGTCGATCCTTATATTCACCATCCTACCATTTTGCCCGTCCGTGTTATGGGCTCAGCTTATCGCATATCACAGCCATTGGCGCTATGTCGGTGCGTTCTGTGCCGCGTGGAGCGCTTTTGGTCTACTGATCACGATTTTGTTCTACTTCCCTCCGCCACGAGTCAACTCAGCTGGTTTGAGCCGGAAGGAGATAATTGGACGAGTCGACTTTGTTGGTGGATTTCTCAGCATCACTGGTCTCATTGTCTTCTTGGCCGGTTTGCAATGGGGTGGATATATGGTATGCTTGAAGACATTTTGTGTAGGGCTATATCTTACTGACATCTTAATTTAGTATCCATGGACATCTGCTCATGTCCTGGCACCATTGGTCATCGGGTTCCTTCTGCTCGTTGCTTTTGCTTTCTGGGAAATCTATGGAGCTAAATACCCAATTTTTCCATCTCGCCTCAAGCAAGAGCCTCGGATTCTAGGACTTACCCTCGTCATTACTTTCATCTCTGGTGCCAACTTCTTCTCCGTGCTTATGTTCTGGCCTACAGAATCGTTCAATGTCTACGGTCATGACCCAGTGGATGTGGGTGTCCGCAGTATCCCCATTGGTTTTGGGATCATGGCAGGAGCATGTATTGTGCTTGCGCTGCTAAGTGTGCTCCGGGGGCATAACAAGGAGCTCTTGATCGTTAGTAGCGTGCTGATGACTGCAGGTGAGTTTTGTTGATGGGTAGAGAGTTCCCAAAAAGCTAAGTTGTTTTTCTCAAAACAGGATGCGGTGCTATGGCTATCGGCCGCACCGATAATATGTATCAGCTCTGGGGAATTCTCATCCTTGCGGGCCTTGGAATTGGAGGGATTGTGGTGCCGGCCTCGATTATTACCACAATCATTTGCCCGGACGTGAGTTGTCTTGCTGGAAGGGGGGAAGTTTGCCTACTGACATTGGCTTTTGCTAGGATCTGATTGCCACTATTTCTGCGCTCACCCTCTCTATTCGCGTGGTCGGCGGTGGCATCGGCTACACCATTTACTACAATGTCTTCATCTCTAAGTTTGTCCCGGCAGCAACACATTATATCGGTGGTGTGATGATGAAAGAACTCAACATCACCGACGTCGAACTGATTGGTGAAGCAATTGAGCTGACAGGTGCCTCGTTGCTGAGTGAGCTGCGCACAATCCCTGGTATTGCTGGTAATGAGACTGCATATCAAATGGTCGTAGGGGCTGGTCAGATTGCATATGCCGAAGGGTATAAATGGGTATACTATGTCAGTATTGCATTCGGTGGTGTCTCCATTGTGGCCGCCTGTTTCTTGGGCGACATCCAGAAGTATATGACAGACCATGTTGCCGTGGTAATGTGAGGGCGTATCCCAATTGCGATTTATGCGAACTGTTCGTTCACTTACAGGAGATGTCTTGACAGCGAGAACAATGTATCAAAGACGTCATTGGAAGAAACATATTCAAGAACGAAGATAATAGTACGGCAGTGTATAGCCGCCAGTGCGCCATATCGTATTTTGCCAGCAGAACATTTCGTATATGTGTATTTTATTGACTATAGAAATTGATATTGTAGAAGTTGAGATATTATAGACAAGAATACTCGGCCGCATATACGGCCGTAGTCTAGTGGTCTTCTTAGGTAGTCTTCTCCGATAGTCTTTTTATATGTCTTTTTAGTGGTCTCTTTTTGTAGTCTCCTTAGGTAGTCTTTTTAGATATCTAGTTATATACATATTTTCTCCCTCTTCTTAGTTTATTAGACAGATAGTAGAAAAGGGCCAAAAAAGGCTTAATTTGCAAGAATGGACCTCTACATAACCTTTACAAAATTAAAGATATTATAGAGTGTGACGCTATAGAACATTGAGTTAATATGGCAGAAATTGATTACTATTAGAATTTGTACGAAGAATAGTAAAGGAGCAGTAAATGAGATCAACATGGGGCCGCCGATCATGACGCGCCAAGCCCGGCGACTTTTTTTACTCGCGAACCTCGATACACGCAACTTCAATCAGCAGCCATGACATCCCACCCTTCCGCCAAGCGGAAACCTTTCGCTCCCTCAGGCCCACATGGTGCAGCCGGGGCATCTCGCAAACGCGCCAAAACCTTTGATGCACGCACCTTGGCCGTCCAGTCGGCCGACGCCGCCCTCTCCGCGACGGGCGAGCTCGATGTCGCCGCCTACTCCGCAGCTCGCGCATTTGAAATCCAGGCTCTAGAGGAGGGGATGCAGCGGTCGAAAAATGCGCTCACAACCAGAGCCTTCCAAAAAGTTCCCCGCTCCCTACGGCGGCGGACGGCGAGTCATAATGTCAAGCGAGTTCCACGGAGGTTGAGGGCTCGAGCCAAGCGAGAGGTATTTATTGAGAATGATATATGGATTACCGATGGCCATTGACTAACCCGCTATTTCAACCCTAGATGGCCGAGGATAACACACCTACAGTGACAGCCCGCAGACGCAAGCCATCCCGGATGATGCGCATTCGACTCGATACCGCTCGGCGACTACAGGCTATCAACTCGAAAACAAAGGCCCGACGGGCGGCCGCAAAACTAAGGCGCGACCAAGTGAACCAATCTTCTTTGGAAAAGGAGGGAAGTCACGCCTTCGATATTGCGCCACGAGTTCCCAAGAGTAAGAAAAACAAGCTGTCGAGACCCATTCCCGCAGAGCCTAAGTACCGCAAGCGCCAGGCATGCAAGACATGGCTGCCTACTCATTTGTATCATGCAAAGCGAGCTCATATGGCGACGACCAAAGATCCGATTTGGCGCTTCGCTGTTCCCTTATCCCCCACTGAGAAAAGCTATCGGCCTACGCACCGTGCTCGAGGTGCCCGCGGTGCCGTGGCGTGGGATATGAGCTATATGTCTACTATTCAGTTGGAAGGAACGGAACCAGCTATCCAGGCTGTCCTAATGGCAGTGGGTGTCAACGGGGACAATGTATGGGGCAGCAAGGGAAAGAAATGGAGAGCCGGGACTCGGTCTCTACAGGCCTGGACATTTGAAAAAGATTATCCGAAACGTCCAACTGCACCGGTGACATTGATATGGTGTGCCAAGCAGGAAGATGTTGAGATGGTTGATGCCGACCAACCTCAGCCCAAGTCATCTAAGAAAGATCACCGAAAACTCTGGATAAGAGTCCATCCTTCGGCGTTCCTCCAGCTGTGGACGGATGTCCTTGGGGTATGCAAATCGCAGAGCCCTCCTGTCATGGCCGAGGACCTGCGATTCGAAATTGGCACTATTGAGATCACAGGGCCAGGGTCTACTGAGGCCTTGTTGGCGGCATTGAAACCAATTCTTGGGCCAGACGGTAATGCTTCATCACCACAGAGCCCGGAAGCCGTCTGGCCATCCCTTTTGGGGGTGTCCAATCCGTCCTCACTACCGCATAATGCCCTGCTCTCTTTTGCTATTTCTGATCCTCGCCTACACTTCCCGCCACGCACACTTCGCGCCCCCGACAACGAATCCCACATGAATGACCTAGCCATGTTACTTTCTACATGGCATCCGGACAAAACGCAAGGTCCCTCTAAGCTGTTCGACCGATCAACTCGGTTAACAGCGGCTCGTCAGCTCCCGAGCCAGAAGGCTATCAACCGACGCCGCACTCTTGCCGGTCCCGGTCAATATCCGCCACCCCAACCATCAGACCCTCAAATTCCAACCATGATACTCGCAAACAAGCCGCAAGCCCGGGCCAAACGCAGCAATGCCCCGGGGTCCTGGACCGTATTATTACCATGGAAATGTGTTGTCCCAGTCTGGTATTCCATCATGTTCTACCCACTATCCAGCGGAGGAAACCCATTGCTTGGCGGTTTGAAGCAGCAGCAGCAGCTTGCCTTCGAAGCAGGCGAGGCCTGGTTCCCTGGAGATTTCCCAGGAACACGAGCTGGCTGGGAATGGGGTAAGCGTGAGACCGAGAAATCACGACGTGAGTGGGAGCGACGTCCTAAGGGCCGGCGGCCCGAGTTCGATAATATTTCGTTGGGCGATGGTCGTCCAAAAGGCGAGATAGGCCATGGATGGGCGTGCGACTGGGAAAGGCTCCTTAAAGGGCCGAAACAGGACGATGCTACGACAGAAACCGCCGATGGCAGCCTGGTCAAAAAGCCAACCGTGTCTGAGGAGGCTGAGAAAAATGACCCCTCTAGTCCCATCATCCCACCCCTCAATATTCACAATCTTCGTCTTCCTCCGGCCGATACCTACCAAAGCTTGAGTAAGCTCGACAAAACATCCGTCGATGTCTCCACTCTTGCAACAGTCTATCTTTCGCTCACCACGCGAGGCACACCCACACCCCGTACACGAATCTACCGGCTTCCTACAGATCCAGCTCTACGCCAGAAATGGCTCGATCTTGGCTCAGCAAGGATCAACAAGCCTGGACAACCGAAGCCCTCTAAGGGAGGAAATACTGCGCCCGAATCTGAAGAGGCTCGGCATCTCCTTGCCAAGGCTCTCATCTCATCTACTGATGGAGAACCTGACTCTGAGCTATTGGATGTACCGACCGAAGATGACCTGATTGGTTTTGTCACTACAGGAAACTATAATCTTTCCGAAGGCAAAGGGACAGGCATCGGGTCTATCCAGCTTTCAAAGGTATTGGCTCCCGATGTCAAGCTCTCCGAGAGAAGAATGTGCATCATTCGGGCCGCAGGGGAGAAAAGCGGGCGTTTAGGGGTGTGGGAATTTGTGTGATGTCAAATTCGATGAACCTAGCCCAGCAGTGGAGATGCCCAATTGTGGTTTGAACACCGTCTCTGCCCCAGTCACCTGATACTTAGTACATCTTTCTACTAGCAAAAGAATAACCCTCCCAAGGGTCGAACAACAAAGATCCACTCTCATCCATGGATTAACTCTATCCTATTCAGATGAAAACAAATGGAACAAAGAAAAATGCACATTCTATACATACAGTACAGCAGCTCTCAGCCCAAAATCAGGTCCCATAAAACGTAGAGACTTCATATCAAGCCGCTGTATTCCCGAACCCACCAATCTAACCCACAATGCGATCCACGAAAGCAGCCTCCATACGCGCAACCTCACGCTTGAAAGCATCAACCTCCTCCCAGCAGTTCAACGGCCGGCGATCATTCAACTGCAAACAACTGGTAACATCGGAACGAGCCTTAGCAACGCCATCATCAAGCTCCACAAGCTTCCTCCGTCCATCAAGCTTGCTCCGCAGCTGCTCGATCTCGGCAGCTACAGAGTCGCGCGAGATATCGCGCTTAGCGACGGGCTGCGCGGCAGCAGCAGTCTCCTGCGGCGCGGCGACTGCAGGAACGGGGTCGTGGTGGCGGCCGGCGAAGGGGATCCGCGGTGCGTCCAGGTTCAATGAGCCGGCTGGGTAGCCCGAGGTGGAGGGGGCGAGCGGCGCGGTCGCTGCTGTGACGGGCAGGGAGGTGGTGTCTTTGGACTCGGAGATGCGCTTCTCGATCTCGGCGAGGGTCTGCTGCTCGCGTTCGCGGAGGCGTTGCAGTTCCTGCGCGACGCGGTTCTGGATCTCCAATTCCAGGGCTTTGGCGCGGGTGGAGTCGGTCTGTTTGATTGGTGGATTGTGAGATTTTTGTATTGAGCTGGGGATTTGCTTATCGCCTTGTTGTGCTCACCTCTGAGTTCGATTGGAGTGCATCGACTAGGTTTGAGGAGAATTGGACGGGAGAGTTGCTGTGCATGCATGGTTAGCGTTGGCTGTAGGATGCTTTGGACGAGCTCCGCGCTGCCGCAAATGGTGATGGTATCTTGAGAACCCCATTAGATCCGCAGGAACAATCTGCCCTTCGCAATTGGCGCCAATTGGAAGGTAGGCCCCGTTTTCTCCGCCATCAAGCACGAAATGCCGCGGAAGCTGAAATTGAGGTCGGAGAGCAAATACCTGGAGAACACATGTTGTGAGCCAGCTGAAGCCTCAGGCTTAGAGTTTCCAGCACCCATTTTTCGCAAAAAGGACGAGTCCTGTTAGGATAGAAAGACAGTGATGGTTCGAGATGCCCGCTCACACCCGTTCAGTTCGGAGGATGTTGGAGGTCACGTGGCTTTGTGTTAGTCATCCTGAGCCTGGGGCCGCCAGTTGCCGGCTAGTCTCGACATGCCCAGGTGCATCCTGACAGTCAACTACGGTCAACTATGTACGATGTATCATGTACATTGGCATGGTATTCAAGCGATATCACTGCTTTCTTTAACAGCAATAGGCTAAATTACCGACGTGAAGGACTCGGTACCGATAAACTTCAAATACCAAATGGAGGTTTGCAAACAATATGGCTATGACGTATTAAAAAAGAGATATATGAGAAAACCAAATAGCAATACTTAGGAGGATGAAAGAGTCTCCAAGGTTTAGTCTACGCTTAGTCAAATCTTCAACGCTTGACTACATGAGAAAGAAAAAGCACTATACAAAACAATGTGCCGTATAAACAAAGAATATGATTGACTACTACGCTATTTATGCATGGTCTCCATGCCAGCAGGGTATGACCATGACTCCTAAGGCCTGGTGTACATGTTGAATTTCCATCAATCGAAAAGCTAGATAACCCTAATTCTTTCTAAATGTTTTTCTAAATGTCTTTTTTTCAGATGTCTTGAAATGCGTTCCTAGTCGGGAACTATCGATTTTGATATCATACTAATAGTACTAAATTGGAGTTCAGTGCAAAACGTCAGCCCTCTAAGGCTACTTTCAAATGCCCGTCATCATATTCCGGTCTGGTTATAAACCAATCAAACTTCCTTAGATGTGATATATAGGCAGGACTAAAATGGAATGGTGTTGTTACGATCAGAAATTTTGAGGGTCGAAAGGCAGGCGAATCTTACGTAGAACTTGTTCTTGTTGGAAGAAAAGAAGAATAACCATGGAACTACATATGCATTAATAAGAGAAAAGCCACGTGTCTCGTCATCTCCATGGGGTTTCAGACACCGACACTCGGGATTCCGTGCATTCGGGCCATTTCATCATTCTGTTGGCTCTGGGGCCGAGTATGCCGGGATGGGGCCGATCTATCCCGATCTCTATGATGTACAGTGCACATACATGTACGTGGTACATCTGCGTATAAGCACGGCATAAATGTCAACAGTTTCAAATCACGCAAATCAGCATATGCAAGAAAGAATACACTTTGGGGGTTGAATACCACGCAAAATACCCGGGTTATCCCCCGATGTGGCATTTGTATATTCCCGTCCCCTGCCCCGGTCTTAACCTGTATCGCTCACCGGTGAAGCCGGGGAAAATATGCAGGTAAAAACGATTGACCAGTAATAACGTCTCCCCACATTGCCTAAGTCTGCCAAAATGGAATGTTCATGGCGTCATGGAAAAAGGAAAAAAAAAAGAAAACCTAACTTACGAATTGTGGACTGCTTTCGGTCATAAATGGGATCATACCGTAGAATAACAAAACAATATTGAATGTTTCTTGATTTCTCTATTCAAAGAATGAAATTGAAAGCGTACAATATAACATAAAGGAGCATTTCTCTCCGGTGAACCGGCAATTCTCTAAATACCCTAACAGTACATTGTGGATACATCGTGAACAGTGACCGTTGTTACGGCGAGGGACGTACTGCCAAGGTACCGAACTGAGGACTGACCTCATCCATGGATGGATGCCCCCCCCCCCTCCGTCATCCCGCCTTTGATGTTCTGTGTTTCGAGTCTTCCTTATTTCTTCTCCGATTTTCCTCCTTACCTTCTTCTTTCCACCCTACTCTTTTCCATTCTTTCTCCCATTAGCCGGTATCTCATCTCTCTACCCAACCCGGCTATTCTCATTTCTTGTCCCACCATGTCTTCTTCACTATTGGACCAAGCTACGCGCATTGCGCGTGACTTCGACTACCCCGCCGAGAAAGTGCAGCGCGGGGTTGCCGAGTACATCAAGCAGTCCAACGAGGGCTTGGCCAAAGAGGGTACCACCTTGAGCCAAATCCCTACTTTCGTGACTGCGGTGCCAAATGGCACAGAAAAGGTACGAAGGCAGACTACTTCCAACGGGAATTGTGCGCTGATTCTCCTTGTTATAGGGTCTTTACTTGGCAGTTGATCTCGGTGGCACTAACTTCCGTGTGTGCTCGGTCCTCCTGCATGGCGATACTACCTTCTCCCTCACCCAATCTAAGATCCTAATTCCTCGGGAATTGATGGCCTCTGGCACATCGAAGGATCTCTTCCTGTTCTTGGCCCGTCAGATCGAGGCATTCCTTCGCATTCACCACAACGAACACTTCGAGGCTCACCAGCTCCGCCGACGGGAGGGTAACAACGAAGAGGACCTGTTCGATTTGGGCTTTACCTTCAGTTTCCCCGTGCGCCAGTGTGGTATCAACCGCGGGACACTGATCCGCTGGACCAAGGGCTTTAACATCCCCGATGCGGTTGGCCACGATGTTTGTGCGCTGCTTCAGTCCGCCATTGACGACTTGAACCTGCCAGTGCGCGTGGCTGCGCTAGTGAACGACACTGTTGGTACTCTCATGGCCCGTTCATACACCTCGCCAGGCGAGACTGGCACCTTCCTCGGTGCCATTTTCGGAACCGGTACCAACGGGGCTTACGTGGAGAAGACCAAGAACATCACCAAGCTCCAGCACATGAAGGATGCCCACTTTGAGGACTCCACAGGCGAGATGATCATCAACGCTGAGTGGGGAAGCTTCGATAACCACATGAGCGTGCTCCCTACCACAGTGTTCGATGATGAGCTCGATGCCGACAGCAACAACCCTGGCGTGCAGATGTTCGAAAAGCGTGTTTCGGGCATGTTCTTGGGCGAAATTCTGCGCCGTGCACTCCTGTCTCTACATCACACCGATCTGGGATTGTTCAAGGCCAACAAGAACTCCGAGGTCGTCCTTCCTGAAGGATCTATGCTCTTCCGTCAATGGGGCCTTGACACCAGCATGCTGAGCTCAGTCGAAGCCGATAGCAGCGAGGATTTGGTGGATGTGAAGACTGCATTGAAGGATCACCTCGAGATTGAGAACCCCAGCCTCGAAGAGTGCCAGGCTGTCAAAACCATCGTTCACGCCATTGGAAAACGTGCCGCTCGCCTGAGCGCTGTCCCGTTGGCCGCAATTATCGTGCACACCAACAAGCTTCAGACAGATGATATCATCGATATTGGTGTCGATGGCAGCCTCGTTGAATTCTACCCCAATTTTGAAGGACATTTGCGTGAGGCTTTGCGCGAAGTTCCCGAAGTTGGAGTTGCAGGCGACAAGAAGATCCGCATTGGCATTTCCAAGGATGGCAGCGGTGTTGGCGCAGCTCTGATTGCGCTCGTCGCTAACAAGACCGATGGCCTCGAAATTCCACATGAGAACTAAATGACCCGAACTATCCTATGCTTCCCTTCATTTACGTCTTTTGCTGGCCGGACCTCTTCGTTTCTCCTGACCTTTACAGCGGCCAACCTCTTCTCTCTCCCCCAGCGAATTTGAAAGCTGGCTTGGTCGACCTCCTGATGTTACTCAAAATCTCCGACCTGCCACACTCCGTTACCCCCCCGAAAGAAAAATAGCCGACTCAAACTCCCTTATCTTTCCCTCATCCGAACCCATGGTAACACTCAGCTGAAATCAAGATTCAGACCTTGGTGGTCATCTTGCCAACTCGCAGGTGTTTACTACCTGCGGGTGCGGGCATCCGCAATTATCACACCCATCCCGTCTCTACTTCCTATAACAATGTCACGTTATATTGGAGCTGGGCTTTTTATTTGGAGTCGCAGAGACTTCCCTCGAGGCCTTCCCGGCGTGGAATGGCATGCGATGACAGTACATTGCATTGAACTGGCTTCTACACCCATTGTCATCTTCATTTCTTGTCTATTTCTTATTTTCACAATTCCATTGCTTTTTAATGAATATCTCCAAGTAGATGTACCCCAGAGGCGGATAACTCCAACAATATTTTTACACCAGTCCTATTGGCACTATATACTTCTGAAACTGAAACACATCAACTGGGCAACATCCTCTATTTACTAATCAAGTATGATATTAAAATCGGTAGTTCCCGATTAGGAAGGCATTTCAAGATATCTGAAAGAAAGACAGTTAAAAAGAACATAAAAGAATTAGGGTTATCACGTTTTTGATTGATGGGAATTCAACATATACACCAAGCCTTAGGAGCCATGGTCATACCTTGCTGGCATGGATACCGAAATAAATAGCGTAGTAGTCAATATATTCTTTGTTTATACGGCACATTGTTTTGCATAGTGCTTTTTCTTTCTCACGTAATACAGATGGACTTACACCAGTCCTATTGGCACTATATACTTCTGAAACACATCAACATCCTCTATTTACCAGGCTCATACCCAATAGCCTGAGGTGCATGTACAAAGTCGATATGACCAGCCGAGCCTGTCAGGAAGCACGCCTTGCCACCATTGACACTCGGATCAATCCCAATGAAGTTGCCAGGGAACCCAATATCAAAGGTAGTCGCCGCCTCCAAAAACTCAATCTGTTTATCCGTAAGCCGAATGGACAAAGCCTGGATATTTTCATGCAGATGCTCAATCTTGCGGCCTCCAACAAGCGGGAACACATTCGGCGCCTTGCAGAGCACATAAGCCAACGCAATAGTAGTGACTGACTCAACCCCATGCTCAGCAGCAACAGTGGCCAAAGCCTCGGAGATATGCCTCTCCTCTTCCGTCTGCTCAGGGCCCATCACCGTGCGCAGACCCTCACCCGCCTCCTTCCGCTTCTCAAGCTGCTTAGCAGTCTGAAAATGCCCACCACCAAGCACGTCCCACGGCGCAAGCGCCATCCCGAAGTGCCGCGCCATGGGCAGAATATCGCGCTCGAAGTCGCGGCGCATCACGTTCCACCGCCCCTGGTAAATGGAGAAAGGTGTTTTGCCATGCGCACGCGCATATGTGTTCGCCGCAGAAACGACCCACGCGGGCGAATCCGAGATCCCGAGATACATGACCTTGCCCTGCTCGACGAGGATGTGGAGGGAGTCCATGATTTCCTCGATGGAAGTGGTGTGGTCCCACCAGTGGAGGTAGAGGACATCGATAAAGTCGGTTTGGAGTTTGCGCAGAGAGTCGCGGAGGCTGAGGATCATGCTACGCTTGTGGTTCCCGCAGGCGTTAGGGGTGTTACCCTTCCCGAGTGCGTGACTGCGGTAGTCGGTTGTGAACTTGGTGGCTAGAACGAGCTGGTCGCGGTTGTTGCGCGCGGCCATCCATTCGCCGAGCCAGGTCTCGGATTGCTCGTTCTGGTAGTTGTTTGCCGTGTCGATGAAGTTGCCGCCGGCGGCGACGAAGGCATCGAGCAGTGCGAAGGATTGCTCTTTGCTCATGCTGCCCATAAATCTGGCCCAGGCGTCGCCGATGGACATTGCGCCGAGCTGGAGGGGGGAGACGCGGACTCCTGCTGTTGAGGAGAGGACCCGGTACCGGCCCAGAGGGGTGGCGGGCTCTGGCGCAGCTCCGAAGATCTCATCCATTGTATAGTTTGTGTAGTGTATTGTCCGTTGTTATGAATGTTGATGCTGGCTGACTGAAGTATTCTGGTCGGCTGAAGTGCCTTCTTATACTTGGGCTTCTTACTTCGTTAACGGAGTTAATATCTCGGTAGTAACGGCGACTAGTTTGGTCAGCCCATTGCATCTATTAACCTTATTGATCGGAATTAAAGCTTCCTCGCAATTATATCTCCGTTCCCGTATCTACGTTGTATAGTCTTTCTGCTCGCCTTCCTAGCGTTCCTACATAGAAACCATATAAGTACGTAGTTATAGTCAATGATTAAGCACCATGATAATACTACTGTACGTTGTACTACATCAAATGCGTAGTAGTGGTCTGTCGCGAATGAGGACCCGTAATACTGCCCTCCCATAGACAGCTATGGGTATTCCCTGGAGTATGGATATCATCGAGCACCCATCATAGGAGTGCCAGTACAGATCAGCTGAGACAGACCCTGCAGATGCTGTACTCGGGCCATGTGATAGACATTTGAAACACTTGCCCTAACTAATTGGGTGATGTACCTTGTGACCTATATTAATATTTTATGCCCTCATAAAAACGAGTATGGCCATATGAAGCATCGTTACAGAAGTATGAAGCATAGAGCAAGGTAAGAACAAGGACAAGCTTAACCCCTATCTCCGAGTTGCTTCCATGGTTCCAATTCGCACTAATCCCCATCCCGTTAGAGCCATGTCAGCTTCGATCATCACCTGGAGCCTTTGACAACATTGTAAACTCCGCGATTAGACGAAACGCTTTGTTCATCTGGAGTAAACCCTTAACCCCTTCCTCCGTTCCAAAAATTTCGGTCGGATCCAATATTTATCCATTTCCCCTATTTTGTCGACAGCGGTGTACTCGTAATCCGTTGCAGGAACGATGTTTCTGCTGGATGCTCGAGCAAGGGGCGATGTACTATTCGCATCCCCCTGATCGCTGATTGGCGAAGGACACAAACCAAAGACTTGTACGGAGTACTCCGTACATAAGTTCATGCAACAATTAAATAATTGATCACCTTGATCCTTGCATTCTCCTAACTGCAGCCCCGCCTGCGCAGACCGAACTTGACATTTCGCCCGTGTTCAAGCGCGCATCTTGACTCAGATCCTGTCGGATGCGAACGACTCTGTTGTCCTTCCTGACAACTCATGAGGAACTACTGCGACTAATCATAGTTGCCTAACCGCATCGTCAATTGTTGCTATTGAACTAATCCGCTAGTTCGTTTCTTGGGAATTAGACCTCGCTGCCTAATTACGAAAGCAAAAAGCCTGCAGGATACACAGCTAGGTGGAGGATCTCATGTACCACATGGACTCCTGAAATACAACCACAGGGTTCTGCACAACCTGGATTGGTCCTTTTCTCCTTCCAAGAAATCCACAGGCAAGGTTCCGATGAGACCTGTACGAACTGGTTGGGTTTCCAATGCCAATCTTGGCTTATTTTCTTTGAATCTTTTAATCTCTGTATTTTCTCTTCCTGTTCATTTGTCCCAACTTTCGTTAAATATCGTTACGGGCTTCCTTTTAATTTTTTAATACTACTGTTTGGTTTTACTTTCGTTCATCATGGGCTTCCTCGATGGCTTCAAAGCCAAAGCCAAATCTCGCAAGGAGGCAGATGTACCCGGAGACAAAGCCGAGTACAACACTGAGCACAAAAACGTGGCACCCAATGACGACACCCATTCCCAGGCTGAGGGTCAAACTTCAAAGCCCTCCAGTGAAAAAGAGAGCACTCTAGTCGATGAGCCTTTGAGAAATCCGACTCCCAGTGATGACACCGAGAAAGAGCTTGCAAGCCGCGACACTCCAACTCCTGTTCACAACGATTCCAATAGGGAGCTCGTCCACGGGGAACCATTGGACAAGCAGCCAACACCAGAAGAGAAAAAGGAGGACGGTGACGTAGAAACGCCGAAAGACGAGGAAGAATATCCAAACGCATTGAGATTGACTCTGATCAGCATTGCGCTGTGTCTATGCGTGTTCTGCGTGGCATTGGTACGCACTACCAGTTTGCTTTACTTGGATGTTCATATCCAACTAACACCGAATCCTCTAGGACAACACTATTATTGCAACAGCAATTCCCAAGATTACTGATCAATTTAATTCACTCGAAGACGTCGGCTGGTACGGAAGTTCATATCTCCTGACAACATGTGCCGTGTCCCTGATGTTTGGCAAACTCTACACATTCTACTCCATCAAGTGGATATATCTGAGCGCGCTCTTCATTTTCGAGATTGGCTCGCTCGTCTGTGCTGTCACTCCCACCTCGGTCGGACTCATCTGCGGCCGAGCCATCGCCGGACTCGGAGCCGCTGGTCTTTTCTCGGGCTCTATCCTCATCATCAGCAAGAGTGTACCCCTGGTCAAGCGACCTGTGTACACGGGTCTCATTGGCGCGATGTTTGGCATTGCTAATGTAGCCGGTCCTCTGTATGTTGCTCCTGTTTCTTGATGCGGAACTATGCTAACTGATGACAGTATGGGAGGCGCATTCACCGACCACCTTACTTGGCGTTGGTGTTTCTACATTAACTTGCCTCTCGGAGGAGTAACTTTCTTCTTCGTGTTGTTTTTCTTCCAAACGCCGAAAGCCATCTTGAAGAAGAACACCTTGAAGGAACAGATCAAGGAGTTGGACCTCATCGGCTCCTTCTTTTTCCTGCCCTCTATCATCAGCTTGTTGCTCGCGCTGCAATGGGGTGGCACCAAGTATGCATGGGGCAGTGGGCGCATTATCGGCCTATTTGTGGTCTTTGGCGTTCTCGGTCTCATCTTCATTGGCATACAGATTTGGGCCGGAGACCGCGCCACTGTTCCGCCGCGCCTGATCAAGAACCGTAATGTTTGGGGCTCGTCATGGTATGCCCTTGCTCTTGGCGCTGCGTTCTTCGTCTTGACGTTTTATGTGAGCACTCTTTCCGTTTTTATTATCCCTTCCCACTCGTCCCAATCAAAGCCCTAACACTCTTAGCTCCCTATCTGGTTCCAATCAATCAAGGGTGCAACCGCCTTGAAATCCGGCATCATGAACCTGCCCATGATCATCGCAGTTGTGGTTGTCTCTATCCTGGCTGGTGGCCTCGTCACCGCCTGCGGATACTACACGCCCTTCATGATCGCCTCGGCTATCATCATAACCATCGGCGCAGGACTCCTGACGACCCTAGAGACAGATTCAAACCACTCCAAGTGGATCGGATACCAGGCGCTCTTTGGTATCGGTCTGGGTCTGGGCATGCAGCAGCCCATGATCGTCGCTCAGACTGCGCTGAAGATCGAAGACATTCCTAGTGGCACGGCTATCGTCATGTTCGCCCAGACTCTTGGTGGCGCTATTTTCGTCTCCGTCGGACAGAACGTGTTCCAGAACCAGCTCGTCCGGAATTTGGCTCAGTATGCGCCTAACGAGGACGCTGCGAAGATCATCTCTGTTGGCGCTACTATGCTCCGCACTGTTGTCAGTGGTGATGCCCTACAGCGTGTCCTGGTTGCCTATAATGCTGCTATTGTGCAGACTTTCTACGTCGCTGTCGCCATGGGCGCATTATCACTCATTGGGCCCATCTTCGTTGAGTGGTTGTCTGTCAAGGGGAAGAAGGTCGAGGTGGCCCCTGTTTGAGGCTCAAGTTTGGACTGGGCAAGTCTTTCGTGCACATTCTTAATTTTCGCACCCTTCTATCTTTTTGTTTGTGTTCTTTGTGGGATGATCTACGGAATATTGTACGAGGCCATATGCCTATACCTTTCTATTGTTTATGATAATTCATGCGTATATTAATGTCGGATAAAAAGCCCAATCGATATCATTGCTTCGTGCCATGGAATATATGTTTCGAATGATTGCTATTCTATTTCTCGACTAGAAGAGAAGCCTATCTCCATCTCAAGGGATCTAGACTAGAGTCATCGGTTTTCTTCGTTGCTTAGGTCTGTGTCATGGAGGATCCAGCGAAGGGTTGATCCGAGGAGGGATGACGCGGTGTCCCCTACAAGGCCCCTCCATTTGGTAGAAACGCACATACTCTCCGATACTCACACTGCCGTAAACCATGCGCGTACGGTCCCGGTTCTCCCAATCGCGCGTATACATTACTAGTTTGGTGGAAGTCTGCTCGAATCTGATGGCTTCAGGTTCTGCTCCCTCCTTTCCCTTCTTCTGCTCAGGTCTCTTGCCCTCAATATATAAACAAGTATTGATGCGTCCGTTACGAATGTTCGTAGGGACGACATTGGCCTTTGCATGGGAGCTTGTGGAGATGTAGGTTTCTCGCTCGACTCCGCAGTTGGCGTTTACAGACCAATAGAACGCAAGAATCTAAGCCCAGACATGATCAACACGATCTTCTCAACATCCTGGCTTAAGCCTCTCAAGACATCACATAATCAAAGGATTTTGATTGTACTATATGTATAGTATAGTTATAGTCAGTATTTTAACAAGGGAATTTGTGGAAACGGACTCGCTGTCGGCTCGCGGGCTTGCTCGGCTTGTTGCGCCAGAGCACAGATAGAAAAGGACATTAAGTTCAAACTATCCTTTTGGGTTTCTTCATCTTGGCGTTACGTCCGCCTGCTTCCCGTGCTGTGTCTTGATGCACGCAGGTAATCACTGGAGAAGATGCGCATAAAAAGACTCTTCTGACCTCGAGGAGAATTAGAATTCCTAGGGAGCAAGAAGCGGTCCCTAGGTCGATGTCACAATATCGGAAGCCGGGGAGAGAAAGGGAGCAAGATCTGGCTCAACTCTGAGAGAGCGTTTATACCAACAACCAATGCAAACAATGCAAACCCCGACCTTCTAGCTAAACAAAGAAAGAACGCAAGCAAACTGTCCACTAGCATGGGATGTGAGATTATTCGTCCGATATACAAGTCGAAATTGATTCGGGCCTTATTTGGAGACATTGTGCCTATGTAGGTGGTTAGCCAGCCCCGGCGCCGGCCCCCGGACCTCGGGAACTGTAGGGATCCGCGGGCATTTCATCTGTCATTCACCTACTACGCCTAGATATTTTCGAACATGGCTGATCTTAGCGCATGGGCAGCTCCTCGTCTCTCCCAGCTTCTCCCGCTGGATCCAGATTCTCTTTCTCAGGTTATCGACTATGCCGTCAGCCTCTCGAGGGAGGCATGTGCCGACCATCTCAAAAACCTCCTCGGCGACTCCCCGGCCGCCCTAGAATTCATCTCCTCGTTTAATTCACGCCGAGAACCGCAGCGACCGCCCCAGAACCCCCCTACACAAAACAAAGATGCACCGAGATCAAGTGGAGGAGCCAAGAAGGGCAAAAAGAAGGCTCCGCTGCACTCTGCTGGTCCACCACGTCGACCCGACAACTACGGCGATGTAGCAGGTGGCTACAAGAAAGCGGATGAAGAAGACTATATGTCTTCTCGAAAACCGGCTGCTCCCACTCTTACAATATCACCGCATGGGTCCCCGGCCTCGTCACGCATTCCCTCCCCTTTACCTGCATCATCCCCGAAGCCACCACCATCCGCGAGTGGCCCTACGATCTCAGACATGTTACCAAATGTGCGATCAAAAGTGAGCAAATCGACACGTCAAGGTGGAGGGGCAGGATCGTCTTTCAAGGGAAACACAGCTCTCACAACCAACGATATCTCCGACCTCACCGCAGCTATCGCCACACTGGAGGTATCGACGAATCCAAGTCTAGGGGAGAGACGCAGCTGCACCTGCTACGGGTCACTACACCCAGTTTTTGATCCCGCACCCAATTGCCTCCACTGCGGGAAAATTATCTGCTCACTCGAGGGGCTACAGCCGTGCTCATTCTGCAGTACACCGCTCCTCTCCGCCGAAGAAGTTCAAGGTATGATTCGGGAACTACGGGCGGAGCGTGGTCAAGAGAAGATGCGCGTACACAATGAAGGTGTTCATCACGAAGGGGGTCCTAGACCTACTTCTGGGTCCGAACCTTCCAGCAAACTGGATGCTGCGAAAGCACACAGGGACAAGCTGCTCCAGTTCCAAGCGCAAAATGCCCGCCGGACCAAGGTTGTCGATGAAACAGCGGACTTCGAGACTCCGAATGTCGCTTCAACCTTGTGGATGACACCCACGCAACGAGCGTTGGCGCTCAAGAAGCAGCAGCGCATTCAGCGCGAGATGGATGAGAAGGCTCGTCCCGAGTGGGAGAAGAAGAAAACTGTGATGAGTCTTGATATTAAGGGTGGCAAGGTCCGCCGAGTCTATCATTCCGCACCGGCCGAACCCACTCCAGAGGCCAACGAGCCGGACCCTGTTGATGAAGGAGGTGCGGAGGACAGCCCGCATGGACAACATGCTTTCAGTCGCAACCCCCTTCTCGCAGCTGGTGGTCTTATGCGACCCGTTTGGCGTGCCCCGGAGATAAAGCAGGCTGAGACAGTGGGACAAACTGAACGAAAACAAACTTGGCGACGTGTGCAAGATGACAACGACGACAACGAGCAATGGATTTTGGATGGAGGGAGACATGGGTACACCACTTAAATATAGTCTTACATGGATTTGACCGCCAGTTCCAAAAGCTCAAGCCTCTAAAAATACCATTTCGGACCATCTTCATGATCCTGAATCGGCCACCTCGGGAGGCACTCTATTTGGGTTATCACCAGCCTCACGCGACAAAAACCACGTTTACTTTGTATCCCTGACTGTGTCTGGCGTATTCCTCGGTCCTGAAACGGGCGGTATCCCCGGAGCGGATATCTGATTATCCACCGTAAATCGGCTAATAACGGTGGTACTATCACCCCCCCCCCCCCACCAGAGGAGAAACCGAGCCAGTGGAGTCGACAGAGGGGATCCTACTGTATGACCTAATTAGTGAATGACGGCAGTCTGCCAAAAATATCAAA
>CAJVRC010000843.1:1323435-1468138 GCA_911456345.1 Penicillium egyptiacum
ACGACAATGAACCCCTACGATTTTCACCACAGGGTCTCAGGTTGCAATGTTTCGTTCCTTTGTCTTTTGAGCCCAGAAACCCACATCCTGAATCCCCACAAAAGTACCAGACATGAAGCAGACTTCCCCGCGGATACCATAAACGATAGTTAACTAGTGCGTGGATATTTAAGCATAACCAATCACCGGTGCTGCAATGTACGGATCATCCAAAAACAACCGCCTATAACCGAGTCAAAACATACCCTATCTATCGTAGTAGAAATTAACAACTCTTAATTGGGGTTCCAGTCCTAGCACAGGACGGATCCGTCGTCATTGAGCAGTTTCGGTTGGGGGCGGGTATCGGCGGTAGCTGGAGTATAAAGGAACATTGAAGTTTGAGACATCTGATAAAGTAACTTTTTGAAAGCTTGCTCCTTCATGATCATCTCTCAAAATGCTCGTTGAATCTATGCTAGAGTGCCTTTCCCTACAGAGGGTTCTGGGAGGCTTGGTAGGGCTATTAGCTGTAGCGGTACGCATATCCTGTCCTTTCGATACATTTTGATGCCTTCCCACTCCCAAGTATTTTGTCTTCTAAAGTAAAATAATCTAACTCACTTCAGACCCTCGTCTACACCGTCTACAATCGATTCATTCACCCGCTCCGTCGTGTCAACGGCCCCTTCCTCGCATCCATCACACCCTGGGTCCAGCTCTACCATGGCCTGAAGGGGGACCGCCATCTCTGGCTACACAAGCTGCATAGTCAGTACGGAACACACGTGCGTGTTGCGCCTAATTTTGTCTCTGTCAACTCTGACCGTGGATTGCACGATATCTACGGGCACGGGAAGCGCCTTCAGAAGGCCAAATTCTACAATGCTTTCCCCGCCATCAAGGGCGTGTATAACACGCACAACGCTATTGATAAAACCATGCATGGTCGCAAAAGGAGAGTGCTTAGCCAGGCGTTCTCAGAGAATGCTCTCAAGGGCATGGAGGATGTGATGCTCCTCCATGTACGTCAGCTGTGTGCCGTACTAGCTGGGTATGATGGGGATTTCGAATCGCATGATCAGAAGGGCAATGTCAAGAACATGGGTGACTGGTTTAGTTATCTCTCGTATGATGTTATGGGAGAGCTCTGCTTCGGCAAGAGCTTTGATATGCTTATTTCTGAGACTCGGAGGTATAAAGTTGGGTTGGTGGATCGTGCTGCGAACAGGCACTATGTGGTAAGCATTTCAATTTTTGCCCCATCATTATGGAACACTTTTATCTGATTCTGTCATAGTGTGGACTTTGGATGCCCCTGGACACATGGGGTCTGGACCAGATATTCATCCGCAAGCTGACGCGCGACCGATGGAACTTCATTATGAATTCGCGTGTTGAAGCCAACGAGCGTGCTAAGGAGCGTACTCAGATTGGCCGGGATGCCAAGAAGGACTTCTTTTATTACCTGTTGAACGCGAAGGATCCGGAGACTGGCAATGGACTCAGCACGCCCGAGCTTTGGGGCGAGTCGAACGTCCTCATGATTGCGGGCAGCGACACAACCTCGACTACACTGGCAGCCACACTCTTCTACCTAGTTCGGAGACCAGAAGCACTGGCTAAGCTGTGTGCCGAGGTGCGCGGCACCTTCAACGAAGTCGAAGAGATCGTTACCAGCAGCCAGCTCGGCGAACTGGTGTATCTCAAAGCATGCATCGACGAGGCGTTGCGTCTGGCCCCAGCCGTGCCCGGAGCGATTCCCCGCGAAGTGATGGAAGGCGGCGCTGTGGTCGATGGCGTTTTCTTACCCGCCGGCACAGACTGCGGCACTCCAACATACTCCATCCACCGCCAAGAGCGATACTACCGGGAACCAGGGACCTTTATCCCCGAGCGCTGGATTGAGGACGCCACCTGCATGGGCTCTGGAATGTCCTGGAAGACGACCAAGGAGAGCATTGAGACAGCGCGGCACGCATTTTGTCCGTTTAGCATTGGGCCCCGTGGATGCATTGGCAAAAGCATGGCTTTTATGGAGATGCGGCTGACACTGGCGCGGCTGGTGTTCCTCTTTGACATGTCATTGGCGGATCGTCAGGGCGAAGACGTGGCGGGCCACCTGGCGCTGACGGATCATTTCACCTCCGCGAAGAATGGACCGAATGTTGTGTTTCGGCGGAGATAATTCAGTTTAGTTATTTTAGGCAATTTATCTAAAAGCGGTGCAGAAGACGTAAAAAGAAGTTGAAACATCCAAGTGTCGCTTAATCTCTCAGCCTTATCCGCCCCCTGTTAACTTCTCAGGACACGGTTGCGCGACTTGGCAAGCCTCGCCTTTTTTGCCTTGTGTACATTTGAACGATATTTACATGGATTTGGTTGAAGTGGGATATCCATTATGACCTCCCCATTGATTGTGACCTTCGTGCAAGCGACCGTTTTGAATGCCTGCTCAAACATCGCCGCGCAGCTGATTGACCAGTACAATAGCAAAGTAAGGACTTTCTATGTTGTATGCTCAAACATGAGAGAATTAACGAATGTCAGACTCCATTCACTTTAAACACACCGGCTCTCCTCCAATTTCTGGGCTATGGCCTCTTAATTGTGGCCCCCAATTTCTACTGGCAACGCGCCCTTGAAGCGCGTTATCCGGGGTTTCCTACGCGTGCCGAACTCTCAAATGCATTCAGTGTTCGATCTCTGAGATCTTTGTTCTCTCCTCACCCTTGGCTATCTCTCTTCTCAAGATCTCGCCAGGAGGATTCGCTCCCTAGCCACAAGGAGAAAGAAAAGCATGTCCGATGGGCGCCACGAGCGCAGAGATCTGGGCTGCGTAGCTTCGTTATGAAGTTCTTCTTTGATCAGACGGCTGCCTCCGTTGTAAATCTCGTGCTATTTGTGGTTCTCATCAATCTGCTGAAGGGAGAGACTCTGGCAAAGTCATGGGATTTGGTTCTTTTGGTAAGTTGCTTCTTCTGTTGAACAATAGTATTGATTACACGAGCTGACTTGTGTAGGATTTCCGGCCTCTTATGAGTGCCCGTTTGAAGTACAGGCCTGTCGTTTCGGTCCTAATGTACACAGTCATTCCTGTAGACAGACGAGTAGTCTTTGGAAGTGCATGTGGGGTGATCTGGGGTGTGTATCTGAGTTTATATGCTGGGGTTTAGGTCTGTCACTCTGCTTCTGTGGGTTGTATTGTCAAAGAAATTGTCAGAATAATATGTCAAACGGTTTTACCCATAAGGGCCAAATAAAATAAAGCCTGATTCAATGCCAAAAGACTGAAGGAAATGTTTTTACTATTAACTGTATCAAAAATATATATTAGTCCATCGCATACCTCTCAGCCGCCGACATTATATTTATATACCTCCAACCCTCCTTCAAGGCCGACGATATGAACATCCGCGGGTAGTTCGTCTATATCCTCCTACATACTCTGAAGTCACGTTCTTCTTTACTATAGACCTGAAGTCTCTTTCTTTCTCTGCTATGCACTTTCCAAGTCTCATTCTTCGAACACTTACTTACGCTTCAGTTTCTCCTCACTTGGGACTCATCCTTTCCCTCTTTTCTCGGTCGTCTCTCAGACTATCCTCACTTCAACGTCATGAGCCAGTTCTCCGCGGTCCGCACCTTCCTCCAATGGGTCATCGCCTAAACCTGCCACCGATGGTTCTCTGCACGAACCTTCTTCGATATGTCTTCAATGAAGGATGCCCTGCCTGAGCCTGCCCCCGGTAGTTCACTCTATAGGTCTGACTTCGACATGTCATCGATGACTCACGCGGACCTCGATTGCCAACTTTCGAGAACTCCTCGACAAAATTTGCCAAGTCGAGTTTGTGCATGGGGACTTTACTCGGGGAGCGTCAGCCATCCATAAGGAGCAGCTTGGCCGACGTGCTCTACACCAACCTTCCCCCCAGGGCTGAACTGACTCTCGACATGTCGTCTCTAGCAGATGCCCTGCCGAGCTTGAGAAACTAATTGCCCCTCCTTAGCTTCTACCCCGGGACTTAGAAATCCCGTAAACAACAACGTCGGTCCAGCTCGCCAGAACACAGTTGGCCAAGCCCGCAACCAACAGGGCCAAAGTTCAACTCCCAAAGGGGATGGGGAGAGCTCCAATTCCCAACCCGAGAATAAACCTGACCAGCAAGGGAATGACCTTCGATATGAGCTCGCTGATGCGTGCTCTTTCCGACCTTGATGCTCCCTCTGATGTATCATCCTTTGCGCCTGCGCCCAAGTCCGGGGTTGCTCCGCACTCTTGCGAGTCTCGCAATCTACCTCCAAAGTTTCCTGTACGTGTGGTTCAGACCCACGCCCAGGTTGGCCCGTTCTCTCCCGCCTGGTTCTTCAACCTTTGTGTGTCTTCCTTGTGTGTTGGGGTCCTGCTTTCCACGCATCTCACATCGTGAGTATTAACCGTGAGACAATCTGTGCTCCAACGAATAACATTGTTAGTACAATCTCTGAGCAAAGTACAGGGTCATAGGGAAGTACTGCAAAGCTTCAAAAATGCGATCGATGATCTACCGCCGAACATGAAAGTGGAGATGGTGGAGGAGGCATACGATACCGATCAGTCCATTTTTCTTTTTATAAGGATGTTGTGGTAAGCTTGGTTTGCCCTTCTTACCCATCTACAACCATTCTTTGCTAATAAGTTTACTTGTTTAGCGGTTACTTACCGAATGATCACTAAGGATCGGAAAGATCCTAGTTCCGCCTATATCTAGGAGGTATAGAGCGACGGGAGCAATATGCGCGTGATCTGCTTCACGAAGGAATAGGCGGTATGCTAGGGCGGTCCTCGCAAGAGCTTTTGTGAATACAAACACTACCACGATGTACTTCGAGCTCTTCCGGGCACTTTTTGGTCTACTTAAGCGGGTTTGGGGGAAACCGGTTCCCTTCTACCATATCCCAGAAACGACCAGAAAAAACGGTATTGCTCCTATCAAGACACACAACACGGGAAGCAGGCGGAACTAACGCCAAGATGAAGAGACCCAAAAAGGATAGTTTGGAGTTAACGTCCTTTTCTATCTCAATTCCTTACGGGTCGCCGTGGAAGGAAAGGCTGCGCGGCGCGGTGACAAAGTAACGGGATTGATCGTGCCCAGAATAAGAAACGAAAGAGATATTGATATTAGCACAACAATCAGTTGCATATTTCTTGTAGTGCCTCGGCCAGTTGTATTTCATGTTATCAAGTAATGTACATCCTACAAAGCCCATCCCCCTCGTCATCATTCATCTATGCAGATTTATTCGAAGGAAAGGTCAAACCATGACCAGACCAAACCAGACCCAGAGACGCCATGGGACATAACCAGCCCATCAACACAAAGCTCAAACGCCGCGGACATAATGATAGGAGAAAAAAAAGGGTATGGGAAAACAAATGGAAGCTTAGTCGGCGTTCTCGCTCTTGATGTCATCGTCGTTGTCTTCAACCGTGAATGATTGCTTGAGCTTACTGGGACCGGGCTTTGCGGTGGAGCCCTTCTTGGGTCCATTGAGTTTCTTTTTCTTTGTGGGACTGGGACTTTCTTCGTCGTCATCTCCGTAAGGGCGCTTGGGTGCTGATGAACCGGGACTATTGCCATTGCTAGCTCCACTATCTGTGGGAGTCTGATTGCGGCCGGTGCGACCACCACAAACGCAGCGCTCAAGGTGTTGGGCGAGACGGGTCATGACGAAGTACCGCGGACAGATAGGACACTTGGTAGTTGGAATCTCAGGAATGGTGCTGTCTCGGTCACCCTTCTTTTTCTTGGGATTCGGCATGACTGCAAAGAGTTTGCCGTGGACATCATGGCCGGGCAGGTCGATCATAGGTACACTCGTACAGTACTCGGCGTTGGGATCGGGAGGGGGGCAAGAATTAGCCCCAGTGGTCGGGTACATGAGCTTTGGGAGGCGGCAATCTGGGCACACATGCTCCTTCACGGTTTGCATGGGATTGCCCTTGAGGAAGACCTTTCCGCGGTTGAAAACGGCTGCGTCCGTCTCCATGCGCATACCCGCGAGCTTCTTGGTGTCGAGAACAACTTCTCTCTTTGTATCGGTCGAGGTCTTGCTAGGTGCCTCATCCGGCATGATTGCATCTTCCTCCGCCTTCTGTCGGGCGAGAACCACCGCGGACCGCATGCGCGCCACCTTCTCTTCGCGGTGAACTTTGGCCACAAGGTCGTGGATGATGTTCTGGAATGTTTCGTTGAGGATGTCGGTAGCCTAGGGAAAAAGAGTAATTAGAACTCGCATTGCACAACCCATGAAGTTCGCTCAGGGCTACCATACCACTTTAGCGATCGTTCCAGCAGGATAGGTCGGCCTGCGACCACCGCTGCTGTTGGAGTCTGCCATTTTCGGATCGCGGCCGGACAAGGATGCGCCAAATATTTCTCGTCCGGTCCTGATTGACCGACGGCTGTGTCTCCCCGCGACACAGGTAGTGAGTGCTCCGAACCGCTAGGTCCGAGGTTTAGTTCTCCATGTACTGGAAATCTATGCAGGGTTGACGCAATGGGTGCACGGATTAGGAGACAAGAAGAAAGAGGAAGTACAAAACATAGAAGCCGAAATAAAAGGAAGAAAGACGACAATAGGGAGGCCTGAATTGTATAGCCTAGTGTAGGGCCTATTGTCTGTGAGTTTGAATAATGGGGCGAGGTAGGATTAATAACCAGCAAGAATAGGGGAAGGCAATGTGATCAATGAAGGTGTTCTATCGACACAAACAATAGAGAGCAGGCGTCAACAGCAAATAAGGCACTGACCTATTGAGGTGTCTATTTGCTTGCGAATCAAATATCACTCAGGTCGATGAAGAGACGGATGAGGCTGGAGCAAGTTGTTCACTGGGCTTATCTTATCGGATCTCCGCATTCGCTGCCCAGGTACCTCTCTGCTTGTTCGTTCACAAGCCGTTAATTTTGCTCCAAAATGGCATACCAGCTGTTTGCGAAGAATCAGACAAGGCCAGCAACTTCTGCGTCTTCGCTTTCCCCTCCCCCGACCAACCGCCATTCAGCGCGGCCTCCCATCCACCCCCCTCCAGTCCAGCTGCCTCAATCAGCCGTCGCAAACACGTCTGGCCCGAAACGCTCGAAAGAAGAGGTCTTTGTCCCATATCCTCATGATATTCCAGCTGGTGTGGTGACTCCACACCCCCATATCACAGTCGAGAAAGTCAACACTGCGCATATCCCTTCGTTGACGCGGATCACGGGCTTGCTCCTTCCTATCCGCTACCCAAACTCGTTCTACACAGCTACCATAACCGACCCAGTGGTTGCTTCTATTTCGCGGGTTGCCATTTACCATGACCACCCTGTTGCTGCGGCGCCGGGGTCCGGCGCATCTGCCGGGACGGACAAGGTCATCGGGGGCATTCGGTGTCGCCTAGAGAGAGTCCGACAGGCAGAGGACTCAAACGAAGAGACCAAAGTTGAAGGAAACGGATGTCCCACAAATCTCTACATTCAGACCCTACATCTTCTCTCGCCTTACCGGGGCCGTGGTGTGGCAGCGTCACTGTTGAATTCGCTTCTCTTTGCGTCACCACCGGACAGCAAGGGCAAGGACTCATACCGTGTTTCCGAGATCGTCAGGCACTATAACATCTGCTCTGTTACAGCACATGTCCATGAGGCAAACGAAGAGGGGCTGAAATGGTATATTGCGCGTGGATTTAGGGTTGACGGAGATGTAGCCGAATACTATCGGCGACTGAAGCCGTCGGGAGCGAAGATCGTACGACTAGATTTGAACCGGAACGAGGAACATGAAACAGCTGCTCCGACAGAAAGAAATTCGCAGAATACAGCTTCTCCTGGTGAAGTAGAAGACGAGGACTGGGAGAAGGTGGAGGCGGAGGATGGCGAAGAAGATGACCATGGAATACAGCATTTGAACGAGTCACAAGCCCTCGAAAAACAGGATACGCCTTCGCGCAAGCGCAAGGCTGAAGACGACAATCACAAGCCTCAGGTCGAGTGAGATGTGCTTTGCATGTGTGGCTTTCTGATATACCTTGGATACCCTTTGCATATGTTTATGCGTTTGATTTAGGAGAGTACGTGCGGTGATAGTATTTTACTTGAATATGAGAAATGATCTATCGCGGTATACATCCCTACGTGCTGAAGTTGAGCATTGAAAGAACTGCCATAATATTCATATGACTGCAACGCCATGGGTATCGAATCAAGAGAAGATAGCAACGCTACATTAGATGTTATAGTTCTCGGCATGCAAAAAGATCTCATCTCTTGACGAGTCCGTAATCACCTGCATCTGCAGTTTAGCCACCGTGTTGGCGACTTCAACTCGCATGCTCGGCGGACCACAGACGAAAACACACGCACGGCGGCCAAAGGTTTTGGAAAACTCATTGACCATCTGAGTGATGTTCGGGCGGAAGTAATCAGTCCGCCAGTTATCGCGTCCACGTGGCTGATAATAAGCAAACCGTGGTGCAGGTGCTGGCGGTGGCCTTTGTGGCACAGGTTGAGGTGCGCCGAATCCAAAGTCAAAGTTTTGGTTGCCATAACCAGTTGATGCAGCGGGGCCATGAAGATTCGTTGCAGGCTGGTAATATTGGCGGGTATTGGACGCATGGGTGGCCATGTACGCATTGGGAAGAGCAGCAACACCGTCTTCATTCTCACGGCGCAATTCCTTTTCTAGATCAGGGTTGCCGGCAGCTTCATCGCGTATATAAGCCGAGTTCCGCTTATCGATGCCCTGGAGCATGCCATAGATCTTTTCTTGTACAATATCCCGTCCAACTTGGTCATCTTGCTTCACTCCGGTGAGGAAGAAATGGCAGCTCACGATGTTCGAAGGTGCGTAGTCACGGCAGATTCGTAGTTCTTCTTGGAACCATTCCATTGTTTCGGGGCTCTTGAGTGCCCAAATGACTTTGACCGACTTAGTGATAGCCTTGCCATCTCGAATCTTCTTGATGAGGTCCAGCAGTTGGCTTGCAATGGCGGTAATCCCACTTCCTCCGGCAAAGAAAATCACGTCGTCAAAAGCAGCCATCTCGCGCTGCATACCACCATAGGGCCCTTCTACAAATGCGCTGTATGTTTTGTAGGGCCCGTGTTCCAAAGCTCTCTGGAATACCTCACGTGTGAAACCATGGAATGGACGGAAAACAAGTGTCATGTCACGATACTTTTCACCATACGCAGACGGGAAGTCGTCGCTACAAAGAGAGGCGATGGTGAAAGGGTGACTCTGGATCACGGAAATCCTCGGCAGACGTAGGTAGACATACTGCCCGGGTTTCCAACGCATCTTTGTGGGAATAGTGATCTTGATGGCATTTTGCGGAAGAAGGGTTATGGCCGACTCTTCTCCGATCAAAAATGACGAACGCAAAGGGTGGGTCCAGTTCAAGTAGAACAGCCGGACGGTATATGAAATGACCCAAATGGCAAGGGTCGTGAAAAGATAGGCCCATGATGACAGGTAGTTCCTCGTGTGCCAGAAGAGCATCGCCACAAAGATGTACGAGACTGGGATATGCACAAAGACAAAAAGCTCATACATCCAATTGCGAAAGATTGGAAGAGAATGGATACACAATACAAGCAGAGGAACTAGCGCTGCAATTCCAGTTCCATACACATAGGCGTGCGGTGGGATGCCTATGCTATAGTTCACCAAAGCGCCGTCTTCCCAGATTGGGGTGATGTAAAACGGGACCATGTGGACCAAACTGAGGAAGAGGCAGATATAGGCTGACCAGCGGTGCAGACCATTCAGCCGCTCGGGACCAAGGCCAGTCATCATAGTGATAAAGTTTGCCTTGGTGCTGAGCGCAACAATCCAGGGAATCATAGCTACTGCGAGCATGCCTGCCCGAATAGCCAGTGGCGGCGACCCCAGCGCAATTGACCAGTAGTATAAGGGCTGTGGCACGAAACAGTATAATGCGACGAAGGTAAATGCAACCAAGACAATCGCCGTAACTGCCAAAGACGGGAAAACAAGCTCTATCTTCCCAACCTTCAGGACGGGAACTGGTCGATAGAAGATCCATCGCGTAAAGGCAATTGCCTTGTTCAAGGGAACTACCCTAGCAAGAATCGATTCGCGTCTCTTAGGCGGAGAGACTGCGGTCGGTGATGGAAAGAAATGGGCATTGGAAGCATCAGTTCCTGCACTTGGGAGTTCGTACTCGTCCGGTACCGAGTCGTCGCGAAAGATCTCTGGTCGGTTTTCTTTATAGAGGGCAATCCGCATCTTGTCGCCCCATTTATGCCAGCATCGGACGAAGGTCGTGATTATCAGCAGCACGACGGCGAAATAGACAAATCCTACTCCGTATTTTGCTGACTTTGACCATGGATCTCGCTGCATTTCAGCTGCCTCGGCTGCAGTCGTCGACGCCGTGATCGCGACATTGATGCGTTTGGCGATAGTGCTCAACATTTTGCAGTGCGTTAGTCGGCAACATTCGACAGTGATAGTTTTCTGCAATTGCTTCTAGTTAGATCCATCTCAAGATAGAGTCTTGCATGGAATATACTACCTTTAGATATCGCCCGTCTCTTGTACTATGGTCGGACTGCGATCATATCTTTACTGAGCTATCAGTATTGATGCCATCGAAGTCAACAAGCGGAAAAGCAATTTTCGAGCGAAATTCCGTCTAAATGTATGGAAAAATGGAAGCGGGGAGTCACACAAGCTTACATTCTCGGCATTGTGATAGCATAAGCCCAACAATGGAATATTGTGGCTGGCCAGACACTTAGCCAATGAAAGACGGCTATCGCGGACAGATTTTATCAGAGCACAGGCGTCTCGCCATGCTGGTCGGAGCGCATGAGGGATATTCCAGTGATGCGTGACGGTTTAGCGCTCCGAAGCCCAATCACAGGGGCCGATATTAGCAGCAGAGTGACTGGGGTGACCGAGCCGCATTAGCGTGGGGAAGATGCAGAACACCCAGGTTATCATTCTCTCATTGATGTTTATGTCGAAAATACCCATCCAATTATAATTGACTTATACTGCAGGTGTAGTTCATAATCTCCGGCTGGTCGTGCCGGTTATTGGCCGAAATTATGGGAGCTGTTGCACAGGGACAATGTATAAATAGGCTCAAGAATCTGGGTTGTCTGTGACTTCATGCAAAGGCTACCAAAGAGATCGAAGAGGTTGTTTATGCGGAGTATAGATAGCCGAAGCGAATAGCAACCAGTAGTATATTGTAGTTCCCTTGACGATGACTTCCACAGTAAGATATTGACAGATGACAGGTCCCTAGTACCATGTATGCCTAGACAATCAGAGCAACCAACATTCCAACGTCTTTAAGGGAGTCATCTCAACTTTGGAGCTGAGGTCCTGCGTTGGTTCCTGCATAACGGCAATGGTCTCGTCCCGTGGTATACAGTAGACAAGTTTCGTGTCATATCCAACATTGGAATATCAAATACCGGTTATACAGGAATTTGCCATTGGTGCTCTTCTAATATGGATAGTTCTCACACAATTTGGTGGTTCCTCAAGGGCTGTCAGACGGTCTTGTATACACCCCGCGAAAGTCTCGGCAGATAAACTCCAGTTGTTGCCTGGGGCATCACTGACAGCTTCGACCGCCTTCGATAGGAAATTATTCTGCCATCTCATGCTCGTCGGCTTTTTCTGCATCATCTTGATCATTTCCATATCAGTATTTGACAAAGTAGGGGCATCCTACTTAGTCATGGCATCCTCAACTACTCCCATTAACCCGACGCCTCCGTCATTATCCCTTCCACCGTCTCAATTCGCCCGCCTCCAACCTCATGCCTACCTTCTCGCTCACCTCTCTCCTCCACCAGCGAGCAACCAGCCCTCAATTCGCGCGAACGGTCGTACCACCTCACAATTCCGTGTCACATCCGCTAATGCCGGCTCTCTAACTCACACAAACGGCAGCGCAGTCGTACGAATCGGCGACACAGCCGCTGTCTGCGGCGTTCGCGCAGAGATCCTACACACCAAGGACATCGCTTCCTGGAGCGTATTGCAGGCCTCATCAGAGCAAAATTTCGATAAGTCAAATGATGTGGGAGTCTCAAAGTCCCAAGATGAGGAAGATCGAGGCCACGTCCAAGATCTGAACCTACTTGTTCCCAACCTTTCCCTCAGCACTGGCTGCGCGCCAGGCTTTACACCCGGTGCACCACCTTCTGCGCTGGCCCAGTCACTCTCCCACCAAATCCTCTCTCTCCTCCACAGCACCCGCCTCGTTCGAGCAGACGACTTGCGCATCTGGTATCAGCCGCCGAATCTGGACTCGGAGGAATTCAGCACTGCGGGCGAGGGGATGGACGTGGATACAGAACAAAGCGAGGACCCTGAGCGGGAGATTAAGGCATTCTGGGTGCTCTACATTGATGTCATGATCATTTCTCTGGCTGGAAACCCATTCGACGCGGCCTGGGCCTCTGTCTTGGCTGCGCTTCGGGACACGAAGCTTCCCAAGGCCTGGTGGGATGCCGATAACGAGACAATCCTCTGCTCGGACAAT
Source organism: Penicillium egyptiacum (assembly GCA_911456345.1). Taxonomy (NCBI): domain Eukaryota; kingdom Fungi; phylum Ascomycota; class Eurotiomycetes; order Eurotiales; family Aspergillaceae; genus Penicillium; species Penicillium egyptiacum. Next base: position 1,335,974 of record CAJVRC010000843.1, read on the forward strand.
GTTGCCGATGCGCGAAAGTTGTCTCTGCGTGGGTTGCCTGTTGCTAGCTCGTTCTGCTCTTTTGAGGGCGATGCCGCTGCTGGTTGGAGGGCGGTTGTCATTCCCGATGCCGAGGAGCAGAAGCAAAAGAAGGGTGCGCAGCAAAGGTGGATCCTTGCGGATCCGGATGGATACGAGGAGGGATTGAGTCAAGAGCGGGCTTCTGTTGTTGTTGATAAAGAGAACGGGAAGACGGTCATTGTGAAGATGGAGAAGCATGGTGGTTGGACTGTGGACAGTGATGATCTGCGCCAGCTTGTGGATGTTTCTGCTCAGAGATGGGATGAGATGAAGCGGATCCTGGATCAATGCTGATCGAATTGATATCTAATACAAATGAATGATACCACTACGAGTCTTCCTTGCTATTTTGCTTTTAAATAGAGCCATGCATCGGAGTAGATCCAAATGGTGGCTGTCATGTTGAAAATCCACGGATGATAGATTTCAGCTATGTATTCGCTTTTTAGATTCAATTGATCAAATCGCTAAATTGCTGATTTCTTGTCCATCATGCTGCTCATCATGCTGCGTCGCCTTCTCTTCAACGGTGGTTCGTTGTCCCCGTTGACATCCCTGGAAACAGACACAACTTCATCCTCCTCTGTGGAAGTTGTCGGCAGCCTAGCCTGGGTTTCAGGTTTGGGCTTGCGAGGAATTGATATGGAGAAGGATATCAGGTCCAAACTGACGCGGTCCTTTTTGGGCTTCTTCGTCTTGGCTCCACGTCCGCCTTCTTCGGATGGTTTAATTTTGGATTTTGAGCCGTCGATTTCCTCTTCCTTGGATTTCTTGGCCCTTGTCGTGTTCTCGTCCCTTGTCGTGTTCTCGTCTTTTGATCCACGCAGGTAATCACCGGAGAAGATGCGCATAAAAAGACTCTTCTGATCTTGAGGAGAAGGCTTGTCCTCGGCTTCATCTTGCTTTTCTTCCTCTTCAATTTCCACCTCCTCGGCATCAGAGAAGTCCCACATTGTGTGAATCTCACCTCTAATAAGCGCAGTACCCCAAAGCGATATTAGAACGCCCGGTACCAGATAGAGAAGAGCTGGTTGGGCATGATTCGAGTATTGCATGGCAAGGAGGGTGGTGACCATCCCAACGACATAACCGAGTATACTAGCTTTGAAGTAAATCTTTGGGAAATGTCGGGCATCGTAGTAGGGAGGCTGAATTTCCGGCTGAAGTGGCTTGACTGACGGTGCCCAGAACCGCTCTCCCCAAGCGCCGGTTGCCGACTGATACTCAGGCTTGACAATTGCCCGGTCTGACCCTTCAGGACGAGCCATTTGAGCGCCTTTCCGCTGGTAATACAGGAATAGATCGAAACGAAGTGCCAGCCCAATCATCATTCCCGGAATGACAATGTCACCCAGTCCAAGCATGGCCAATGGCACGGAGCCAGGAGCATCGCGAGAGTTGGGCGGGCGAGGAAAGAGGAGCTTGATCGGTACATCTAACTTGGTTGCAACAGTGACCATCAATGGTGTGAAGAAGACAAAGTAGATATCATAGAAAAATAACGATCCCAAAATGAGTGTTCCTGTCCAGAACGTGGAGGGAGACATGAACTGCAGGGTGCCATAGCAGAAGCAGAAACCGAGGAAGTTGGTCAACCACCATGGGTTCGCCATGAATGCAAAGTATCCTACAGCAGATAATGCAAAGATTCCGCTGATGATATCAAGGAGACCAACGAGGCATTTGAAGTCAAATAAGCCACGTATATGAGCTCGCACCTTGAGACGCTGGTAACAGACATTTTGGCATTTCCAAAGCAGTCCTAGTACCATACGTGGGAGTGGCACTCGGCTGAAAATCCCAGGAAGAGGTGAATGCCGGACGGAGTGTGGCTTGACTGGATGGTCCTCAGACGCCACGAAACGGCGTTCGGACAGTTTCGCTTTCCACAATTGTCCGCCTTGACGATAATATCTAGGAAACACAAATGAACGAGTCATCAATAGCACATCCTTCAGGAAGGCAAAAGCGAAGAAGAGTCCCATTTGAGAGAAGTAGAAACTAAGGATCTTGTTCAAGATGGCTGGATCTTCTAGCCATTTGATCACCAAATATAGACCACCGAGGGTAAGTCCCGCAGTCAACGGAAATATCAGGGCATCTGATGGCTCAAGCCCTTCCATCTTCTGCAAAGGGCCATGTCCCTCTTCATCATCCGTGTCATATTCATCTTTATCTTTGTTGCCTTTTTTCTTCTGAGGTTTAGCGGCGGAGGAAGGTCTTGTCAAAGATGCATGTGCGCCGATCCAAATTGGAAAAAGAGCGGAAACAAGTATGTGTCCGTAAGTTGGAAGAAGTGGCCTCAGACGATCGAAGTGGTAGAGGGCTTGTCCAAGAAGCTCGGCGACAGGGCTGATGTCGGCCATAGTGGACAGGAAATTATACTGTAAGCACCGGGGCAAATCACAGCTAATGGAAGTCAAGAAAAGAAAAAAGAATGAATCAGACCATAATGGCCAGAAATGGTTGGCAAATGGGAAATTCTTTGAGGTAGGTGGCCTGTTTACCTTCAAAGATGGAAAGCTTCCCGGCGCATGGAGGAGCTTGGTGACCACAGCATAATCTAAGTCACCGCTTTCTGCTCACATTCACATTCCCTTAGTTTCTTTACATTATCCATTATTGTGATCCATCTCGTTCTTGTCCTAAGTTCCAAGCTTATAGGTATCTAGATTCTGCTTCTTTCTATCTTTTATTATACGCTGTATGCATATTCCCTTTTCTAGAAGAGAATTATCAAATCCATAGCTATGGCGGTACCACTTTTCTGCCAGACAAATTGGGAATTGAGTTGGTTGATCCCTTATCGCAAACTCTCAGCTCTCAGCTCTGTGTTTTTCAGCTCTTGTATTTACGATTCTACGCTCATATATTCGCCATGACAACTGAAGTGGCTTTTGACACGTCTATGGTAACTCGTGCTTCTTTGTTCTCTCAAGATCACTTGCTAACCCAGCGCAGGGCTCCTTCTCCGTGGAGCTCTACAATACCCATGCACCAAAGGTATGAGCCTTCGAAGAGCTTCTAGGGAATCCTCGCTAATTTCTTGCTCTTCAGACATGCAAGAACTTTGCAACCCTCGCAGAACGTGGCTACTACAACAATGTCATCTTCCACCGCATCATTCCTGACTTCATGGTCCAAACTGGCGATCCCACTGGCACCGGTCGAGGAGGTAGCTCCATCTACGGCGAGAAATTCGAGGACGAGATTCGTGGAGAGCTGAAACACACCGGCGCTGGAATTCTGAGCATGGCGAACAGTGGACCGAATACCAATGGTAGTCAGTTCTTCATCACTCTTGCGCCAACACCCTGGCTTGACGGGAACCACACGATTTTCGGCCGAGTGAAAAGTGGGATGAGAGTGATTCAGCGTATGGGACTGGTCAAGACCGGTGCGGAGGACAAGCCAGTGGACGAGCTGAAGATCCTTCGGGCTCGAGTGGTTGAAGCAGGCACACAAGAGTGAGAGTTGCGTGGTGCGGCTTATTCCATCGGATTACGGTGGAGAGTCATACACGTCACGTATCTTCTCCCGGAAAAAACAGGTGTCGCCTAATTTGGAGGGTTTAGGTTCCATCTGCGATGCAGGTTGCAGGCACAGCCTTCGGCGCGCCCGGCCCAAGTCAGGCCAGGGCAGCATTGTCTAGCTGTTGTCTCAAGGTGCTCTATGCGAGCCTTTTCAGGACTCTACAGACTACAATATCAGAGTGGCGTAGCAAGGTACCACCCTAATAATGAGATTATGATGTATCACTACAAAACGAACCGCTTCCATCAAATGTCTCCATCAAGAGCAGCAGATACAGAGTGACAAGAAATCTTATCTACCACACCAAAACGAAATCCAGTGAAGGACCACGTCAATCAAGACCAGGCTACCATAGTATAGTAACCCGTTCTGTGCAGGACACCGGGAGTGGTATGGAGAGAGAAAATGTTCCGCGGAAATTTCGGTTCATATAGCGGTGCAGCCTAGCCTCTTTGGGAAATGCTGAGTAATCATAGCCTTAGGCACCATTTACGCCTGAGGCAGCGAGGCTCTTGGCAAGATGCTCTAACCCTAATCGCATGATCCACCAAATCCAAATATGGTTACTTGGATCATGTTTCAGTGTTGAACGTACTCCGTATGTATTACTGATCCAAGATTGAAAATAATCACGATATTTAATTTCTAGATGGAATCACTTTCTGGTCTATAATATACTAGACATAAAGATCTTGAAAAAAAAACATCGCAGCCAGAACGAGCGCCAGAGATTGGATACAGTGGCTAACTTTGATAGGCTAGCACCAACCTCAGTCTTCTATTTCTGTTGCGGTTGATTAAGAATGGGGCTACAAGGGTTATTGTTATTATCCCGAACTCCAGAGCTCCAGAGCTCCCTAGTTCCTCTGCTGAGATCGCCATCGCCATCCACCTGCAACCCCGCTGATCACATCCATCCAACGCAGCATGGCGGCCAGGTTTTCCCGAAGCCTGCTACAGGTCAACCGCCGTGTTTCCGCTGGGTTATCTTCCCGCACAATAGCTCGCGTTGCAAACGCCAGTGCCCGTATTGGCTTGGTGGCACATCGCAATACCTGGAACCTCGCGCTTTGAACCTGCCGCGTAACACAGGCCAATATCGCGCGATATTCCCATACAGACTCTGATTCATCAGTCAAACCAGACGCTTTCATCCCCGACGCTACTGCTTTCAAAGGATCGAGCATCACGGAGAGACATTGGATGAGCCAGGACTTTCCAGTCGGTACGGTCCTACTTGTCACTGCATCACTGTCACCTCGCTAACCAAACCAGTGGACACCTTGATTGGACCGCAAGCTGTCCCGCATTTTATCGAATTCATAACGTGTGGTATTCTGCCGAGCGGGAAGAAGACCGATTTAGCTTTACTCGATCCAGATGAATTCCTATTGTTCATGGCCCCAATTCACAGTGGGCGCCTGCACCATTCAACAAGAACGCTCTCAACTGTGCAGAAGGCGATAGAACGGATCACGGGCCCGGAGGATTCTAGCGGGATGTGCCGTATTGGGCAGAATATTCACTTTCTTAAGAGCCGCCTCAGGGGAGGCCTTGCCCCCGTGCCTGCATCGCGGTGGCGCGAAAAAGATCTCAACAACCCAGACCATTTCACGATCGCTCATGAATACCTGACTTCCGTCATTGCCGTCTTCGAGTACCTAAATAATTTTCAGATCCGGGCCTAACATGTGCGACACCTTCAACAAAATATCTGGTGACTTGAGAGAAATGCAGGACGCCTTGAATGCACGGCGCAAGGCCGAAGGCAGACTTTCTCCCGAGCTCAACCTTACTGCTCTTTGGGGACAATTCATTCGCGCACGGTACGAAGTCACGACCAGCACCGTCCATTCCTGGGTCCTGGCTCGCGTTGCCGAAGTACGTGAACGGACATTGGACAACTTCAGTGCGGTCTCGGTTGAAAATCCAGAAGCCCCTCAAATGAAAATTTTTTCGCAGCGGTGGGGCGACCTCATCGCCGTCATTTCAATGGTAGATTTCAACATTTGGATGTCCATGCATGGGTACAACGGCTACCATCCGCCCTCCGAGATCATCGCTGGGCTACACAACCCTAACCTAAAGCACCAAGAAAAGAACTATGGGTTTTCCGAGCTCCTGTTTGACCGACTCGCAAAATGTATCGAGGCTCAGAACGAGGCTGCGGCAGTTCAAGGTCCAAGCGCGACGCAGAGTGACGCGGCCCGCCGCGAGCGCCTTTCTATTAGCACTCTAGTACAGGATGAACTACGTGAAAAGATACGCGGCCTGGGCGCCATCGCCGCAGCCACCTGTACAGGCCTGGATCCAGCAACTCCTTCGGGCGCAGGAGGCGAGCTTGAGCATGGACCCGTGGGAGAGACGCGACTTTAACTTCGGATTAGCGATCTACCGCGCAGCGCACAAGTTCTCCGATGAGCAGTGGGAACACCTTCAGCGGGACTTGGAAGCTCACTTGTCGGCATGGACTGATGACGTCCATGGCGCTGACGAGCTCACACCACTGCTCAAACTGCATTGGTTCGACTGCAAGGAACTAGGCTTCGACACAACCAAGCCCGTAGCAGCAGCAAGGAGGTTCGATGGTCCTAATCTTTCCATCCTAAGATCCACGTAACAAGGAACTGATACTGCTTCTACACACTTCCAACAAATCCCGTCCTCGGACGAGTGGAACCATAAAATAGCACCATCTTTTTTCCTTCTCACCGATTACATGGGTGTAGGCTCATATATCGACAACGAATTCTACGCCTCCTACACGAAGGACAAAGGCCTCCTCAAAGGGGACTTACAAGGCCATATCCTAGCTGTCGACGCAGACTTCGATAATAGTGCCAGTGCAAACGAAAGTGCAGGCAGCATGGCCAATGAAGACCCCCAGGATGAAGGCTTTAAATACCCGGGTCATATGCACATCCTAGGTAACCTAGTCTGGAGCGAGCTCTACCCATGCTAATGCTGCAGTCCGTGGGACTTGAGCATCTCTGGGCTCCAGGCGCGGGAACATCCGATGAAGTTGTATAGGAGGCCGACAGTGCCGAGTCAAGTTCAGCCATGGAAGGAGTTGAATGCCATGAAGACCCTTATGATGGATAGCTTTGTGGAGTTTCTAAAACAGAAGGACCCCACTTTAGCAGGAAAAGTAAAGGGGTTGAGGGATGAGGGGGTTCTCTAATTTAAGGAATCCCCCCTACCGCCCGCGATCTGAGGTGGCGTGCAAAAGCATCTCTATGTTTCCGAGATGGACGATGTCGGGAGCTAGTGTAAGCATCGTCTTCTGGCGTTAGTAACTACCTAGCGAAAAATTAAGTCCTACAATCAATGCCAGCTCGATTACATCAATAGAAGTTGCTGCAACTATGATCATTCATTCTTCTTCATCTCCTTGATCAAGGAAATAGAAGATAGCTCCGCTCAGTGCCGCAGCAATGACACTGCCATGGTCTTCATCATCATATTTTCTTCGCACGACTGACCGTACCCGTCCACTCTGCAGAAGTCGAACAAACATCTGGTCGCAGTTATCCCCCATTAGACGTTCCTTGGCTATTGCCAACCGCTTTTCATATTCCTCCAAGGACTGGTTTTTCTGAGGTATAGGAGACTGCTCAAGTGATCCATATGCCATCCAAACTCTCGGCTGGTGATGTGATTCTGGCATGTTGTAGAATTGCTCTTCCTCCTGCAGCAGGAATCCATCGTTCCACCAGATAGACGGACTTGCAGCAAGATAGGCGTCGAAACTTGCGGGGGCCGTATAGAACGCATGGAGGGCAAACAGTGCCCCAAAAGAGTGTCCAAATAAAGCAGTCTGGCGGACAGATATGCGAGGGAATATCGACGAAAACACAAAATGATGAACAGTGCTCGTTATGAATTGGAGGAAAGCGTCTGCACCTCCATATTCCTGAAGGTTGGGCTTCCCGTCCGGGCGTTTCGGCGAGTCATAGTTCTCGCAGGGGGGAGTTAGATCATGGCTGCGACGAGGGCTGTAAACAGACTGTGTCAATGGGTAGGATATTCCAATGATGATTGTCGATATTTCCTCCGGTTTACGCATTCGCCGCCGCCTCACGATATCAGTTGCCGAAAGCATCATGGCATTGCCATCCACAATATATCTGTAGATAGTTTGAAAAGTGTTGGTGTTGGCCGATGATATATCCAAAAGGGCATTCTCACTTACATTGCATTGGCTTTGCTGATGATTGGCTGGTCTTCAATCGATTCCCACTCCAGTGGCCATGAAACTTGAATAAGATATTTCTCGTCCTGCTTGTTTACGACGAGCCAGCTCGCCATATTTTGGATTTGACAGTCCGCCTGTTCAAATGTCCACTGGTCTGCCATTGCGTGCTTTGGAATGTTGGTAAGATGTGAAGAGAATACCTGGGCAGCAATTGTTCAAAGAACGGGTCATTTTGAAGAACGGATCGTTATGAGGCTAAACCCCGTGATACTGCCATGCTATAGGCCTGACAGAACGGCTAATCCGGCAAGAATAGCCGAATAGTGCTACACCAGAGCCGTTTAACAGTCCTAGGTGAAACATTGAAGACCGAAATCTCGCTGCGAAGTGGGGCAATAATAATGGCATGGGACCATATCTGATCGGAAACCTCCAGTCCAAAGAAAGGCCATTTTCCCGACTCTAGTCTTAACTCCGAGAGTGAGACCATTCTCATCTATGGAGTGGATATATTGGCACGCCCTTGACAATCTTGGCATTTTTACAATACGAAGGGACGCGTCCTTTCTCGTCTGAATTACCTGTTTCGGGCAAAGTTCGTTTTTCCTTTCTTGCATATGATTGATAAGATTAGGTTTAGTTTCATCTTATAGTCCACTTTCCTATATAGTATTCGTGGTTTAAGAGGCCCTACCAACTTCTTCTAGGAACAGAGTGGGGTGAAGATGTTAGGTCTTCCAATGCCTTCCAGGTCTTCGGCGCATCGCTACTGTTATTGCTACTTTTTGGACGTAGTGTTAGTAGTGTACGGCAAGACCCAGATCCAGCTTTGTTTTCGACGATCAACACTTTTCCATTTAAACCATCTCTGAGTCCATTTTTCGAGAAAATATGTACCGTCACTAAATATATGCGACTGCGGCAATGGCCAAGCAAGAAGGGGACATGTCCATTGTGATGGCACCATCAGACAACCAGGACAGCCAAGCTGCTGAGAATTTTTACCAAGAGGAGAACCTCGAAAAGCAACCAAACCTTTCTAGCCTTCAACCTGGAGTCCATAGGGCTGATGTGCTTCGAAAAGCCTGGACTAAGAAAGGCTTGATCATTGTCTTTACAGGGTTCGTTACCGACACATTGCAAGCAGATCGATTTGCTAATGGTTGCTTAGACTGTTTTTGTGTACATTAGCTATCAATTTTGCCGATTATTCAACTCAGGTGTATGCCCCATACACGACGAGCTCCTTCAAGCAACACTCGGCTATGAGCGCAGCCCGGGTGGTCATGAACATTACGCGGATCTCTGCCTATCCCATCATTGCAAAGCTGGGAGATGTCAGTATTCTAGGGCTTTCCAACGGTTTATCTTACTTACCATGTGGCTACATAGGTTTTCGGTAGGGCTGAAATGTTCATCCTGTCCATCCTTATGTCTGTTTTGGGTTATGCCATTTGGGCAGCCTGCACGAACATCACGCAATACATAGTAAACACCATTCCCTCGGGATTTGTAAAGTACCTGAAAACGTGCTGATCATTTCTGTATCTCAAAGGTTGCCGGTATCTTCGACGCTATCGGATCGACTGGATTTGCCCTCACACAGCAAATCTTTGTGGCGGATATGACCTCATTAGTGAATCGTGGTATCTGGTCAACACTACCTGACTCTCTCACCACAATTCCGACTCTTTATCTCGGTACTATCGTCGCTCAGCGCATCCTCCATCATTCAACGTGGCGGTGGGGATGGGGCATGTGGGCAATTGTGTTGCCTGTTGCGTCACTGCCATTGATCGGTACCATGCTGTTTTACCAACGTCGGGCACCATCTCCAGTATCCGTGTCTGAAACATTAGGCTGGGAAACAAGGGATGCCTGGTGGAAGAAGGTGTACCGATTGTTCTGGACTGAGCTTGACTTGCCAGGCGCTGTTCTCCTTGTGGCTGGGTTATCTCTCCTATTGGTTCCTTTGTCCTTGACGGGCTCCAATAACAGTGGCGCGTGGACCAATGGGTCATTTATCGCCATGGTGGTCCTTGGCGTGGCCTTCATAATAGCGTTTCTAGGTTGGGACACATGGTTCGCGAAGAAACCATTTGTGCCTTATCGCATGGTCAAGAACCGCACAGTGGCAGCTGCATGTCTTCTCGGGGCATTGGATTTCTTCCATTATTCAGTGTTCAGTGTCTTCTTCACGAGTTACCTTCAGGTAGCTGGGGACTTTTCACCGGGGCCTGCAACCAGAATTGAGTACAAAACCCCACCCCATTTGTCACGAGCTATCTTTGTTGATGTCTTTCCTCTCATGAGACTAATGTCAAGACTAGTAACTCCCTCCGTGTGTCCTTTCAGGTGGCCGGCATATTCGCCGCTTTCTTCATGAAATATACCAAGCGCTCCCAGATCTGGGTGTTGATCGGCGTTCCGCTCTGCGTTCTTGGAATGGGTGTACTCCTCTACCTGGTGAACATGGGAGATGGTCGCAGCGGGAATGAAGCATCTTTTGTGGCAGCCAAGTCATTGATTGGTACTGGCCGTGGGTTCTACCAAACGGCTGCACAGGTCTCAGTGCAGGCCGTTGTTTCACGGCAGGATGTTTCCGTTGTTACCGCAGTATTCTTCGCTTCGATGAGCGTGGGCGGCGCAATTGGGACGAGGTAAGCAGCCACACCCAGTCATGTAGTTGACTCCCTTCTAATAGATGCTTTCAAATAGCGTCGCCGGCGCAATATGGCGAAACACCCTCCCGGACAAGCTGCAACAATATCTTCCTAGCGAAGTGAAGGGTCAAGCCAACTCTATCTTCGGATCAATTGTGGTAGCTCGGAAATATGCCATGGGCACCGAAGCTCGTGACGCCATCAATCGCAGCTACCAAGAGTCACAAAGACTACTTGCGATTGCAGCCCTCGTTTCACTTTCTTTGATGCTTGTTGTGATGTTGTTTTTGAAGAACGTGAAGCTGGGTGAAGACGGTAGGACAGAGACAGAAGAGAAAGATCAAGCTCATGCGGCTGCAGAGAAGGAAACTGAGAAAAGTCACACCTAAGGTACATATGTTTTGTGGTCAAAGTAAAGGCCTTTGATGGTTCCGCTGATAATTGTGTGCACAACAACATAAGTGAAACGATACTCCTGCCATAGGGGGCCTGGAACTGCTGCTCCTAGACCAGGGCTGCGTGCCGGCAGATCATGGTGGGAAGTAGAATTGAGGTTAGCTGACAGGAATTGGCAGTGCGCACTTCCAAGATTGAAAGGAAATTCGTTTGTAATGATTCAGTGCAGGCTTGGCGAATGCCCTTGTGTATTGCCTGGGTGTGTGGCTCTGTACATTAGGGGCAAATGTGACCTTGAAAGTTAACCTATGCGATAGAGAATGACTGCGGAGAGTATATCTCTAAGGTCTCTTGACATATTCTTGTCGAGCATACAAGGAATATCAAGGAGGACTTCCATGAATAACACTAGAAGGCCCTGGAACAAATGAAATGGATGTGGAATGTCTCATTTCTTTCCTCTACGTATACTAAACGTCTTTATACTCGAGCGGATTTCATACACGGTTTAGTAACTAGAGCCACCAACCTTGGAATGAAACCAGCATCCCTTCTTGTCTTCTCTCGCTGCGTTTGCCTGCGAAGCCTCTATTTCAGCACTTTGACCCTGGATGCATCGAAGAATCTAGGACTGGAATTTTGCCCTCTAACGTGAAGTGGAAGGCTAAGGCTAAGGCTGATTTCTGTCATGGCTGTTCGCTGAAGTGGGGCCAGGTGACCGCCTTCACGCGCACTTCCCGCGTTTTCCTCCAATTTTTTTCTTTTCTTCTTCTTCTTTCTCCCAACAACTTCAAGTTCGTGGGATTTCCAGCATCGAAGCTTATGGAAAGACCGGGAATGTTTCAATTGGATCAAATATCCCAATTATCAACCCCATGAGAGCTTGAGCTGCCAAACTTGGCCGTAATACTCAGACTTACCCGCAGCTAGGACTTTGTTCCTGATTTTCCATACCATGGAAACTCTGTCAGACACAACTTGGGATGTGGTCATTATTGGGACTGGGGTTTCCCAGTCACTTCTGGCACTGTGAGTGACTATCCCAGGGTGGTTGTGAGTAGCACTCACACTCCCAAAGGGCACTCTCACGATCTGGAAAGAAGGTCCTTCACATGGACTCAAACCAGTACTATGGTGGTTCAGATGCTGCCTTCAGTCTTGATGAGGCCCAAGAATGGGTAGACAAAGTCAATAGAGGTGAGTTCACTAGCTATGTATGGCAGGTTGGTTCACAGCTAATATCATGTGACAAAGCAGACACACCTACATCACCGTTTAAGGATGCCTCAATCTTCAAACATGATACATCTCCTTCGCCCGACGATCCAAGCATCCCTCACAAACTTGCATCCAGTCGTGCTTACACTCTATCCCTCTCCCCGTACTTCCTATATGCCCGTTCTCAACTAATGTCAGCGCTCGTATCCTCGAAGGTCTTCCGCCAGCTAGAGTTTATGGCTGTTGGAAGCTGGTGGATTTATGCACCTGAACAACCAGATTCTAAAAATGACCAGCTCGGTGCCGAAAAGGTCCTCTACCGCGTACCTGGCAACCGGGAGGATGTGTTTGCTGCAACTCATATCAGCATGAAGTCCAAGAGAACTCTCATGCGATTATTGCGCCATATCACTAAGCCCAATGAGGGTGACGCTTTAGATGGAGATGACGATACTTCAATGCCCTTAAACGATTATCTAGCTTCCCAGTTCAGCGTCCCGGGGGAACTTCACAATCCTCTGTTGTCGCTGTCCCTGTCGCAGCTTTCCCAGCAAGATACTTCCGCCAGCTATGCTTTGCCCAGGATCCAAAGACATCTGTCATCCATTGGCCATCTTGGCCCTGGGTTTGGAGCTGTGATTGCTAAGTATGGCGGTGGAGCTGAACTGCTGCAAGCTGCCTGTCGTGCGTCCGCTGTGGGAGGGGGTGTATATGCCCTGGACACGCATCTTGATGATTTCTTATGGCGCACCGGCTCTGAATATTCCGAACATCGTTTTCTGTTGAAACTGGCCAATCAAGGGTCTGTCCAGGCGAAACACTTGTTTACAATGTCGGATACTTCTCCCAAAGAGAGCTCATCACCCTTAGTAGAGGTCGCCCGCTCGATCAGTGTTGTGTCGGCTACTTTCCCGTCTCTTTTCCCTATTGCAGTCGAAGGTGCTCCTGTGCCCGCAACTGCAGTTCTGATGTTCCCAGGGGACATGTTGGGCAGCCCCAAGTCCCCGCCAGTCTATCTTCAGATTCATTCGAGCGACACTGGCGAGTGTCCACACCAGCAGAGTAAGTCATCCCGTGTGCAGTCCTGCCTGATATATTCTCCCGGCCCGCTCGTATGATGATTTTTTTCAAAAACTTATCTACATTGCCTGAACTTGCTATGTTGAAAATCTTTTTACCTGATCACGAGCACCCTCCTCGAAATTTGATACGTCAGCAATATTGTTGTTCATGTGGCTAATTGATTGTCACAGGTGTTATTTATTGCAGTGTGGCACTATCTGGACCGGAAGGCCACGCGCTTATCGAGTCCGCCGTCGATAGACTAATTCGGGCGGAGCGACTTCCGGCCAGCGTGTTATGGTCCTTGCGATATACCCAGAGCGGTCGTCTCAGCAATAGTGAGCCCCGGCGTCTCACTGTCGAGGATCAAATTCCTGACTTGTATCATTTCCCTCCCTCGAGCCTTGACTTGGCATTCGAAGATGACACCCTCGACCTTGTCAAAGAGGCTTGGAAGATAGTTGTAGGAGATGAAGTTGATGATGCCGATTTCATGGTATTTGACGATCGCGAAGGCACTTCTGACCAATGATTCGTAGGATAGCGTTTTATTTCTTTCACCCACAGAAATAGTTGACGAGATGCTGCTGTGTGTGTTTAGAGATAAGATCATATAAAGTATCTACTGCTTCAAATTTCTTCTACTATGTGCCGATGTGATCTGGCCATCCCACGCGGTGTTGATAAAATCCATTTGATATTGACATTATACACCAAGGGGTATGATATCTTGTCCATATACGCTCAAACTACCTGAAGCGACACAAATGGTACCCCGGTGAAACTCTCAGGCATTGTATATGTAATGTTGTAAAACACAAATTCGTTGACAGAGTGATCAGTGTTGTAAGTGATTGTATAATCCGGTTGTGCGTTTGTCAAGACCTTGAGGTTCAAACCAGGTAGGTCTTCCAGTCCAGTCACATTGAACCCGTTGTTGATCGTGATGCCACTGAACAGGAAGTTGAAAGAGACCGGACCGTGCGCAGATGTTGCATTTGGATATGAGATGTCCAAAGACCCAGGGGCGGCCACGGCATGAATAGACGACTCTGTGACCCAGTGTGAAATGCAGCCGATCTTATGATTGTCAATAGCCCACTGAATGACAGCAGGACTAAATTGACTGGGGTTGATACTGGGACCTCCGACAACCGTCTCGGCAACCGTTTCTGCGCCAATGGTCACGTTCTTGGACATCCAAGTAGTGATGTTGCGAGGATAAGTATCGAAGGGCGGCGAGTAAGCCTGCGAAGTGTACATATACTCGCCAGGGAATTCGAGCAAATTTGCCTTTGCCCTTAGAGGCAGAGATTTTACCATTTCAGGCATTGACAGAGCGAAGAGAGGGTAAAACGCGAAATCGTCTTGATGAAACATCCCCAGCTCCTGCTGAGGGACGGGGGCTTGTTCACGGCCAACAACACCCCAAATAACAGCGCCAGTAAGAGATGCATATTGTTTCATATCATAGCCATATGACCGATCCCACGGGCCAGCAACATTCTTCAGATTTGCATTATAGAGCTGAGCGAGTTCATTCCAGCTGTATTCGAGCATTTCCGGTCCATACTTTTTCAACAAACTGTCACTTGCCCCGTACTGGTTCCAGAGAGCTAGTGCCCACATGGCAACGCCAGCATACGTCGGAGAATTAAATTCAGACAATGTGTGGTGGATACTCCAGAGGTCGTAGATTTCCTGCGCGAAGTTCTCACCAGAGTTGGTCAAGTTTGCATCGCCAACTCGTGCGCCAACCCAGTTTTGGAGAATCGTTCGCATCAACCAGGGATTGGAGTAACAGGGGTAAGAATTGTCGCCATCAACTCCTCCGACACGATAGAGATCGCCCTTGGCCGCGATGTGCAACGACTTTTCCACCTTGGAGACCGTCGCTGCTGGGAGAAGGTGGCCGTAGTCATTCAAGGCCACGATCCAGGCACAGCCCACAAAATCACGAATGTTTGGATCCCACTGACCATAGTCATATTAACAAAATAGTGGACTAGACTAGGCAACATTGGCTTACCGAGCTGTATGGACCATCGTCAGGATATTTCAGCGTCCCAGGCTCCGGTTCTGAAGGCGCTTGTTGATAGTTGCCATACCACTGTTTGGATGGATCGATATATTGACCAGAGATGACATTGTCGAAGATGCGGATGGCTTTTGCAACATCGCCCGGTCCGTT
The DNA here is from genome assembly GCA_911456345.1 of Penicillium egyptiacum. Classification (NCBI taxonomy): domain Eukaryota; kingdom Fungi; phylum Ascomycota; class Eurotiomycetes; order Eurotiales; family Aspergillaceae; genus Penicillium; species Penicillium egyptiacum. The sequence goes on from CAJVRC010000843.1 coordinate 1,351,293, forward strand.
CCTGGCTAGTAATTGAGGTGCATACCAGGCTGTGTGCCGACTATCGTAGCGTCCACGACTGCTGGTTGAGGTAATCAGATAGCCGGCCTCGTTATCCCAGTACTTGTCGTTCCATTCGATGGCAGTATTGAACATTTCCACCGCGTGCGACGACGCACCGAACCTGGCTGACCAGCTGTCTAGTGGAGCAGCGGAGACAGTCCCGGCATTGTAGACAATATTCAATCCCAGAAGAACCAGTGACAGCTTCATGATGTATCGGAGATGCCCCGATATGAAAATGGTAGGCAAAGAGTGACTTGCAAAAGAAGCTTAATTTCTTTCGCTCTACTTCCCCCTGTGCCCTTGCTGTCTTTATAGGATAGGATTTTCAATTTGGCTTTCGGCATTGTCTTGTTTTAGCTTAGTTGCATTGCTACTACCGATGCCTATAGTATTAGTTTAGCTCAACGATCCCTAGTAGACTCCGGTAATTCGCCATGATCTCCGAATATGCCGTTGTTGCCTTCCGGAGAATTGCCGATTTATACCTTCCCCGCTTAAAAAATGGAGATCTGCAAGATATAATTCCACCTATGATCATCGACATGCAAAAGAAGAAAAATCAAGACCACTTCCATTGGCTACGCATACAAGACATTAAAATTACTTGAGCCACTTGGAACCGACAGCGACAATCTGATCCCGTCGAGTGACAAACAATGCAGAAAGCGCGAGAATTCCAACGCCAAAGGCCCACTTTGAAGCAGCGGAAGTCGTATCATTTCCATCCCGGTCGAACGGCGGGGTGACGGGTGCCATCATCTTGTGAGCCTTCTGAACCGAGTAGGGGGGATACCGCGCAGCGAGAATCCCCTCCAACCACGAAGGCACGGCGTTGATGTACGTACGGAGATGAGAGAAAGTCAAGATACCATGGGGGCCATGATAACGACCTTGGCCGGAGTTCCCAACACCACCGAATGGCACATCGAGAGCAGCTATATGGAGACCGCAGTCGTTGAAGGTCACGCCTCCGGACTGGGTTTCGTTCAAGATGCGAGCCTTTTCGGCATCTTGAGTAGTGAATGCGTAGATCGCGAGCGGATGTTCTCCTGCACGCGTCCGAGAGAGAGCGGTGTCGAAGTCCGCATCCACGATGGGGAGAATCGGACCGAAAAGCTCTTCGGAGAGAAGAGAATCGCCGGGCTTGACTCCGGTAACGATCGTTGGGGCGAAGTACAGACTTTGACGATCCCGCTGGCCACCATAGACGATTTTTCCGGAGGTCTGCTGGAGTAGACCCTCGAGGCGGTCGAAATTGCGCTCGTTGATGATGTGTGTGTAATACTCTGGGTTGTTGTCTTTGCCTCCTCGGAACGTGTCAAAGTGTCGAATCAAATCGGCGACAAGGCGGTCTCGTAGGTTTGGGTGGACTAGGACGTGGTTCACATTCAAGCAAATCTGTGTTCAATCGAGATGAGTTAGCCTTTGATGGCTGGTGGATGCATAGTGCGAGCCTACCTGTCCAGCGTTCATGAATTTGGTAACAGCAATGTGTTTTGCGGTGAGATCAAGATTCGCCGACTCTGCGACAATAGCAGGGCATTGACCGCCCAACTCGAGCGTGACGGGAGTCAGATGCTTTGCCGCTGCTGCATGGATGATTTTGGCAATATTGGGGGATCCAGTGTAGAAAATATGGTCAAAGCGATGTTCAAGGATGTACCCCATTTCTTGTGGACCAGCAGAGACACATCGGATCGCATCTTGGTCCATGTATTGGGGAACAATTTCCATCAGTACATCTTGGGTGGCACTTGCCACATCCGATGGTTTGAGAATGACGGCACATCCAGCGGCAATTGCGGCAATCATTGGCTGCAGGAGCAGAGTGATTGGGAAATTCCATGCGCCGATAATCAGCGTTACACCAAGAGGTTCCTTGCGGACAGTAGCTCTTCCTAGGAAGTTGAGAGGATCGGACTTTTCCGGTCTCTCATCCTTGGTCCACTCATCCAGCTTCTTGAGAGTGCGTAGAATATCCGCTTGAGTATTAGCGCAGTCGCCGGTGTAGGCTTCTTGATAGTGCTTATGCAGATCGGTATAGAGGGCATCGCAGATGCGCTTCGTGTTGTCCTCGATCATCCACCAAGCACGTTTCAGTTGACGACGCCTCCATTCTTTGTTCTTGGTGGTGCCAGATGCAAAAGCACCCTGGACACTTTGATACGCCTGGGGAAATGTGAGTGGTGATGTCGAATAGTATGGATGGCATTTACCTGATCAAATTCGGCCGCAGTGCTAAAACCCATGGTGAACTTGGGAAGACGATGTGGAGAAGCCCCTGAAAGGAGCCTTGGAAGGCTGAGAGGTCCACTAGTTAGTTATATGTGGGGTTTATCCCCGTGTATTCTGACTTACCGACTTACCGAGGACCCCGGTCCGAGACACTTCATTGTATAAAATATGTACATAAACCTGGATATGTTCACATGCCATGCAAAGTTGGTGCTAAGAGACTGAGAGTATCAGGAGACTTTGAGGTGAGTATATATCTAGCCCATGAATTATATAAAAGTCATTTTTGCAGCATAAGTCTTTTTTTGGCCCTTTTGTACTATCTGCGTAATAGACTAAGAAGAGGGAGAAAATATCTATATAACTAGATATCTAAAAAGAGCACCGAGGGAGACTACTAAGAAAGACCACTAAGAAGACATATAAAAAGACTATCGGCGAAGACTACCTAAGAGCACCAGAGTACGGCCGACTATTCTTGTCTATAATATCTCAATTTCTACAATATCATCTTATAGTGTCATTTCCACACTATTAATTTCTATCAATTTCTATAGTCAATAAAGTCTCGTATACTAATCTTATGAAGTGTGCTGCTGGCAAAATACGATATGGCGCACTGCTACACTGCTGTCTATTCTATAGATAATCTCCAATCTTCCTCTCTCTCACTCATACACTCAGATCTCCGAGACATCCCCTTCCACATCTATTGCGTTCTCTTCCCACGACTCTCGAAAGGCAAAAGCATGCTGAGGATGATAAGAAGTGCGAACAGGGCAGCACAGACAAAAAGAGGTGTGGTTGTCTCGACGTTCGCGTAGCTTCCCACGATAACCCCGACAATGCCTCCGATGCGGTTAAATATCACACAGATAGCATACCCAGTGGCGCGGTGCGCTGATGGTAGAATCTCTGGAGTATACGCATACATAGTCCCATAATAAATGTTTCTGTAACCAGTCAGTTAGGTATCATAAAATGGTAAAAAAATCCAAAAAGAATTAGAGAGATAATCACGTACGTCGCAGCAGTAATAGCAGCAGAGATACCAACGTTTTGGGCAGGGGTCTTGATTTGGGTATACCCAAACTGCAAGATCATGGTCAAGAGCGCCCCCAGAGCCATGGTGCCTCGACGGCCAAACACTTTGGTTTCAACCAAAACTCCAGCAATCACGGGACCAACCAGGCCGACGACTTGATTTATGGCATAGTTTCTCCAAATGAGGTAGTTGGAGCTGCTCTTGACCTTCACCCCTTGGGATTTGAGGTAATATGGGAGGAACACATGGTACAGGGGGCTGACAATTCCAATCACAAACCAGTTGAGCATAATCACCAGGAATGACCACGTCAGCTTTTTAGTTCGAAAGAGACCGCTGAAGTGAGCCTTGATTCGGACCACGGACCAGACTGATTTCTCCGTGTTCTTCACGTCACCTTCCCTGCGGAGGTCATCCAAAGTGAGATCAAATTGTCGGTCATATTTTGCTGACAGATCTGTCAAGAACTGGATTACCTCCTCATCGCGATTCTGAGAGATGAGCCACCTGGGTGTTTGCACGATGCGAATCAGGAAGACTCGTAACAAACTCAACACGAGCGTCAGGCCACCAATTGTGAAATGCAAGTACCGCCACCCCATGTTGTCCTGGTAGGCACACGCCCCCGGTGCTACAGTCGGGGAACAACTGTAATTGGTCATAAATGCCCATGCAAGCAAGCCTGTGATGGTGTATCCCACTGCCCACCAAATCGACATAAAGGTCACCAGCCAGGATTTATTGGCGGGTAGGAATTCCAGAAGAGTAGTTGCATCCAGGATATAGTTTCCGCCAACGGCTGCGGAGTAGAGGGAAACCCTATGAATTACATTAGAAACAGACGATTATGACGCATCGAGACAGGTCAACCAACAATGTCGCGAATGAAATGTATCCGGGCATCCCACCCGCGATGATTGCGAAGACTGCCGCCAGCAACAGGGAGGAATTGAAAGCAAGTCGACGACCAATGATATCTGCCGATAGACCCCAAATCGCCGCGCCCGCCAGAAGACCGATTTGGGATGCCAGCGCAATCCCCTTCAGACCTTTATTCGGGCTGCCGTATTGCATGGTAACCGCTGGCAAGGCGATGGACTGACATATTACCAAGAGCTGAAATAAATTCTTAGTAATGGCCTTGTCTGATGACACGCGTGTCTCTTACCGAGTCAACCGTGTAGCCAAAGCCGTTAAGGAAGAAAAGCTTCCATTGAAATGGAGTCATGCCAATTTGGTCAATGGCAGTGTTGGCAAGTGTCAGTTTTCTAGCCAAAACAGGGTCGAACACGGAACTGTCGAACACATCTTTGGAGGAGTCAATGGCATAGTCCGTAGCCTCTTTGCTGGGTGGCTCCGAGGAGGTAACTGGTTGAGTTTCTGGCATGGTGTTTCTGTGTTATCACGAGTAACAACTGTCAAAGAAAGAGCAAAGCCTTTTGGTACAGAATTAATTCAGAAATAAATGCCTTCCAGCAAGTGATATAATAGCCATCCCGGCACGCGCAGGGTGCATCGCAGAAGCACGCTATAACGCCGTCGAATAGAGTCTAGCTTAAGGTTCGACGTCTTCCCGCGTGTCAGCATCGTGAAGCTATCCTAGTTGGAAAAGGCCCAAGAGTAAAACGCCATCGATCGGCAATATGAGTGTCGTTCTTTTCCTTTTCTTTTCTCAATCCCTTGGCGCTCTAAGACAGGCTCCCGGGCGTCCCAATATTTCCCTCCGTCTGAGCTTTGAATTGGAGAGGTTAAAATGGCGCCAGGGTCTCGTATTGGCCCACTCTTATCGTGAGCACTATGCCTGAGCACCGGTGAGCACTATCCCTGCAATGGCGCAATCACATTTCTTGTTGGGTTATACGCCAAGATGAAAAATACGAGAATATGGAGATGAATCGCATATATATTTCACTCTTTAGTATATTGTGAAGGTCGATTTCTACCATCTGATAATTTGATAAAGAAGATCGGCTTCGCTTCATCTCGATCAATATGCCTCGAGCTCTCGCTAAGATAGGCAACCGCATCATCGCGGAGACAGCGAGTTGGAAGACTGTTGAGAATAACATCTATGTAACTTCCACGAGATTCAATTCGAATGAAAGATCGACTGACTTGATTATAGTTTCCCCGCTCAGCAATCATCGATGATTCCATCTTGCAAGACTCGGATCGGTCGACCTTCTGCTCTTGGAAAGGTTACGCCTCCTACTGGCATCTGAGGGTGGATGGGCAGACGCTTGAAAATGCAGCGTGGTATTATCGGGATCCATACGATGCAGCAGCCGATATCAAAGATCATGTCGCCTTTTGTAAGTTGTTCTTCAATTAAGCCTCCGCACAAAGGTCTGAGACCTAATACTCTATTTCGCATAAACAGATAAGGACAGTGTCGAAATAATACAAGAGACATGATAAGCTGAGGGGGAATCCTGTTGGTCTGTTAGGCCACCAATGAGTGACAATTACCAGATAGTTAGCACTCTCTTTCTCTTCTTCTCTCTTCTCTCTCCGTGGGCTTCGCTCGGAATGCAACGCAGTCTTTCTCCATGATCTTCCCTGCGTAGCCTTCCTAACACATAGCGTCCAATGAAATCAACAAGCTCGACAAAATGAACATCTGACTTCACGACAGCAAAGGAATTTATCGCGGAGTATCAGCAGTACCGTGTGCTCGCAAGATTAGCGGTCGCTCCTCACTTTTTCCATGCACTTGCTTTAGGTTCTACGTCAGCTGGTGAAAGAAATCAGGATTTCTGAATCAATGAACATTACGCTCGACAAAGTGGATAAATACAGCAAAAGCTTGCAAACCATTGCCGATCATCTGTCTAGATAGGTGCGAGGAGAATGGAGCTAACACACAGTTTGGCTGTTGGCTATACCAAATTGAGATCATTTCCCTAGAACACCTACAAAAGAATATAAACAAAAGCCTTCATTAGCCACGTAGAAACTCAAGTCAAGCTGGGCTTCCACCCACCCAACATGATCATGGCATGCTCCCACGAGAACCGGGTTTCTTGCAAGTGGTCTTTTTCTGTCTGGAGAGATAATATTCAGCCAAAGTGATATGTACGATATGGCCCACTGGCAGCTATACACTGCTGTAGCGTGACACTTTCCTCAACTTCCAGCATCTATGATAGATGATTAAAGTCTACATATATTTTTTTCTCCGTAGTGACAGCTACTATTTCTTTATCTATCTGTATTCCCTATATCTGGCCATTGTCTCAATAACTCACCTTGTATTCATATCAGTAAAAGGATTCTGGGAAACTTGCCCTTCCCCAACAAACAAAAACAGACCTTCAGTTTTCAGTCACAGGCGACGAATTACAATTGCAGTTGACAATGAGTTACTCGTATAACGTGCACATGTGCAAAATGGCATTGGCAGTAATAATTGCGTGATTCGTATCTCGTTTTCCATTCTCCATTCCCCTAAAGATAGAGAATACGAGGTTGCAAATAATGGCGCGAATGTCACCATCAGGACTTACACCTAAGATAGCGTTTTGCAGGATTGAGGATGTCCCACTGATTAGAGTCAACTCTATCTTATTAGTTTGCTTGCGAGAGGCCAAAGCGAGTTAGTGGTCCTTCTGGCAGATAAAGAGGCTGATAACATCTCGGGAAGGCTACCTAGAAGAAAACTCTATGAGCGAAAGAGAATGTTGCATTTCATAGGAAACGAGGTGGACGAGGGGAAAAGAGAGAGAGCTCTATCTATACATATGTAGCTACACAGCAAACAGGTGCTGTCACCGCGGATACCTGATTCGACAGACACCCAACAACATATCATAGTTTAGATGCACGTCCTGGAATTTAGTCCATTGAAGCGTGGCGGTCTTGGCTGCTGGAAGGAGAATACTCTTAGCACAATGAAGAGCAATCTCCAGGGACTTAATGCCGTGTTTGTTCGGCCAATGCCGTAGCTGACCAGGCCCGACAAGACGCAGGAGAGTTTATTAAACCAAATTGCGACTTGAATTTGCTGCTCGCTTGTCTTCCACCACATGACCGTCAAAATACTGGAGATTGAGAATACGGCGGCTTCCGTCATGCCCATCAAGAAGCGCACCGTGGTTAAGCCCGCAGACTTCTGCGTTGCTGCAGTACATAACAGCAGAATTGCCCACCCTAAGACCATGCCCACATGCAGTTTGGCCACACGAAGCCGCTGAATGAGCAGTGCTGCAGGGAACTCAAAGGCAAGATATCCAAAGTAGAATATTGATCTCACCCAAGAGTACTGATCGCCAGTCAAGTGGGTGTCTGTTTCCATGCCTAGATGGCCGCATTTGAGATAATGACTTTATCAATAGCCGCTAGGACCACTGTCACCATGACCAAGGGAATGATGATCAGATCGGTTTCCAAGCACGCGACGCGCTTCGGTCTTGGTGACAAGCTCCACTGCGATAGCCGGGTCAAGGCGAGCGAGGAATTGTGCTGCAACATCTTTGCCGTCGGTTTAGTTCTGGGCTTTAAGGATTCCTCCTGCTTGGGCTTTTTCTTGATTAAGTGCGAGTTGTATCTCCGGAGGGGCCGGCTTGTTTTTCGTCTGCCATAGTCTTGAAGTAAAGAATCGTATATATCAGGTGGTATAAGGGGCATGCACACATGAAAAACGAAGGAGATAGCCATCTGGGATGGTTTTATATCTCAGGTGAGCATAAATGAATGTGAAAGAGAATTACTCAGGTGGTTATCTTGAGCCGTCTTTCGTACGGAACCCTCTTCCGTCTGGGGAACTACTCCGTATGAAGAAGCCATTCGGATTGTCTTCAGATCGTCCGTCTACTCGGACTAGTCAATTTTAGCCACCAGGTTAGTGCCAAAAAAATTGTTCCAAGCAGAAATCAGATCCGTTAACTGATACCTCTTAGTTTATCTGACAACGTGGCTTTGTTTGTCCATTAACTAGCTCAAAGAAAAGCATGATCAAGTTGAAGTCTTCTGCGTAATGGCCTAAGGCCTTTGGAGATACTCAACACTCAGGTTTTCAAATATCAAAATAGAATGCGACTTGCCACCGGGATTGCAAAGTTGTGTTGTAGAGTCCAGGCACGCGTATAAAGACCGTCGCGCCCCACGTATAACTTTCGAGCACAACTCAGATTTCCAATCAAACTGACCTCGCCTTCCGGATATGGTAACTTCTCTGGAAGAATCCGCTCAATTAGAGCCCCTCTGGGACAAAGCGATCCAATCTCCAGCGGAAGTATCACCTAAGGAGAAACACCGACTGATGGAATTGCCGCCTCTCGCGAAGATGTAGGGTAACACCCATAAACTCCTCGGCATATTAGTGTAGGACCTTGATTGAAAAAGCTGTAGCGGCTCCTATCTCCTTAACATAGTCGGAGTGTCGTCTTGTTCGTGATAATTTCCGCATTTTACGAATAGATGACATAGGTAATCGATGGATGCGGCCGATACAGTAAGAAAACGTCAGCAAAGATGCATTCTTAACATTAAAGGAGCGATAGGCCATTCGGAATATGAATAAGGGTTTCTATAAGAAGGAAAGAGCGGAACTTGATATAAGAGAGGCAGAACGATAGCAAAGACCGGCGCATATGCCATAAGAGTGGGTATAAAGGATTATCGATCAAGGAGATGACAAAAGCTGGGGGTATATTTCCTATCATCATAAGGCTAAAGCTGGATAGGACGAATCTATAGAGCTTTTTAATAGCATTCTCCGCATGCCTATATATAGTGTTAAGGGATTTAAAGAGATTAAAGACTCCAAAATTTGCTTAATTTATCCCATTTGAGACGGATGAAAAGTGAAGTCGGCGATTTACGATAGTAAGTGTCAGTTCTATTCGCTATAGAAGGAAAATATTAACGCTAGGGCTAGGGATTTTAGAACTCGCCGCGAGAGGGGCAAGCTTAAGGCTATAATTCTTAAGGTGTTCTTCTTATTACTAGATGAGGCTCGGCTATCATACGGGGCATATGGCCCAGATCAATATCACGGACATAAATAGGCAATCGATCCTGACTGGTCTTTGCCGGAAGCTGATAAGGATGGTTACGACGGTCAACTCAAAATCAGTGTAACCCAAGTCTTCCTGCGGTTCTACGAGTTCATGTCCACGGAGAATTTCTCACTAAAGGACATTTGGCGCGACTTTTATCAAGTCAACTCGAATAAAGCATACTCCAGCTACTTTTCGGAGCCGACTGCTTGGTATTTCACGAACCTTGATAAGCCCACCTGGCTTTGGGTATAACCTCCCCAGGTGTTTGGAGCGGCTTTCATTCTAGCAGCCTACCCATGAATTTGATATTGTATTCTCGTTCAGGTCTTTTCCTGCGGCCATCAATCATACATAATTATTACAATGACGAGCTCGAATGCAGATCGGATCAGCACAGAAACAGATTGATGGGTCTAAATGGAGAGGAATATGTGGCGAACTAAATATATTCGAGTATGCTCGCGATTTACTGCTTTATTGTCGTGCAGGACCGGGCGACCCTTATGCTGGTGCCACGTGATGGCTTTGGTTGAATGCAACGACCGGACTCCTTCACGATGGACCGATAGCTTGAAGCATGTTGGTGAGCTTGTAAGCCCGCTCATTCTTCTTGTGCGAAGCGAATTTTGCTAATTTGATAAGCGGTGTACATGGTGGCCGATATAACCCCATGCCTCACAGCACTAGGAATCTTCACTGGCGACAAGGAACCTCTTCCTACGACCCATATTGCCACAAACCGCGTATGGCGTATTTCTCCTGTTCTCCCTATGGGCGCAAGGGTCACATTTGAACGATTCTCTTGCTCACCAAACCACAATGATCCGTACGTCCGAGTCAATATCAATGATCGGATCATACCGTTGCTTTCTGCAAGTCAGGTCATGGGGAGCCTTCTCCTCTCGGTCAATTCGTGGAATACGTTCGCTAACGGAGGCAAGAAGTCGGGGATTTTGCAAAACGGTGTGAGTTGGAAGGGGATGCTGGACAGATATAATCATTATTGCATCAAAATTAACCTAAGCACTGCGACTGGCATCGGAAATTGATTTGTATTTCGAAATTTAGCATCGTCTGTGATATGTGTTCCATATTAGATGGAGATGCTAAGGCTGAGGTTAAAAATGAACTACAAAAGATCCCCTTCAATTGATGAAGTCCGTTCATTTCTCACAAATGAATAATCCGATGAATAAAAAAGTAAAGAAGGGAAGAGAAAATCATTGATTTTTTGGTAGATATGGCCCCACGTGACTGTATCCCGGCGAACCAGTGTTTACCAAAAGTTTTGGCTCCCTCGATGCCGGACAAATTTACCCTTTTGTTCATCACGCAGAACCTCCCTTTCTCGAGCTCTCACTGTTTCACACCTTTTTAACTGCACATTCACCCTATCCCTTGACCACGTCCCATCTACCATCATGGAGTACCACTCCGTCCCACTGGAGGAGCGCGCCAGAGACGAGGGTGGCAACCTCCTCCCTTGGGGTTATGTTTACAAAGAGTATGTTCGATTAGATTTGTAGCACATCTCCTATCAAAGCTGACCGAGTGCTTCCTAGTGAATCTCGCAACCCTCGACGACCACCTGAAGAATCAGGACCCTTCGGCAAGAGAAGAAATGCTCGATACGATAATGCCCGCTCACGAACACGAACTGGAACACCAGCAAAGCGCGAGAACCCCAATGTCGCCGAGTTCGGTCGGCTATTCTCGCAACAGCAGCAGGAGGAGGAGAAAACACATGGCTTGCCCAAGTCATCATCGTCATCCAGTCTTGACAACCCACGGAAGCAAACAGAGAAGGTTGCCACTGAATGCATACTCTACGGATACAAAAACAAGGACAACGAGTGGAAAGTGATCGACAAATATGAGCGCATTTCCCAGGGCATGATCTGCGAAGACTACCCTCGCAACGACCCGACTTCAGCGAACCAGTACACCCAGCTATTGAGCGGAGGCGACGTTGTCATCCGAAACCTGTCGGCTGATGCTAACCGCAAGTCAAAGCGCTATGCCGGTGGCTACCACTGGATCAAGGTCACCTATGATTCGACCCAGTCCGCAGACCGCGCGTGCTTCTACTCGCCACAGGAAATCGATGGGCACATGGTCTTCTGCGAGCTGTACAATGGCCACGGCCCAGCCGAAGACGCCCCCATCCCTGCAGACTCTACTGCGAGCAGTCGGGTTCGCAATAAAGCACCGCGGACCTTGACTACCTCCCACTCGACCGCCTTCCTCTCCAACTCCAGCAAAGACCAGGACCATATGACATTGCCTCGATCATTTGCCATGAACAACCTTTCCAGTGTACCGGATATGCCAGAGGACGAACGGCACTCGGTCGACTCCTCGACGGTTGCTGGTACCTCCGACGATACAATTACATCCACCGCAACCTCCGCGACTGCCACCGCCACACCCTCGTTCCAGCAAGGCAGTTTCAATACAACAACTTCTTCGTCGACATGGACGACAGGAGCTTCGTCCAGTAACGATCGCACCTCAATCTACCAACGCCGAGCTCCCGCTCAGGCCGAAACCGCCCCCGACAACGAATTCATGACGCATATCCCGTCCGTCCGTCGCACCAAGCTTCGCCCCATGGTCGAGGCACTCCCTCCACAGCCAACCATGACCGAGCGCATCCTCCGCTCAATCCCCATCCTCAGCTGGTTCACTGGTGATATCGTGGGCGAAGGCCCGCAACTCCGCGAGGACGGCACATTTGATTCGGAAAAATCTGGCCTTTATTGGAGGTTCTGGCATACGTTCGATTATTTCCTGCGGACGGATATGTGCGGACTGAAGGAGGATAGTTGAGGCGACATGAAGGCCATCAAGTACTATGGAAATGGAATACCTTTTGGCTTTTATTATTCACCACATCACGATCTTTCGCCACAATTGCGAAGTCTTGGACGCGATCAACCCTAAAATCCGAATCGCTACGCAGCTTGAGGGTCAGTCCTCAACAGTACTGCGCGTCTCGTGCACGGCATGGGGGTCAATGGCTTTGTGGTAAAATGGCTCGGGCCTTGCTCAGTGGATAATGTGTACGATAGCTGCATCTGATGCAGACATAATGAACTGTCCTGTCGAGGGATCGCGCGCAAAAATCGATATACAGTAGAACAGTAACAAGTACAATTCCTCATACTTCTGCTTCAACGGAAAAGCCAGGTAGGACCATCGAGCTGTCAGAAGTAAGATTCCCTCTTTCCATCACCAGGTGCATCAATAGCACTGACACGGTATAAACTCATCATCAATCCTGCGGTGAGGAAGAAACGAAAAAGCGAGAAAAAGAGAGAACGACTCAACAAAAACGACTCTCAAACCAGAGCTTAAATTTCATTGATCATAGAGGAAAGTTTTTAAAAGACTCGATTCAGTTCGCATCTAGGCGTATTTATTCCTTAGTCTCGAAGTTCTCGCCCTCGACGAGGTCGGGGATATCATCCTCCTCGTCGTCCTTCTTATCGCCCTGCTGCTTCTGCATGTTCTGGTAGCTCTCGGCGAGCTTACGCAGGGAAGCGAGGGAGTCGGGGCCGAGCTGGTTCAGGATGTTGGGGACGAGCTCGGTGAGCTCCTTCTCCTCGCCGTTGCCGTACAGGGCGAAGGTGTTGGAGGGGACGGCGCCGTGGACTATCGCGATGAAGTGATTAGTCTCTTTTCCCCTTCCTTTCCTTCTGCATCTTCTTCTTCGCTTTGTGTGTTTAGAAGACCAAAGTTGGTTTCCGGGTGTCTACTCACCACGAGGGTTGGCGAAGTGGATGACGTTGCCGTCCTCCTTGAACATGTTGACCTCCTCGATGCCCTGGATAGGCTGGACGTTCAGCTTCTTGAGAGCGGCCTGGAGCTTCTTGTCATCGGCGCCGGAGTTGCGGACGACCTTCTTGACCTTGCGGCGGGGAGTACCCTTGCCACTGTAAAATTGTTAGTTGATTGGACATTGGACGGTCGAAAAGTGTGGTTGTATCGGTGTGGATGAACGAGTGAAGGTGCGTGGTGGGGGGATAGATTGGGGGGTTCCGAAAAGATCGAAGGAATGCGAGGATTCATGACAAGGCCGAGAGTCAGACTGGACACTGGATTCTCTGAGCTATGCGATATATATATATTCGGTTCAAGATTTGGGATATAGCGCCGTCGCATAGATTCGAGAATCGAGAGTCGAGAATCCGTAGTCTGACTATCGGCTGTCGAATCCGGGTATTGCATTTCGAAAATTCGTTTCCACCGGGAATCGAGAGGCCGGGATGAAAATGAACCTGGACAGAATATACATACCCTATCAAGAAAAATCATGTTAGCTACCAAATTTGCACAAACATCCACCAAGACAAGTAAGTTGTAAGATTGAGATATGACCAAGTTCCAGATTTACCAATTCCACAGAATCGCAGCTCCACGTCATGACCCAGATCATATCTCAAGCTCCAAAATCCTTGAAAATCTTCAAAAGAGTCAGAAACATACCGATGCGAACGCTCGCCTGCATTCTAGCCAACTTTGCCTGATCCATGATGAAGTCGGGAGGGGTGATCGCCTGGTGCGGGATTAGCTGGTATTCGGTGAAATCTAACAAGATATTTCAATTATTTCAACGATCTCTGTTGCGTACCGTTAAAAAAGGGTTGAGGGGGAGATGGTAAGAGGGGACGTGAAGTGGAAGTGGGTGAAATGATGATGCATCCCCAAGAGTTTTGTGTGGGGAGTTTAACCAGAATATTCGCTAATGCGCCGATTTGGGCTAACGGGCTGCCTTTCTTGTTTAATATCTACATTCTTATATGGTTTATAAATTGATTCTATTGGAACATAATCTATCTGTTCTTTCTGGTGATTTTGGCTATTCGCAAGTCCCAGGCTTGTTCGATTGTGGGATATTCTCGGCTAAACCCTAATCGGGCTGGCCTCGAGTATACAACATATGACGAGATGGAGAACTCAAGATCGACCAACATTCGAATATTGGACTTATATTGACACTGCTTTTATCTGTTTCAACATCATTGTTGCAGAAATGCCGAACGACCTTGGTATACCCAAAAGCCACAGTGGACACGGTTTCATTCCAAACTACTGACCACTAACCACTAACCTTAGCCCTCTCCTTCTCCTCCATCCCGATCTCCTTCTTCTCCCAATTACTAAAATACTTGCGCCAAGGATGCTTCTCCTGGAACCCAAGAAGCTTCTTGATCTTCGCATTAGAAAACGGTGCCTCAAACTCCCCCATCTCGCGCGTGATAGGTATATCCGGGAACTGCGCCCTCAAAAATTCCTTCGTAGGACTAAGGTTGGTAATGTGATCATTGGTAGCATTGAAGACCTGAAACCCAAGCCCATCAGTCCGCAATGCCGCCTCGCACATCCCACCCAAATCGCGCGAATCAATATACGACCACCCATGCACCTTCCACAGCGTCGGCTCATGCACATAGCTGTAGAAGATCTCTTTGCTGTATTCCTCGGGCTCGATAACCCGCCCAATGCGCAGGATGTATATATCCACCCCGAAGCGCGCCGCAAAACCCCGCGCGACGCGCTCACCGCACAGCTTCGCGATCGCGTACGTATCCGTCGGGTTGACGTCCAGGTCTTCGTGGACCGGGAACGAAGGGAAGTTGGTATCGCCCTGCGCGAAAGCTACCCCGTACACTGTTACGCTGCTGGCGATGATGATCTTCCGGATCCCTAGCTTGCACGCTGCTTCGATGATGTTGTATGTGGCTTGCGTGTTCGAGCGGAAGGTCTCGTTGTCTGGTACGAGCATGTTGCGTGCATAGCCTGCGAGATGGATTACGGCGTCTGGGCGTGGCGGGGGGCCCTCCGGGAAGGGCTCGCTGAGCGTCCATTGGCCGGAGAGGGCGTTGAAAACTTGGCCGCTATCGGCGAGGTCGGTTCTTAGGGTGTGCACCTTTGCGTGTTCTAATGACATTAGGTCCAGATTCAGGATAGTGTGTCCGGCGCTGAGGAGCTCGCTGATGACGAATTGGCCTGCTTTGCCGGAGCCGCCGGTCACGACAATGTGACCCATCCTGCTGATAGCGTCTTGAGACACGTTTTGGGATCTCCGCTCGAGGAAATATCTTGCTGGTTTGATTGTGGGGTCTTTGGAATGAACAAGCCATGCGAGTACTTATCTAGGGACTAGGGCAGCATGACCGACATCGAAATCATCATGATGCCATTTGCCTCCCTGCTCCCGCTACTTACAGGGAGAATGACAATGTGTATCGCAAACAATATCGATTCTAAAAAAGGCAGAAACAAGCTAGTTAAATCAAGGATAACATGTAGTCACTTGATAGATTCATCATACATGCCTCGATAGTTCATTTTCGCTTCGAAACCTGAGCCTCGGTCCAATCCCAGAGCTTGTGGGCCAATTGCGCGTTCTGCACAGACGCAGTGCCACCACTGCGGTACCCAACGGGAGTATAGTAAGCTCCATTGACAATATTTTCGCTTTGCGTGCCAGCCGCCCAAAGAGAATTCAGAGCTCCAGTAGCAACACTCCGGAAAACCGCAGAGCCAGCAACAGCGACACCATACTTCAATATCGAGTTGAGACTCTTCGTATGTCCATACAGCCCGCTATCAACCGCACCGGGGTGCACAGCAATAGACAAGATATCAGGATGCCGGCGGGCCAGCTCGGAAGCAAAGAGGATGTTAGCCGACTTAGAAGCGCCGTAGCGGGTCCAGGTACTGGAAGCCAACAAGCCAGGGGTAGATGTAATTTCCTCAAAGGTGGACGGGCCAACAGCATGAGCAGCCGAAGCGAGAGTCACGACCCGGACATCAGGGACCTCATCCTTAGCGCGCTGAAGATCAACGGTCTTCTGTAGGGTAGGCAGAAGCAGTTTTGTGAATAGAAAGTGACCGATATGGTTTGTGCCGAGCTGGACTTCGAAGCCCTCCTCCGTCGTCGTAGGAGGGTTGCCCATCGTACCCGCATTTAGGATCAGGATATCTAGGCGATCGCTATCGGACTTAAACTTGTTTGCGGCAGCACGGATGGATTTAAAGGACGATAGATCGAGCGCGAGGAAGCGGATATCGGCGGGTGAGGAGAGCTGGCTTTGTAGCGATTCAATTGACTCGCGCGCTTTGCTCTCGGTGCGGGCGGCCATGTAGATACGCGACGGGCGATGCTTAGCCAGCTGGAGAATGGTTTCTTTGCCTATACCGGCATTGCCTAGGTCAATCAATCGCGTTGTCAGTGTTCTGGAGGCTTGTAGATATAGAAAGAGTATATGTACCTCCTGTCACAAGGATGACCTTGCCGTCCAGGCTGCGAATATCGCGCTCTGGCTGGAACGAGGGTCCTAAATAGCCGAAGGTGGCTTCGTTCAGGGTCGGGCCAAAGCTCGAGAGTGCTTCCCGAGGATGACGCAAGCTATAGGTCGCGAAGCCACGAGTGGCTATAATATCACGGAGGTCCATATTCCGTAGTTCCAGATCAGATTGAAGGATATGAGGGGGTGTGGAAGTTGAAATTCAGGTTAGCTCAGGGGCGGGGATATTAAGTAGCCATGAAAAGTCAAGAATGGCTTCGGGCCAAGGAATAACATTGCTTCTTTTTTGCATGTGGTAGTGTAGTGAGATGTTGAAGTGTTTTTCAAGATCTCCTCTCCTCTGATCTTATCAAGATTTCCTATTGGTCCACATGCAGGGATTCGTTTCTGGAAAGCTGAAGAATGACTGTTTAACTTTGTAACAAAGAAACAATAACTATGTAGACCTTTGTACATGTCCACGGGTACTTTGTAGATCTTTGTATATCTCACATCAGTCTAATACATCGCCAAGCTAGTCCTGCAAGGCCCCGCAGGTTAAACCCTCCTTGTCCTTGTATCTCTTGAGACTCCCCTCTCTTGGCCACCTGTCCTGCAGACTTCCTTTTATTTTTTTTTCCCCTCAAGTCCAAGAAGTCCAAGGAATTCGGGCGTAACACAAAATTCTGAACTGTTTCATTATAGTCTTTTATCAAACAATCTACGTTTCAGTTCCAGGCATTGAGCTACGGAATTCAAAAGCACCAAAATGCGATTCCTTTGCTTGCACGGCGGCGGCACAAATGGTGAAGTAAGCATTATGCGGCAGCTTTAACATAGAAAATACTGACCAGCCACAGATTTTTGAAATCCAAATTGGAGGCCTCCGCCAAGCACTAGAGAAAAGTGGGCATCGCTTCAAATTCATGAACGGCAAGATAAACGCTAAAGTCGAAGAGGGTAAGCTTTACCACCTACAGCTATCAATTGCCCAACCTATATATTAACCCAACTCCAACCTAGAACTCGAAGGAATAGTGGACGGCCCCTTCTATAACCACTACACCCGAGGTACCTCACCAGGCTCTAGCGTCCTCGAAGCCTTCGATCATACCAAGCGCTTCATCGCAGAAGAAGGCCCATTCGATGCGGTGATAGGCTTCTCACAAGGCGCAGCACTAGCAGCCTCACTTTTAATCCACCAAAAGAAGACGCACCCGGCTGAACCAACGCTATTCCGCGCAGCGGTCTTTATCTGCGGTGCGGCGCCGTGGGAGAGTTCCGGGCTGGAGCAGATATCACCGCAGCCGGACACGTATCCGATTGCCATTCCGACGGCGAATATCGTTGGTAAGGCGGATCCGCTGTTCCCTGAGGGGGTTAGGTTATTTGAGCTTTGTGAGCCCGCCAAGGCGGCTTTCTATGATCATGGTTCTAAGCATATGGTTCCATTCGATATGAAGAATACGGAGGAGATGATTAGGGTTATTGAGGAGACTGTTGCCAAGGCTGTTAGGGGTTAGCTGAGATGGGTGGGGATTTCGGGATAACATAGAAGGCGGTGGTCTAGATAGTGGTGGGAAGCAAATTCCAAACTTCCTGCCCTGTAATAGCGACGACAGCAACATTCCTGGCTTACTCTGGGTTCGTTGGGACCCTGGCAAGGAAGACTCATCTTGCCACACATTTGGCTATCCAACTAGGAAAGGAGGATATACTACTGAACTACTTTCATCCTGCGTTCCACTAAGCTTGTAGTGACTCTTGGCCTATTGAAGCAACTGTTCGAGTTGGAGAATCTAGAGGACCTGTATATAATAACCTGAGACAAGTTCTCTGATATAGAGCAAAGTCTTTTTAGTGAGGTCTACTATATCGCTGATCTTCAGCCGTCCCTCGGATCTGTACCGCCAAACGGACCTAAAGATTAATATATAAGACGAGATTGTCAAATGGATCGAGAAGATATTCGAGCAACAATTTTGTTAAATAGAGTTGCATTCTAGAACAAGGAGAAACGGGCCCGGGGAAGACCTACTATGGTATCCTGACTGAACAAGCTAACAGGACCTTTCTATAGGTAGGCCGGTCTAACAGAAGATAGTTGACGGGGATTCGGCCTTGGCAAGCTACTTCCGATCGAATTAGATGTAATGTACAACATGAAGCTGTGTATAAGGAGTTGCTCGGAAATTCCGGCCAGCGCCTGAAATAAATGTCTCATCAGCCTGCCCTACTTTCATATTTTTCAACTTCAGAGATTTGACCAAAACGTTTGTCTTCTGTTCACAGGCTAAGGCTTCACACATTGATCATCAAGTTACTTGGAAGGCTACATGTGGAATAATGCCTAATGAAATGTTAAGTCAACCTTGGAAATCGGAAAATGTGACCTGATCCGAGTTGTTACTAATAATAGGTGGACCCGTCCACGGGTTCCTCGAGCAACACGCTTCTATCGGCACTTGTATCAATAGGCAACCATATAACAAGGAGCTTTAGAGACTACGTACGTATTTATGCAAGAAAATTGCAAAGTCCATAACCTTAGCTATGGGAAGGATAGAATATGTACTTAATACCATCTACATGTATGTACTATTGTATAAATATTGTATCCTTATAGTGTAACTCTCACATTGTGCCTGTTTGCGGTAAATAAATTGTAATGTTAAGCTTGGAAGGACAGCGCGAAGCTATATAGACCGAATTTAGGATGCAAATGACCATTCGCGAATAAATGCCAATGTCATAGAGTTGAAAATTAATTAACATTTAAGACCCCAAAGATCAAAGCCAGGAGCCTACATAGTACACTTTGTACTGAGAACGCCACAGCACGTGACTCTGGGCAAGGCCGCCTCAGCGGCAACTTGTCAGCTTCACTCCAGACAACACCGTTAATCCTTTCCCTCCGTCCCTTGCCGTTGCGCTACATCCCAATCTTTATCATTCTACGATAGCTCTTCCCCCATACCCACGACCTGCGTCGATTCTAGTCCACCAGACTGCCCCTTTGCTGCGCTTCTCCATCAAAACACAACCCCTGCTCCCACGAGGTCGTTTAGACACTCCCAATCTCTGGCCAATCCAAATCTGAGGTTCTCTCAGATTCTTTCACGACTCACATAATGGCTGCTACCGAACAACCCTACGATCCTTATATCCCCTCCGGCTCCAGCGGAGCCCCTGCTGCCGCCGGGCAGAATGGCAACCAGCGAACTGCCGCTTTGCAAGCAGTAAGTAAATCCCCGACAGTCTCTTGACTCCTAGCGACCCTAGCCATTGAGAAGACACATAAATGTTATCTGGTGGATGGCGCATGCTTATTGTCTTGTTAATTTATCGAAATGCGAAGGCTGGGGCGTTTGATTCCCGCAATGGGGCTGACATGTATCTTCTATAGCAAATCGATGATACCGTTGGTGTGATGCGCGAAAACATCAACAAAGTCTCCCAACGTGGCGAGAACTTGGATTCCCTCCAGGACAAGACCGACAACCTTGCCGTCTCGGCCCAGGGCTTCCGCCGAGGCGCCAATCGCGTGCGCAAAGATATGTGGTGGAAGGACATGAAGATGCGCGTGTGTCTCGTCATCTGTGTGATTGTCCTTCTCATTGTCATTATTGTGCCGTCCGGTAAGTGCCCCTGGTATTCTCCTGACTTCCCAGCTCGCCACTAACACTTTCTTTACACAGTGGTTGCCACCAAGGGCCACTAAGCACCTGAACTGCGCGCGACTTACGACTTCTCTTTGGACATGGGATCTTGAATTTTACTGGGCTTACTGTTGTTGGGGCCGTGTGGCCTTTTCCGTTTTCTTCGCAGCCGCTAATACCTCCTGCTGTTTTTTTTATGGGCGTGTTTTCAATGACCGAATCCTCTTGACTTTTACATGCAACGAAACGAGCTCATCCGATTTTGGGGTTGTGTCGCTACATGCGACCAGTCGATGGGTGAAGATGTAAATGATACTTCCATGACGCCGTGTTTAAGTATGCTTACCACATTGCCATTCGGGTGCTTTCTTACTGCAATGAATCTCCCTTATCGTGCTCTTATGCTCTTTTTCAACTGCCCAGTCTTGCTGAGATACCTGCACAGCATTGTAGTCGTACAATGTAGAACGTTAGTGCAGATCCGCATTCCGATGGCAAAGTCAACATCCACCCTTGTGCATACATGCTGATTGAGTCTCGGTTGTTGGGCTCATGAGTATGCACAAGTGGTGATGGGAGAAAGGAGACTGAGTCCGACAGTACTTTGGAGTGTCTCCGATTTTAGTTGGCTACCATTTACAGTCTTATTTTGTAGACAAGGCCATTTAGTATAAGCGCTGGCCAGCACACTTGTGAGTCCACGTGGCCCAAGACCCATCTGACCTGTGAAGTTCCAATTCGCCAATGGGATCGTCCTACAAGGAACCCGTTATGTATGCCCGAACCCTTTGGCATCAGGGGTTCTACTCACAATTAATCTGACTTGATCTAAATATCCCAGTGGATCTATCGCTAGACGAGTGCAGCAGCGTAAGTCTTGCCCCTCCTGACGAATCCTTCGGGAATTCATCAACCGAAGGCTGTTGAGCAGGGGTAGGAAAAATCAGATAATGCTGGGAACTCTTGGCACGAGAACAAGTGTCCACCAATTCCTCAATTAGACCACTTGGAGAGGGCCTCGCATTACCGTCAGCAGGAAGCCCAGAGTGCTAGATCCAGCCAGGGTGGAGGGAAGTGGATAGCGGTGGCCCGAATGCAACGAGTAAGAAGAACGGACAGGATCAGATAACTGAGACTAAACCCAAGCAGGATGACGTTTCAAGATCTCCGAGCAGAAGAAGTGGGCTTTTTCGGAGGTAACGCTCTCGCTTGAGGAAGTCTAAAGGGTTGATATCCGAGAAAAGTGAAGATTCTTTTTTCTTATACTTTTTGGTCCCGATTACGGCGCCACACAAATGTTAATATTGCGCACATGTGGCCTAAAGGAAGTCAAGGAAAATCGCTCTATCAGTATAGAATTCAATACGAGATAAAAAAATCAGAATACATAATACGTTCATGAAAACCTTGGAAAGAGTAAGAATCAAATGCCGCACGTAAAGATGGAAGAGATAAATCGCTCGCTAGACAGGGGGCCCACCGCCTTCTCCCCGTCATTGGGAGTTATCGCTCCGAGGCCCGGCCGATGATCTGAAAAATATCTCTTTTGACTCAACGCTTTCTCACCTTCCTACCTTCCCACCTCCTTATACATATTTGGGGCCTCTCCCACCAACGGCCGACCGTGAGACCATTGAGGCTGCCGCATGTTGCCAGGATGATGTCCCTTCGCTCCGCTGTGCGGAGAGCTTCGTGCAAGCCCCTCCGTTCTCTCTCCGCACCGACTGCTCCTCTGCGAGTCTCAGTTGCGAAGACTGCCACCTCCCTGCGCCAGACTCGCAACTACTCCCGCTCGACGGATCCTCACCTTACCAACACCCGCAGCACCGTCGTGCAACTGTTGAGCAATATTGGCTCTAAGCGCGAGGTCCAGCAGTACCTGTCACACTTCACCTCCGTGTCTTCTCAGCAATTCGCAGTTATCAAGGTTGGTGGTGCTATTATTACTGAGCACCTCCAGACCCTGTCATCCGCGCTCGCATTCCTTAACCATGTCGGTCTGTACCCGATCGTCGTCCACGGTGCCGGCCCCCAGCTTAACCGCATGCTGGAGGCGGCTGGTGTTGAGCCTCAGTTTGAGGATGGAATTCGAGTGACTGATGGTAAGACGCTGGCCCTCGCCCGCAAGCTATTCCTGGAGGAGAACATGAAGCTGGTTGAGGAGCTCGAGCGCATCGGTATCCGGGCCCGTCCAATTACCGCCGGCGTCTTCTCCGCCGATTACCTCGATAAGCCCAAGTACAACCTGGTCGGTAAGATCGATGGTGTTGACAAGGCGCCCATTGAGTCAGCTATTGCCGCTGGATGTCTGCCCATCCTGACCTCCATGGCCGAGACCCCCGACGGCCAGGTGCTCAATGTCAATGCTGATGTGGCTGCCGGTGAGCTTGCCCGCGCTTTGCAGCCCCTCAAGATTGTCTACCTGGCCGAGAAGGGCGGCTTGTTCAACGGCGACACCGGTGAGAAGATCTCCGCCATTAACCTTGACGAGGAGTACGACCACCTGATGAGTCAGTGGTGGGTGCGCCACGGCACTCGCCTGAAGATCAAGGAAATGAAGGAGCTCCTTAGCGATCTGCCTCGCTCCTCTAGCGTCGCAATTATCCACCCTGCCGATCTCCAGAAGGAACTTTTCACTGACTCTGGTGCTGGTACCCTGATCCGCCGCGGTAACAAGATCCACGTGAAGACTTCACTGTCCGAGTTTGGAGATATGAAGGCACTGAAGGAGGTGTTGGTCCGTGATCGCGAGGGTCTTGATGCCCGTGCTGTTGTTGACCGCTACGTCGAGGGGATGAAGGAAAAGGACTTCAAGATCTACTACGACGACCCTATGGAAGCTCTGGCCGTTGTGCTGCCCCCGCAACCCAACTCCCAGATGGCTCACTTGGCCACTTTCACCATCACCAAGTCTGGTTGGTTGACTAACGTTGCTGACAACGTCTTCGCCAGCATCAAGAAGGACTTCCCCAAGCTGGCATGGACTGTCAAGGAGGACGATGAGAACCTGACATGGTTCTTTGACAAGGCTGATGGCAGCTTGAGCCGTGATGGCCAGGTCCTCTTCTGGTACGGCGCCGAGAACGGCGAGGAAGTCAAGCAGCTGGTCCAGGAGTTCAACGCGCACGGTCGCCAGATGTTCGGTGACATTAACCTCGAGGCGCGCCTTCACCGCGCTGCTGAGGCTGCCGCCAACATTGGCAAGGGCTTCGGCGCTAGCGGTGCTTCTGTTGAGCAGAAGCGTGGGTTCTCAACCACCACCAACGCCCTGCGCATGACCCGTGCTAAGCGTCCCGCCGTCGCCGTGAGCTCTTTCCGCACCTATGCCACTACCAACCCCAACCCCCCTCTTGGAGAGAAGAACATCTCCAACACACAACCCGCCAAAGTTGCTCTCATTGGTGCCCGTGGCTACACCGGCCAGGCCCTGATCAACCTGCTCAATGCTCACCCTAACATGGATCTTCGTCACGTCTCCTCCCGTGAGCTGGCTGGTAAAAAGCTCCAAGGCTACGAGAAGCGCGAGATTACCTACGAGAATCTCAGCCCCGAAGATGTCCGCAAGATGTCTGCCAACGGTGACATCGACTGTTGGGTGATGGCTTTGCCCAATGGTATCTGCAAGCCTTTTGTCGATGCCGTTGACGAAGGTTCCCAGACGGGCAACGTCATTGTTGACCTGAGCGCTGATTACCGCTTCGACCCTAAGTGGACCTACGGTCTTCCCGAGCTGGTTGAGCGGTCTAAGATTGCCCGGGCTACTCGCATCGCCAACCCCGGATGCTATGCCACCGCTGCTCAGCTTGGAATTGCTCCTCTTGTTCCGTTCCTTGGCGGCCAGCCCACCACCTTCGGTGTTTCTGGATACTCCGGCGCGGGTACCAAGCCCAGCCCCAAGAACGACGTGCAGTTCCTTACCAACAACCTCATCCCCTACAGTCTGACTGACCACATCCACGAGCGTGAGATCAGCTCGCAGCTGGGCACCAGCATTGCGTTCATTCCTCACGTCGCGGTTTGGTTCCAGGGTATCTCCGTAAGTGCCCGCTGGCCGCTCATTGGACCTCACAATTGCTAACATTTATATTAAGCACACTATCAGCATTCCTCTGAAGCAGAAGATGACCTCCCGCGATATCCGCAACCTCTACCAGGACCGCTATGCTGGTGAGAAGCTCGTCAAGATCGTGGGCGAAGCCCCTCTTGTCAAAGACATTGCCGGCCGCCACGGTGTCGAGATCGGTGGATTTGCTGTCCACTCTAGCGGCGAGCGCGTGGTTGTCTGCGCCACCATTGACAACCTGCTGAAGGGTGCCGCCACCCAGTGCTTGCGTAAGTGTTGAACCCATCTACTTCATTAGCCATGTCGCTAACGAATTCAGAAAACATGAACTTGGCTCTGGGCTACTCTGAGTACGAGGGTATCCCTCTCGACTAAGCTCCCACTCAAAGTCAGTGACTAGTAGTTATCAGAGTGTGTTTGTGTGTTGTTCTTGCATGTCTTTTGTCTCATACCCCCCGTGCATCCTATACATCGCTCTGGGTTGGAGATTTCTGGGTGCTTCTATCTTTTTCGAATCTTCCATAGTTGACTATGTCTACGCTTATACATCTGTGTCAAAAGAGTGCGGTTTCTGTTGGTCTTGGTCCATTTTTGCCCCTTAGAATTCTGCTGCCATCCTTTCAGATGGCTCGTCGTTTTTCGTCCCCTTGTGCTCAACTGACATATGGTTTCTCGAAGTGTCCCAAGAAAAGTAAATTCTTCTTTCTCCTAATGTTGGCGTTTGACTTAGTCCCCGGCGAATTGTTCCCTGTCCCGGGACCATATACGAGTCGACTTGTTTATTGAACGATTGGAAACATGGAATCCGTCCACTCGATTGTAAGTAGAAAACAATATACGTTAATAGGAACCTTTGGACCGAGCTCATCAGTGCTGTAGCTGTGAGCGTCCACGGGTGGACCATATATGTTGGGACTACGACAGTGTATAGCCGCCAGTGCGCCATATCGTATTTTGCTAGCAGAACATTTCATAAAATTAGTATACGAGTATTTTATTGACTATAGAAATTGATAGGAATTAATAGCGTGGAATGAAACTAGAAGAAGTTGATATTGTAGAAACAATTATAGGCAAGAATAGTGGGCCGCTTCTACGGCCCTATAGTCTGGTAGTCTTCTCCGATAGTCTTTTTATATGTCTTCTTAGTGATCTACCTTAATAGTCCCCTTCGGTAATCTTTTTAGATGTCTAGGTACGTATGTAGTAATATAGATATTTTCTCCCCCTTCTTAGTTTATTAGGTAGATAGTGGAAAAGGGCCAAAAAAGGCTTAATTTGCAAAAAATGGACTTTTACATAACCTTTATAAAGTTAAGATATTGTAGAAATTAGTTACTAGAATTTGTACGAAGGAGCTAATAGTAAATTAGTAGTGTGAAAGTCAAAATTTATATGGAAAAATGCGATATGGCACTGCTGTATTTGGGACGCATAATGCATCTCTTGTGCTCAGGCTGAGACTCGCACATCAACCCTCCAATTTCTCCCTCTTCATTGTATCCTCGTTTTCTGTAGTCTCACCCGTCCTCATCGAAGGCGCCCTTATAGTATCTTTCACTCTCTTTCATCCAAAGGACCCATGGCTACTTGAGAATGGATTACCTAAGGTTACCATGCAACCTTCCCCGTTCCATGAGCGGAGCTGCTGTGCCTACATAAGGAGCTTACGGCCCCGGCGGCCAGCTTGGCTTCCTTACCGTTTCTCATTCCAGAGACACACGGTGGCGATAATCCAAGCCTATCTGAATGATATCAATATTCTCACTGCGCTTGATTTAGTCTGGCCTCCTTGTCCAACACGGATATCCTTCACGTATCTAACGGCAAGTCCTCCGAGCTTCTGAGGGGTAAGAGGTTCAGACCCAGGCCTGATACTTCAACTTACCAATTCAGTTTATCTAACCGGACTTTGACTTGAACGCTTCTCGAGCCCATAGGAACCTATACCTTCCGAAGCCTTTTGAGAGGATCAGAACGAGCGAGAACCGGAGACAACCACCCCCTCCCCCCCGGCGCCATCCCTCATGGTTCGCAAATTCCTTGCATACAAGGCCTCGGAGGATGCAGAGTTACATTTCGCATCCCCAGCCACGTCCCCTGGATGTTCTGAAACAGACTGGCCGCAGATGCCTTTCAGTGAAGGTTAATTTCTTCTTCTACGGGACACTGATGGACCCCTCCACACTTGCCAAAGTTATGCAACTGCCTGAGCCCCCGCAAACGCGACCAGCCAGAGTAATAGGCTACGCGACCAAGCTCTGGGGAGAGTACCCAGCACTTGTCAGAGGAGAGCCATTTCAACCAGTTGACGGCTTAGCCTACGAAATTCGTCTGCGGGAGCATTGGGATTGGCTTCGTGCCTACCATTCCGATTTCTATGATCTGATATGGATTTTGCTTGACTTTCCTGACACAGGAGAAGAGGAAGTCCAGGGTTTTGCTTTTAGTAGAGGGGAGATCCCGAAGAGTTGCGATATAGGAGCTTTAGCCTGGAAAAGTGGTTGAGGAACGGGACTTGAACGAATCGAAGTGAAAGCAGGCTCTCCTAGTCTTAATAGTGGATACTTTTTAGGAACCCCGATAGTAGCATACGATTGTTACTTATTATAATCGAGACCCCATTTTCTAGCGTAAATATGCGCTTACCCAACTTTCTAGGAAGCGAATCTATACGCGTCGTGCTTAATAGCATTTCTTATTTTAAAATATAACTATCTCCGATAACCCGTAAAAAATCTGATTCTCTTAAACGCGGATAGCCCGTTTACTTTATCCCCATGAGCTGCGAGCTTGCGGGCATCAAAGCTGAGGCTATTCTCACTACTTCGACTAATTGAGCTGCACATGTCATCAGCTCACCAATCTATGCATCTTATACCAATCAGTCTTGCCTTTCTCACCCAATTGACCTCAAACGTATTCGTAGTCCTTCTCCAAGATATTATACGGATGATTTGGAAATGCAGTTCTCGCTGATGATTAACCAATGTAAATTGCCCAGGTCATCGCCTTGAGGCTGCCACATAAGATAAGCGTTGCATAAGACGAAGAAATTCAGAATAGAAGAAAAAATCAAAGTAGCAATAATGTATAGGGATAAGGAAGAGGAAAGAAAAACACTTGATCTTCACACAATGCGTACAATGAAATCTTGGACATCAAAGCTAGCATGAAAAAGAGGCTGTTCTTCGTGGCTTTTTGGGCTGTTTGCGAAGTTCTGCTTCAGGGACACGCTTTTTCTGTGCATGTGCAGCAATCCCATCCCACACCTTGGGACTCTCTTCGCGAGGCACCTTCCTTTGGTAACCCAATTACTACCTACTCTGTGGTTTTGAAAACCTATTCCCTCCCACTATTCTTGCTGCATCTCCAGGCTGTGTGGAGACTCGAGGGCCTGGGGTCACTCGAGTCCACTTGCTTCGCAACCATGTTCTACAGCCATGAAAGTAAGTCGAAAGGTTCCCCATTTGCGATCGTTATGCCGGACCAAACGCTCATCTGCTTGTCGCGCTCTAGTCCTCACCTCGCCAGAGCACGGTGTCGCGACAATATGGTAAGAAAACCCAGGGCTCCCACGGTTTCACGTCCAAGACTAATAAGACCATCTCCACAGGCTAGTCGCAACCCTGGGATCCAGGTCCATTGCCAGGAGACTAAACCGAAAAGCCATCCTGGATGTGGATGTCCCAAATGCATGTCGAGTTATTATCAATCCCGATGCACCCATGGCCCTTCGACTGCAGGGGAGCTTGCTGTGAGATCCGCCGCTCAGTGTTGTCTCCATCAGTATGCTAACAACTTGCCTGTATTAGGTATGGTGTTTCTCGAGTGTACAATCAACAGTGTGGGTACACGCTGCTTGACACACAGGCGATGCATGACAAGATGGTCTCCAAGTTGAAGATCATCCCGGGGAGTGGGCTTGATCCCGCTGCTGGCCAGACCAAGTATGTCCCATTGATTGGTGGTATCGGTTGGCAAGACACTGGTCGGTACTAACCCCATCCCAGACCCAGCAATCTGATTGTACCTTACGACCCGTCTTTCCTGCCCGAGACAGCTCTTCCGGGACTTGAAATCGACTTTTCCTACTTCAGTACCACCACGAACGACAGCTCGACCGAACTCAGTGGTCTCTGGATCAAGTCGCCCAATAATAGCTTGTCTGGCACTCCGCAACTTTCAAGCCTCCGCCTTGAGCTTCCATCAGATGATATCCTGGGAGAGGGTACTATCCTAGGGATTGATGAGATCAACGCGTCTGCTCAGAAGAAAGATCCTTTCGGAAACGTGACGGGGCTAGGATCAGGCAATGAAGAGGGTGTTCTCCTTCAACCTGACTTTGAATTTGACGAGGATGGCAATATCATTGAGCTCGACGCCAGAGGGAAGTCTCCGCATGCAAGGAAGTCCACCGTTGGTCCGAGGGAAAGCGAGGGACCGATAGACGACCAACAACGCCAACCATGTGAAGACCCGGTGAGTACCAAACATCCATGAGGACACCAAAAGGCGACGGCTGACTCTTCTCGATAGATGCAGATTGACGTCGAGGAAGTCAGAGTGACTGATACCAACGACCTGATGGATCTCGACGCTCGGACCGCAGACCCAATTCTCCAGACAAATGAAAGCGTGGATGGGGTCCAAGAAACAATTGAGATCCAAGCAGTGAGAACCCGCCGGGTCAGGCGCCCGAAGGAAATTATCTCGGACGACACCACGGCGCTTCGGAATATGACGCTGGCTCAATGGAACGATGAATACGTTGCAAACATGATACAAGCACTGAAGGAAAAGCAGCGAAACAAGATCCCAACAATTTCGAAGAAGAACGCTGCTTTCTGGGTTTTCGGTCAGGGAATCGGCTCGGTTGGAGTCGGACTGGGAATGGACCATGAACTGCATCCGCTCAACCTTTACTCAGGGGAGACTTTGCTCGAAGCGGTTGGTGGATCCGCTCAGCGAAAAAGGCGAAAGCGCAGCGCAGATGACGATGAAATGTCAGAGGGACGTCGAGTGCGCGCAAGAGAGGAACAAGCAGAGCATCTCAGCCGTGAGAACATCGACCGTCTCAACATGGAAGTTGAAGTCGGCCGGGATGCACCTTCGAGTCTATTTGACGACCACTCGTCCCAGATGCCATGGAACATCACCGCTTCTATTCAAAGCTCTCGACAAAGACATCGATTCGGCAGTGTCAGCGAGCTGTCTTCTCAAGGACGTAAAGCCCGAAGCCGTCTCACTAGCGCCAGTCCGCTTGCCGGGCGCAGCTATCTCGCGGGACAAGACCGACATAGCCTCGAGCTCCTAGGCGATTTCGGAGACGACCTAGATCTTACCCGTTATCTTGAAGGCGAGCTCGCGACAGACCGCGAGAATATCAGTTCACTCTCGCCAAGCAAGCGCTCTGCTCTCGAGCGAGTCAAGTCAACTCTTGATCGGGAAAGCTTGAATTTCATAGAGTTCATGAAGAGCAAGATGGGTACTGCTAACGATGGCAAAGCAGGAAACGCACCAAGCCCGAACAGCAACGCGTCCAGCCCAGTCGCGGCCAGACTCGGCCAGACCACATTCGCGAGTCTTCTTCCTCCTGAGAGTACTACGCGAGCTGTTGCGACTCAGGCTTTGATGAACGTCCTCACGCTCGCTACGAAGGGTGTGATGCATGTCCACCAAGACGGGTATATTGACGAGAGCACCGAGTGGGCAGTCCGCTATCGCTATGGCGAGATTTTCCTGCGATTATCGGGAATGTGAGCGTGAACCGTGCGTACAACGTCTGAATGACGGCGGCGAATGATGTCGAGGAACACATGATTGATGATGATTGTCCAAGCGCTGAAATGCGGGTGGTAAGGTATGAGGGGCGCTGCTCAGTCGTGTGCCACTGGTTACCAACACCGACTGGTTCCCGTTGCTGCAATAGAGCACCAAAAATGGAGAGCCATGGCCATGACGATCGCTGTGAAGGAACCTATTGACGCGATCTGTGCTGGCGCATTACATCACCCCGCGGAATGCGCAGATGGAAGAACATTTTTACAGTGCGAAGTGGAAGAGAGAAGGACGAAAGAAGGTGATATGGTACGGGTATACGAGTATGAATGGGACCTAAAGGCCATCGAAACGGATCTACAATGCAGTCATGAATTTATCTTTAATTTCAACCCACGTTTACCCCAATCTTACCAGGAACGTGTATGTTGTAAACTGAAGTAGTTGACAGTATCGCGTATGGGATACAGAACGTCCACAACAGGTTCAGTAACAGTAATATAATACCCGAAGATGTTTCGCGAACCTTGGAAATGAACGGAATATACGAGGGAAGTATATAACGGGATATATATTCATATTTGTTAATACCATATATATGAGCGTCGCCTTTTTTGCGTGTGAGAATTGTCTTCCCCCAAATCCAATCATAGCAGTCTCTGATCCGAGTGTGCCTCGTTTGCCCTGAATTCTCCGAGATAGGCTTACACCTAGGACCATCCATGGATATGAGGGATATGTAGTATGATTCATAGCGTAATACCTGTCAAGTAGGATTATTCAAGACTTCTGCTTCGGAATTGCTTTTTATTAGGCAGCTATATGTATTCATAATTGTCATATATTTCATATTTCTATGGTCCACCCGGTCACTATTAGCCGATGTTTCGAGTTAAACACACCTACATAGATCAAGTAAAAGTGAAGAGACTAATAAGTAAAATTACTATGTTATAATAGACTTGATAGATTTGAGTAGACTAATAGACAATATACAATATAGCATAAGAATATAACTAGGTAATATACCCTCAGTACCGCACGTACCGTAAGCAGTGCTCCAAATTACGCAGGGCGCGTAACCCGCGTAATCTCCCGTCTTCATCTTTCCATTTTCTTTTCTTCTCTCTCCCTGACCCCTCCAACTTTACACCCCATACGCGCCCTTACCCATTCTTCTTTTCGACTTTCTTTGTTTACTATCCTGGATACTCTTTGCTCCTATTACTCCTCTCATCATGGGTCGGACCGTTGACCAGGAGGTACACGCGGCGTTTGTCGAGTTTCGCGCCAAGGAAGATGACAAGGTGCGTGACTGTGTATTTCGTAATATTTCACCCACGACCTGTCCGTCACTAACATACGAAAACCCGTTTTGGGGTTTGTGCATGTCTTAGTGTCTCTCCGTTCAGTGTATATACTGCCAACAAATTCGAGCAAAGAACACTTCGCGACAGAAACAACATCTCCTTGAGTGTCCCGGTCTGCGCGGTCACCCCAACGCGCCTCAGCCTTCTCAGCCCGCCCAGGCCGCCCCTAACGGAATCGGTCCTCCCAATGGCTACCCCGGAACTCCCAATGGCCCAGCAGCCGCCCCGTCAGGTCCAGCTGGTCCTGGTACTATCCCAACTCCCAATGGCACCCTAATGACCAATGGTGTCAACCCCCATGCTACCCCGTTGCAGACCCCGCTGGGGGCTCTCCAGAACCGCGCTGCAATGGCAACCCCGGTTCCTGCTACCGGTCCTCCCTCCGCGCCGCCAAGCGCCGTTCCCTCGCGCCCAACTCCCAAGCCAAAGACCAAGACAACAAGTTCGAGCTTGCCGGCGCCCCCGCTAGACGATGTGCACGCAGCTTTCGTTGAGTTCCGCGCAAAGGAAGAAGACAAGGTATGGCGGAGGAACTCGGCCATATACGTTGGAACATACAAGCTAATAGTGTGTAATAGTGCCTGTCCGTCCAATGTATTTACTGCCAGCAAGTTCGCGCAAAGAATACTAGTCGCCAGCGCCAGCATCTGCTGGAATGCCCCACCTATCTCAGCGTGATGAAAGACTCGATCCCCGCCAACAACCTGCTTCACACATTCCCCGAGGGCGACGTCGCCCGATCACTTCAAATCCCCGCGCCATCGCTGGAGCTGGATTTCCGCATGAGCATCAAAATGAACCCCAAGGTGTCTGTCGGCCCCAGCATCTGGGGCCAAAGAGAGTGGGTCTCGTTCACCGGCGGCCAATGGGCCGGTCGATGGGGTAAGGGTATCGTTCTGGTAAGGCTGAATCTCAACCTCCAATAATTTCTGGTCCGGTGTTTAACTTTTGAAACCAGCCCGGTGGTCAAGATACACAGATCGTCACCAAGGATTCCACTACCAACCTTCGTGCGAGTTACATCCTTCAGACTGTCGATGAGCCACCCGCATTCATCATTGTGCGCACAGAAGGATGGTTGACAGGCGCCAAGGATGTTCTTGAAAAGGTCATTGATGCCAACATGGCAGATGGTGTCAACCCCGGCAGCTATAAGTACCGGGTCAATTTGTCCATGGAGACCGGCGATGAGCGATACACATTCTTGAACACTTTGATGTGGATCGGCAGCGGTTGCCGCAGAGGTCACGAAGGTAGGCTTCTTCAATACTTTTCTTTTGCGATCATTCCATACTAACTGGTCATGCAGTCATCTTCGACTCGTTCCGTGTCAACTAGGTCAATGCCCTTGTCCGCCGATGGTGTCTTGTCCGTTATTCAGCGAGTTCGTGTCTTTTTAGCTTCAGCTTCAAATTTGTGAAGGGAAAACGGTGTTTCTACTTTGCCATTTCTCGATACGCGGCGCAACGTTTCTTATGATTCGATTCTTCTCACCATGACTTTGTTCTTCCGACTCTCTTTTTTTGATTTCGAACCATGGGTATATCACCCTGTTTTTCAGTGTGTCGCAATTAAGCTTTGAGCTCTGCAAATGTCTTTGCTCTTTATTTCGTGCGTCTTTGGTGGTTTTTCTTCTGATGTAATTCTTTGATGGCTATATCAGAATAGTCGGCCTTGTAAGGTATTGCTAGCTTTTGATATGTTACTTGTTATCTTGATCTCGGCTTTTCATGTCCTATCTCCAATTTGTTTTATGGTACCTCCCGTACAAAAAAAACTCTTGTTGGTAACTCTACGTATTGTACGCTTGCATGAGAACAAACTGTTTCTATTATATATCTCTTGAAGCAAATATTATTCGAATTTACAGAAATACGACCAAGATGCCTGGATTTTGAAACGTATCTCACGTCGGTTTGGAATAATATAGAACGGGATATATAACCCGCCGTCACATACCGCAAGACCGTACCTAACACCAACGGTATATACCTGTATATACCAGGAACATAACTTTGAATATTTCATAAAAATTTGTTGTATATCATCATTATATATAGAAACTGAAGAATCAAGTTGGATGCTATGTTCACGAAAGCCCGTGTATACCACCAATACAGGTACACCATACCAACTCCACAGACGAACACAGAAACAGGTATCATACACTCCTTCAATCAAAACTGTATGGCAGAGATAGATCAATCTCTGGCATACTCAGCATACCAGACAACCTCTCCGCTCCAGTGAAAACGAGCTGGTCGAAAATCAAATCATCTGCACCCCATGTAATAGCAAAGGGGTTCCCAACCGGGTTCGAAAGCGGACTTCCCAACTGAGGTGAACCGATCATCTGCATCACATTGCGCTCATCGTTGAAAAACTCCTGAGAAAGACCCAGGAATTTCTGGTAGAGCGTTCGTAATTGCACAAGGGGGTAGCTGACTCCAGTTTGAGTTAGACATTCAGCGATAGCTTTCATGAGGTTGAAATCGCCGATGTCGGATGTCGCAACAACGTTGCAGAATAGGACTAGGTATGCCGTCGCTGGGTAGAGCAGAATTGTCCTGAGGGGCTATATTAGAGAGGTAAACATGTAACTATCAATATTGGGTACTTACCAGTTCAAAAAGTTGACTGCAGATTGTTTCTCTGCCGAGTGACACATGGATACCAGCGCTGAAAGCTCTCGGCGCGCTGATTGAAGGTAGTTCTCTGTTGAGCTGGTCGGTTGGCCCAGATCGGATTGGAGGAGGTATAGGATTCCGGTCATGACTGATTGATAGGCGAACTTCAGGGCCGACATTTCGGTTTGAGAGTCGAGTCCTTTCCACTCGGATGACAATGAAGCGATCTGTACTTGGTTATGAATTGTGCGTAAAGGGAAAGGGATGTTCCTGACTCACGTGGTTCATTCTTTGCTCGATATATTGCATCTGCAGCAGCATGTATTCTCCGGTACCATATAGCAATGATGGATTGTGCTGATTCAATATACTATCGGGTAGGTATGAAACCACTGTATCCTGCACCCGAGCAAGATCCAGATAAATCAGGAAATGTTCGGCCATGGGAGGGTAAGTTGGATAAAGACCACTGAAAGTGGAGGGTAGCTGAACGTCGAGAAGGCAGCGTGAAGTTCGTGATTTGAATGCATGGTTCCTGTCCAAAGTGTAGCACCAAAGAAAACAGAAAAGCTCTTCCTCGCTTGCATTTCCACGCAGAACTTTACTTTGAAGATCCAAGTCAATGCAGGTGTTACAGGCGGCCTTGGTGAGGTCCCCACTTAAATCGACGTCTCCAGACCCTTGGTGAAGAAATATCTGTATATGCATTAGTTCTGCTGAGAAAGGATATAGCAACAGGATTGAGAGGCTTACACCACATATAATAGCCTGTAATAGCCCAAGAGACGGCGGTATTAGCAGTGGGATCTGCTTTAATGCGGCCTGAGCTGCTGCTCGATACTCTGTGGCATTCTTTCTAAGCTCGAGGGCAACGTCAGTGTCTTCTTCAAGATTTACAACCGTAGTGATAAACTTGTAGGCAACGGCATTGACGCAAACGGTGTAAATGATGGAGTCGTGAGTCGATATATTGTTGCGAAGAAGTTGAAGTCCCATCTGCTTCAATTTTGGGATTGAGATATGTCTAAAATAATCCGCAACGAAAGTTCCAAATCTGTCAGCCCGAATATCTGGAGTTTCACAGTCAGTGTGAATTTGGAACGCATTAAGATAGGTAAGCATCGGTATACCTTTCAACATCCAGGTAAGAAATTCAATAGACGGGCTTCGAGAGGAAACTACCTCTTGATGATCGTTAAGACTGTCTTGTGCCAGTACTCTTGAATTGTCAGACACTACTCTTATGATAGATAAGGCTGTCTCGAGCACACTGCGTCTGTCTAGAGTGAGACCGGGTAGATGGCATAGTTGATGCTGAATCGTCATTTGCGCATCATGTACCGGATCATACAGAACCCCAGTCTTGGGCCCACGGAGATCGTTGAAATTCCGACTGGGCACAGAGCGGACGAGGGGTAAGACTGCATCCGTCGAGTTACCTTGATCATACTGATGATCAGGTGTTGCCCTTCGTCGGGAGCTGTGGGAAGAACTGCGGGAGTGACTACCTCTGGGACGAGTGCTCAGACACTTGCGCTTCACAGCCCGCCGACGATTACAGGAGATGCCTGCATCCTGGCAATTGCCACATGGATCGCGTCTGTCGCACCGGACCTGTGTATCTGCTCAGCAAATTGCATATTGAACATATAATGGTTTTTCTCCCAATCATTACCTTGCGCGAATGGCAGAGGTCACACTGCATTTTCTATTAGTATCGGGAGAAGTTGTTGTTTCAGGTGAGATTCTTACCACTAATTGAGGTCCCTGCGTCTCGAGTGAAGGCTCTGCCGACATACTGGATTTCAGCTGTTTCGAAATGAAGAAGTTATCCTCTACAGAGTGGAGTAAAATATCGGTGAATCCAGGCCTGGTCCTAAAAATATTAGAAGATTACGCTGAATCAGAAAACTTCGGAGGAAAGCGGCTTCTGTGCAGAATAGGCAGCATTAACTCGGCGGATCGACATTTTCTTGGCATTTATTGCCCAAATAAGTCTCCTACAATTGAAGGAGAATAGTCTGGTACTTTAGGATATGGAATGCTTCAGCAGTTAAAATCCCTAGGGAGGTACATAGTACATACATATATGTACTGCATTTGTAGGAATGTAATATTCTCCCGACCGTCCACATGTACAAGGAACATCCATAACTACCTAAATCATTCTAAACCTCCTTTTGGAACATCAGGACTTCGGATGAATTTACCTTGGTACTACGGAGCTTGGTAAACTGTACTCCTCGCCCTAGAAAACCTTCGAAAAGATGAGTTCATTAGGATTATTGAATATTGTTTCTCAGACTAAATCACGACACATGGTATCTAACAACGATCCAGAATGCAAAAGGTAAATAGAAAAGAGAAAGTAATATCATGGAAGATTAGAGTCTTCCACGATCGAAATGCGCCCAACCAATCAGCCTACCACCCAACCCACGCCTCTCAAATCTTGAACCCTTTCATTTACTGTTCCAAGCCTTGACTCAATGTCTGGAAACGCAGAACAAGACTCCCGTTTTCAATAGGAAGTACAATGCCCCAAAGAATCGGAAAATTGAAAGACCAGAAGTGGCCAACAGAATGATTTTGAAATACCACGCCGTGCGAGTTGTAGATGTCGACTATATCAGTTAGTGCACGTAAACGGTAGACCAAGGAACTCGAAGTCGACCTACCGTTAAGCAAAGTCGGTCGATGCTGAGGTTGTTGATACACAATGCCAGAAGGCCATTACTGAAAGTCCATAGCAAAACGAGATTCGTCCGGAAAGCTTTGTATGAATCGTCAAGGGCCACCACTTCTTTCTCACTGGGTTCTTGCCAAGGAGTCAAAGCCCGCTTCACAGTGGATGCGAATTGCTCGTCAATGTCGACTTGAGGCTTGTCTAGTTCTTCAACAAAAGGCGTTTCATCGTCCTTTTTGGTCTGCGCCGATGGAAGTTTTTCGGGTGCGTCTGATCCCTTTGTACCCCATGAAACGTCATGCCAGTTGCAAAATGCGTAGACCATTAGAACATTGATCGAAGAAGGCATTCCAAGGAAATAGGCCCACGATGAAGTGAGCATATGCCAAGGGTCGGCGTAGAGAATGCTCGCAAGGAAGTAGATCCCGTATGTTGAGACCAAGGCAATCAGCACAAGCCCGCCCGTTGAGTTGAAAAAGCCCGATATGAGTGCCCCCAAACCATGACTGAAATCAAAATTGAGATTTTCAGGAGTCATGGCCTGCGCAACGAGATAGAAGGATAAAACGAGGAGATAGAGCTGGACCACAGAAAAGTAGACGAAGGAGAGCGTGTACAGAAATTTGGATCTGTGCTTGATGGTTAGCTATGAAGCGAAAGCAAGTACCCATCTTCAGGCCCTAATACTTACCCCTTTGGTCGATTGCCGAGAGCTAGGATGAATTGAAGCATAAGGAATGTCAGATAACCAACTTTCAGCAGGTTATTGACAATCGGGGTAACATCGTTCCCAAAAGGCCAGCCTTTAAATTTGTTGGTCGCACTTGGTGTTCCCACAATGTCCAAGATGACGGAACTTGTGAGCCAGTAGGATGCTAGTATATGTTAGTGGTCTTGCGTAGGATTAATCTAAGACCTAAAGAGCACCATAAACTTACCGAGTGAAAGCCATGTCATGACCAACTGGCAGATATTGTAGACCAATTGGATATGAAGCAATAGCAATCGAATGATACCATGCCCGCTCTTGTATATCCGGTTGAAATGCATGACTGAATATAGCGATGCCGCAAAAGATCCATTCAACCATCGCCGCCGTTGACTTAGGAACTCTGCTGGTCGTTCCGGGACGTCTGTTTCTCCTTTCGATGCTTTCACGTATGTGAGTAGCCACTGATTGCCAGCCTTGGCAACTAACTCAAAGCAAAGAATGCGATCTTCTGCAAGAAACATGTTCTTCTTGAAGATATTCATCCCATCAATTCCTTTCTTGCCGAGCTTTTGAGCAAGTGTGTGGTCTCCGTGAAAATACTGCTCAAGCGGCCTGCCCATAATAGCGCGATACCGATAGGCCGAAAAAGCCCCCGGAAGTACGCTCACATAACCGAAACTGCTCTCTAAGGGTTTGTCCAGGATATTCGAGATTTTGTATTCGAAATTTTGGGCCGCAACCAGGGGATTAAGCAGCTTCTTCCATCGGTGGCCAAGAAGTGCATGGATTTCGCCGCAGGCCCCACCGATGTTTTTGTCGTTGTAGAAAGTCTGCCACAGGGCTAGCAAAGACCTAGGTCCAGGTTTTGTGCCCGCGTCAATCAGGATGCAGATCTCGGGATTCAAGATGCGCCCAAATGCATTGAACAGCCACCGATGTGAGTTGATCTTCTTTGCATTCTTTTTCTTGAGGCAGAACATCATCTGTACCGGAGGCAGATTTCTAGGGTCGTCTTTGTATGGGCGCACGAGCTCTTGCTTCGGGGTAACCGATAACTGTGTGGTATATTCGAACTGGGAACCGTTAGCACTCGGACATTTCCCTAGGTATTGGAATCCAAAAGCGCTGGGAGGGAGAACAAACTATATGAGCAACTGTTTCTCTTCCATCCACATCTTGCTTCATCACGCCGTCTTGGAAAACGCCAATGGTTGCCAGAACGTCAAGTGTGTTTTTATCGCAGGGATCCATGCCATCGAAGACAAGACAGACGACAATCTTCTGCCATGCGGGACCACCTCTGTTCCAGAATTCTGATTTCTTCAACTTCACGATGTCTCGGACATTTTGCATTACCCCATGCAGGGTTCGGGCGGTCAGTACTTTATCCTCGTTGTAGTATGTGACGGCGATGAGGAGTTCAGTGTGCCGATTGTACATCGAAGGACGGAGATTGTAACCATTGCGTAGCGTAAATTCATCAGGATCACATGTCGCGGCGGTATCTAAATAAGGAAGGGAAAATTCAGGTTATCATGATGGGGTTAAATCGACTGGCACATCGGTGAGATACTCACATCTCATTTGCGTGAATTCCTCGGAAAGTTCCCCCTCTGCATCTCGATACTCAGGCTGGATAGCGTTGCGTATAGGACTAGGTACTGGATAGTTGATACTCAAGACCGAGCCTTGTGTCAACTTGATCCGCCGTGTTGGATATCGACGGATACTGCTTCCCTTGTGTCGTGTGCCTGACTCTTTGGAAGAGGAAACAGCAGAGCCCTGGTTGGAGATGTTGTGTGATCTGATCTGATCGGGGAGATCGAGTGATTCCATGGAATCTGGTCTGGGGCATTTAACCTCAGTAAATGAAGAGTTGTACGGTCGACGTTCACTGGAAGAGACTGGGTCTTCGAAGGGATTGAGAGATAAGGCAGAAGAATGCGCCGAGTGAAGCAGGGAGAGAGCGTGCTCATTTGGGAGTTCAGTGTTCTGGTAAGGATGGGAAAGTCAGTTCGGCTTGCCGCATGTCCAGAGACAAAGCAATTTCCGCTTCATATCCACTTACCCGAGGCGAATGACCATCACTCAGGCCGTCGCTTTCATCAGTTTGCCATGCATAACGAAATGAATGAGACCCATCAAAAGGATTCATCATGTACCAGTCTGGACCCAATGTGGAACAAGGGCTCGGGGTGTGTAAGCTGAAAGTCCGAGATGCAATCCCTGAAATCCCTGATGCCAAGCCGGTCCGAATTGATTAAGGTATGACAGGCTGTACAGATAAGCCGAGCACTTTGCATGGAATATAATTAAAGGTGGGAAGCATTCAAGTGTCTTCCCTTTTCTCCATCAACGTAAAGGAATAACAAGCTAGAATACTTCAATTCGCTCTAACAGAAATTAAGTATAAGCGGCTATTTTAAGCCGGGACCCCACATCTCTCTTTGATAGGTTCGCCAATCAAATGACAGGCCCTATTTCTTAGCGTGAGGCTAAACCACCCTTATTATTTTCGACCAATGGGCAAACTACCTACGGTCGTTAGAGGCACTCCAGCTCTACATCATCATTTTAGTAAAAGTTTCAGCAACTCAACCTTGTTAACCGACTAAAAATAACTCAAATTCCGTGAATTCCCATGAGGCACAAAATTCTGATTGCGCCGAAATCTGGGGTCACTGTCAAGTGAGACATGCAGTGGAGTTTTCTTATGTACCTAGGTTTTTAATGGCAAAATTGAACCCTTTAAGGATAAGTACGAGAGCTCCTTATAATTTTCCAGCGAAGCACTACCCTTAACAGATTCTCCCCATGCTATTCAAAATGAGCTCACTTGGGCTTTCCCAGTCACCGATGAAAGTGGAGTTGAGGTTGGACGAGACAGAGCCAGTCTATACTCGTCAAGATACAGTATCAGGCGAGGTAATTTTGCACACTGAGTGGCCAGCCGACTTGTCAACAATTGTCCTAAACTTGTCGGGAACAGCGACTTCCCGGCTGACTCAAAGCAGACGCACGGAAACCCATAATGTATGTGCAAAAATGGCCACCCCAACCAACCATTGCAACTTGATAATTGTCATTGACACTGGCAACCTTCAGCTCTTCCAAAGGTCTTACCGCCTTTTTCCCTCGGACCATTTGATGCATGATTCAAACAGCTCCAGTGTAACTATCGGAAGCGGAAATCATATTCTCCGGTTTTCTATCACGGTCAGCACAATCAAGATATCCAAACCACCTATGTCTAGCTGTACCTGACTGAATAATTTGAAATTGTTTAGATCCCACAAGTTATTGAATGCTACAAAACCGGTCACTGGTCAGACAAGCCGCAAATTCCATGCGCAAATATTGCGTGTTGGCCCAGAAGGAAATCCCACCTGCTGAGGAAGACTCCGCCCTCAACAGGCGACTCGGACTCACTGGCTGAGATTAAATATTCTCTGGATGTTGTTGTTTCTGGGAAAACTACACTGAAAAAGGTCAGCAACTGCCAGCTTTCTCCAGAAATTACAGAGAACGAACTATTGCATTGAATTCATTGCTGATCATTATCAAGTCTCAAAATATTATATTTCATTCATTTTCAGGCCCAATACTGAAACAGAATCCATTTAGGCAACAGTGCTCCATCAGCATCAGCCCGCATATCCTCGACAATGATCCACCTTTATCCTTCAGAATCGACACTGAGCTTCGAAATGGACCTTGCCTTCTCCTAGGTAACTCAATCCCTTTGAGTATAAAAGTTACGAAGCTTGGAAATTCGCAGTGCAAATTCCTGCTGAGTGCATTTCAAACCATGCTGGTCGAGACGACACAAGTGAAAGCGCATGGGACGTCGGAATCGTCTACTAGCACGTGGATCGTGCAAAGTGTGGCCAATATAAACTATCCGGTAGGTTTTGCAGATGCATCTACGGACTCGACGGTCAGTTTGCGGGATACCATATGGGCCAACAACCGACTGCCCCCTGAGATTACTCCTAGCTTCGAAGTCTGCAACATCAAGAGAATGTACAAGCTTAACTTAAGGCTCGCATTCCTTGTTGGAAAATCCAAGGTAAATACCAATAAGATTTTAACCTTCCTTGATTATCTTAATCGTGGCTAATACAAACCTTTTTACTCAGTTTCAGACAGTCATCCGAGAACTCGAATTTCCTGTCTACGTTATGGGTCTAACCCCATCCCTTAAAGCATATGGTTGACAGTCGATTCGGGTGTTTGCGCAGCTCTTCTTTTACCTCTCTCATCTTTCAGATTTCTCTTTGTCCAGTCCTTCTTGTCTGATATTCTTTCGTCTCCTTATTTAGTGCTGTTTTAGCTTTATAGGACTTCTTACCTTCAGCATATCTTTGTCAGTCTTCATTACCGTGGACACTTTCCCTTCATCTTCTACGGCAATTGAAGAATTTCATAAAATTGATGGCTGTCGTGGTTTGAGTGCACCACGGATATAAAGAGGTAATTCGCCGAGCATCCTTTGATACATTCAAAACAAAAAGACTTCAATGTTGCACTATTCCAGGACGGCAGCCGACGGCATGGTCCTCAGCCGCCCAGCACTCAACTAGAAAGTTGTTGCCATCGTGGATAGAATCCCGTCTCTCTGCTTGCATCTAGCTGTTTTCATAAACAAGGCGGAAAAGGAGTATCCTGAAAGTCTACGAAACTAATGCCAGCATGCGATTTACGAGCTGAAAACTTATTACCGCGTGCCAGGCCTCCCAGACAAGAAGACCTCAGCCTGGCGACCCACTATAAACCGAGATCAGGATAACAGGGATGCTTAAACGAAGTAGAGTGGCTTACATTGCTGTATTATATTCATATCTGTGACGGCAATAGGGAACATGTCTTCCTTATTTACCAATCACGTAGGACCTTGGCAGTTTCATATGTACTTGGCGAAACAAGAAGACCGACAAGACCGACTAAAAATAGCCGGAGATATTCTAGGGCTGCGGCTCTATAAACGAATGGCCCCTAAAGGGGCTAAACAACTATAAAGGCTCATATGAACCAGGGATGCTACGATAAATCGCCGATCAAACCAGAAGTCAAAAGTTATCCCTCGAAATTTTCTTTTTTTTTTCTGGATTTTCCTTGCTTTAAAAGCTCAAAACCATGGCAACTGCAACGGCGAACGGAGCTGTGGCAACTAGCACAGGTTGTGGAACCGCAGCCCAGTACGAAATTCCTGTCAAAGATGCATCATGTGCGGTTCCCAACACCGACAAATACAAAGGACTCCTTTCAAAATGCGCGAAGCCCGCAGGGGTAGCTGCCTATAATGACGACTGCGCTATCTACGCTCTGGCCGTGGATCAATCAGTTCAAGATCTTACCGACTGCCTTTACAAAGCTGGCGTCGCCTGGAAAGACGTGTGGTGTCACGGAGAAACTAATGCCACTGCAACGGCCACCTCGTACCCGACTGCATCGGAAATCTCTCTGACATCATCCACCGACAAGACATCATCAGGTACATCGACGGAGAGCGCGGCGACTAGCACAAGTACCTCTGGGGCGAATGCCTCTTTGCCCAAGGCCCATACCAGCTTGAAGACTGTCATGCTTCTTTCAACTCTGTTTGCCTCTGCCGCTTTTATTGGAATTTGATGACCTCCGGGGTGGTGACTGTCTCTCTCTCAAGGCTCTTGCCAGCTTGATGGCTGTCGTTCCTTTCTCGACGTTATTTGTTTCTGACATCTTCATGGGCTTCTGATGGACAACCCCGAGCTATTGCCTATTTATCAATTTTGTTGACCTATTCATTCTCCATTCGAGCTGTTTTCATCCTATGATGCCTTTGAAAGGGGCGTAACTACGTAATGTACGATTGGATTTCGGACCGTTTTACTTTTCTTGTCACCAATTTAAATAGAATAATCAATTTTTAGTTTTATTCCGATGCCACGGATCTTGTTCCAGTCTTCCGGCTGAGACTCGATTTATATGACCGTTTCAAGAAGACGGCTGTAACTAGCGCCTACCTCCACGGTAATGTCCCTTCGATATGCTTTGATCCAATGGCCTGCACCAAACTCCCATGAAGCCAAGTCCCAAACCATCAGCAGAAATAAGAAGTCTATACATTATCCACCAGCAGTCCCCCGTCTACTCGCTGTCTGTTTGCAGGGAAAGCATGCTATCTATAGAAATTGCCGTTTAACGTGCGATAAGGCCGAACAGAGTTTGTGTTTACCCTTGTTCAGTCTTTCATAGCCCGTGATATATGGTACCGAGAAGCCCCAGTATCCCACTCCGTACCTTGCACGCTCATCGGAAGTGGTACCCCCCTTGCATAAATCCTCGCTCTTTCATTATTTTGTATCACAATCTATAGCCTTTAATGAAGAACAAGCAAGTTCGATCTATTTATAGGCCCAAGGACCCGTACAGTCTGAATTGAAACGCAACTCAATCAATTGCCCGCGCTATCCAAAACGTGCACATTGCTAGGGGCAATATCATGAGCCCATTTG
Source organism: Penicillium egyptiacum (assembly GCA_911456345.1). Taxonomy (NCBI): domain Eukaryota; kingdom Fungi; phylum Ascomycota; class Eurotiomycetes; order Eurotiales; family Aspergillaceae; genus Penicillium; species Penicillium egyptiacum. Next base: position 1,395,310 of record CAJVRC010000843.1, read on the forward strand.
ATAGAAAGGAAAAGAACAAACAGAATAAGAAAGAGCCGTCTGAATTCGGCCGTGGCGCGAGTACAGCATGGACCGATTTTCAATAACAGACACATAATCTCGGGGGTAGAAGGCGACGTTCAAAATTCAACAAGATAGCGAACCCCTTTCTAGAGGCTGTTTATTCGTCCAGTGATTTCGTTGCGTGCAGACGGGCAAGGACGAAACTGTGCCTGGCCAGCCTTTTTCTCTAGTCCAGTCAAGACTCCAGATTCGATATGCCGAGTAACACCAGGCCTCCGCAGGGAAATATATATACCATCACTCTGCTGATCGTGAATTAGACCCATCCCTCCACCATTTCATGTTTAAAGTTTCCAAGATCGAGACATAGTTCCTCCAATTTCAATATGCGTTTTATCTTCATCACATTCATGGCCATTATCGGCGCTGCTTTGGCTGCAGACAAGGCTCCTCCTATGGTAAGTTCAAACAAATGGACACCGAATACCATTGAAGCCTCTAATCATTCCTCAGCTTCCCGTCGGACACCCTTGCAAATCCGATGGCAGCGCAGGAAACTGTGCCAGCGGCTTCTGCTTGGTAGGTTTTCTCGCCTTCTACCGAAGCATTGTGGCATCAAAGACTAATCTGACTTGCAGCAACTTGTTAAGGATGATGAGGGGGTGTGCAAGTAGACTGTGTATCCCAACATTGATTTTAATTGATTGACGAGGTATCGTCTCTGCCTGAAGGAAAATCCCAGTGGGATAGAGTATGAGCCTATTCACAGGGGCGGGCTGTTTAGGCTGGCTCGGAAGTTGGACACTAGTCGATGATTTAACTGAATACGACTGCTCTTGGAATGAGATCTGAAGAAAGAATAGCTTCAATAAGCCTAAGACCGGGAAACTCTCCAATGTTGATAGTAGCTCTTGAACCAAATCGGAACCATGAGAATCCCTATTGTACAAAGCCGCCACAGAGTGGTATTTGGTTCACCTCAGTCGACCATGTCATTAGAGGACTACCAGCTATAGCGTTCTACAGATAAATCGCAACATGATTAAAAAAAGGAAGTAGTGAGATTTGCACCTCATGCAGGCTCGGATGTATCTCAATATCAAATACTCGCCAATCAAACAAACAGTTGCCAATATGTATCTTTTGAATTGGAATTAGAAACCTAGGATTTGTTGTTAGCAATTTGATTTTTTCTTGAAATCGGTGCATGAGACCTACCTTTTTCTGTGTTACCCTCACCCATGCTCTTGCTACTGCTACTTCCACTCTGGATAGCGCCCATGATTCCATCCATGTAAGGCGCGCCACTCCACTTCTGATGGGTGAGAACATCGACACCGAGCTCCTTTTCACGGGACTGGACAAGACGGACATAAGCCAACATACCCTCATCCTTGAATGCACGGGAAAGTTCGGTTGTGATGGTGGCGTTAGTGTGCAGCCCAGCCAGTGAAATGAGCTGCAGGACAAATCTGAAAGAAGTTAGCAAATCCCGGTGAGGCACATCCCATCCAATGCTGACTTACCCTTGCTTGGCAATATCCCAGATAAAGGACTTGAGGGAAGCCTCGTCAAATCCTTGCCCCATCCAGTTGAACGAAGGGCTGAGGTTGTAAACAAGCTTCTTGCCTGGGTACGCCGCCCGCACTTCGCCCGCTAGCGTTCCGGCCTTCTCGACATCTGGGTCACCAGTTTCGACCCAGAGAAGGTCTGCGTAAGGAGCAAACTCCTTCGCGCGCTTGGTCGCAGCAGGGAACCCTGCAGAGTAGTGGTAGAATCCCTCGCGAGTGCGCGGGCTATCACATGACCAGACAACAGGTGTTTTGGTGTAATCGTTCGCCAGCGCACGGCGACGAGAGAAGGAAAGATCAGGGTTCTTCTTAACAAAAGATTTGTACGCTTCCCTAGAAGACTGGGAAGCACCCTCCGACTGAAGATGAGCATCGACGGCTACATATTGTTAGTAAATGCGATCGTTTGCTACCGAATTAATAAACATACCTTCGTCGAATGTAACAAGCTTGTGCCTCTTAACCCAGTCGAGCTCGAACGTGTCGATTTCTTCGGGTGAGGCGCCCTCTCGTTCCATAGCTTGGAGGGTCTCGGCCAGAGGTTCCACATCTTCCGTGATACCAAGGATGAATTCGTGATCGCGCACATCGATTGCGCTGCTGATGAGTCGGCCGCTCTCAGAATCTGTTCGGGCAATGACCAGGTTCTCACATCCCATCATGTCCCACTGGAATCGAGCTGCGACCAGTCGGTTGATGTGTTCACCCATTGGGACGAGGACTTTGCCTGCAAGATGGCCGCACTTCTTTCCGCCGTGCAATTGGTCCTCGAAGTGAACGGCCGCCGCACCATTCTCTGCAAATAGCTTGGCGAGTTTGAGAACAGCCGATAAACCGCCATGGCTGCCCCGAGAGAATTAGTAAATCTTCATACATTCGTCCCGATTATTAACGTACCCGGTATCACCATCCGCAACGATCGGTCGCATATAATCAGTGTAAGGTGTAGCCTTTCGCTCATCCGGGGTCATCTTTCGCCTGGTGTCCCACTGTTTCCGATCGTGCATGGACTGGGCCTTGAACAGACGCTGGACCTGGTTCGGGACGGTATTGTAGGGATAATCGCCGAAATCGGGGGATACTTCATTGGTACTTGTCAAAAGTGAAGAGCAGGCCCAGCCCGAGATATACAGAACCTCCTGGTTATGGGCTTGCTGCGTCATTTGGACGGGGTCGATAGCCCCCACTTGTGTGCAGAATCGATGTCAGAATTGTCACAATTGGAGCTCAGCCAGGCGAGGACTCACTGGTATGAACGGGCTGACCAGCAGCTGCTCGCTCATTAAGGAGATTAAAAAGCTTCCGCGCCATCAAAGAACTGGGATATGTTTGTTGCAAGGATCCGCGCTTGCTCACAACGTCTGCCGCCGTATAAGGGCGCTTGATCCCTTCGTAGCGAGGCGAATTCCACCATGATTCCACATCACGAATCTGCTGGTCGTAAAGCGCATCTTCAGCTGCACCAGCTTTCTCTTGTGTGGACAGGAGCTGGTATGCGTCTGAGGGGAGGGTGGTGGATATGGGAGGTTGCACAGGCGTCATCCGAGTATAACCGCTTGCGAAAGGCCGCAATGAACGTGAAGAAACAGTAGACACAACGGGGACGCGTCGAGGCAAACGCCGTATCGAGCGGAACATAGCTGATAATGTAATTGCAAGAACAAGTAATTGCTGAATAGAAACAGAGAGAAAGTAAAGAAAGGGAATTCAGAGACAAAAATAAGGGCTGCGGTTGACCTCGGGCCGTGAACATCTGGGGTTTCCCCGCTGACTCCGAAGGTCCGAAATTCGCTACATGACTAATCATGGCCATACGGACCTCGGGACTAATATGGCTACTTCGTACATAACATTCATTCACCTGTATGTGCAGTCCCTGTGCCTCGATCTTTCCTTCAGCTTTGATGGTTTTTCTACATCTGAATATGCTGCCCAAAATTATGTTGGTTGTGGGCAATATGCTATCTACGATCTCCATATGCCCTGCATACCAAGAAAGAATGTCCCCATCATGATATGTTGCAATTAGCACATTTTGTCTGGGCAAGGGCACACTTGTCTTTAAGTAAGCTACCTTGTTATCAAGAGCTTTAGAGCTCCCAAGGTCAAAACCTGCAGTCACATATCCGTAGCCGTAGATATTAGTAGTGCCCGCGGACGTGCGAAGATATTCGTGTCTGACTTAGGTCAATCACTTGAAGGATAATGCTCACATTTCTTCACGTGCTCCTTGACTATAAGTAGAGCCCCAAGACTCCATCTAGTGTTTATTGATAGTATCTGCTCTTTAAGATAGCCTTGGGTGATCACTAACTCTATACCCTCGACGTTAAAGATGCAAAAAGGTGCTACTCTTCTGACTAAACGATTGCCGTGCTTCGAACCGATTTCCCTGCGTCTATATAGTGATACACGGAGGCTGATATTAATATATTCTACGAGGTCGTGATAATAGGGCTTACAGCCTTAGACCTTAGGAACCTTAGAAGTGCCTCTTCATTATATAGGGATGGCCTCTAGCTTACCACTTGTTGACGCTCGAAACTAAGAATCTGAGCGACTAGGGGAGAATCAAGAAAAAGAAGAAGCTCTGCATTCGATATATCAAAAGAAAGGCCTTTTATAAAGGCCACAAAGAGCAAACAAGAAAGACTGAGTCTGAAAACCCAGGCATCCATGCATGGGGGATGGGATCATCCAACACCACTAGTGTGTTTAAAATATTCCTACTACTATGGGTAATATCAATTACTATGTAGTTTCAATTAGTATCACTCTCACTTCGGCCTTACATTGCCTGCACTTCGGTCTCAATTCAACGGCACTTCACTTTGATTCTTCCTTCTAAAGCTACGTAATGGTGGGGTCAAGGCAGGAACTGACAGGCGAATCGACTGAACAATGCTATTCAGAGATCCTATTAAACCATCCAGCTATTCAAGTCTATATTGTTCAACAACAGACACACCCATTGAGAGAATTGCTTAAGGCACCACTCAATACACCTCACAATTCATGGATATTCACATTGGAGATTCAATATTGAACTCTATTCAAGTCAATTATCAATAGCTTCAGTACTGCTTACCGACATATATAAGTCCTGTAGAATCCTTCCATCTGACCTCATTTTTTTCTCTGTAAATCAAATCAATCCGCCTCCTCTCCCTTCTTTTCTTGTGTCTTTTCTGTTTTTGTTTTTTGTTCTTCGAAAATCATGCTGGACACCACGCCTCCATTCTCGAAGAGCGGCCTCCAGGTACTCGCCAGCGAGTACCGGACTGGTCCTCTTCTGAAGGTGGACTAGATGCCCCGGGGGCCGGCGACGAGTGGAAGTCCCTCCTCCTCCATCTGTGGGCTCACCTTGAGCCCTACAGCTCCTGTCCCCGCCCCGACCGGCTGCAGCCCACAGCTGCCAGCGGCAGCATCCTCCTTCGCCCGTTGAGGAGGACCTGGAGGGTGTGGTGCCCATGGAGGGCGTTGAGTTTGTGTCCGTTTCCGGTGTCTACATGGACACCATGGTCCGGGATATCTCCCCGAACATGGATGTCTGTGCGGAGACTGGGCCCGCGTCTGCCTCCGCTCCTCCTGCTGCCATGATTGTGCCTCCAACCCTCCCTCTGGTCACCCTCCCTGTGGTGGTCCCCTCTCTTCCCCTGGTGCCGCCCTTGCTTCCCGTGGCCGCGCCGTTCCACCAACAAGTACCGGCAACGGTACTAGTTGCCTTCGTGGGGACTGTTTGTGTCTGTGCCCTTCGCTGGGGGTGTCAGCCACCGTTTGTCTTCCTTTTTCTTTTTTTTTCAATGAAAGTCTTGCCCCTTCGTTTCTGTTTTCCCGTAAAAAAATTTTCGTCGCTGCTGCTGGTGGTATCCGTAACCTTAATGTAGTGCCGTTGGAGAAACGCTGAATGTTCCCCGCACGATGTTGTGATTGTTTATATTGATTGATATCCACAGATATCCAACAGATTACCCACTAGTAGGTAGTCTAGTTGGAATGACATAGCCGTTTGAGGTCAGCACGTAAAATTAAATCAGATACAGCCGATGCCCAACCTGGTTGAGATTGTAATGGAAACCGCCTCTGGACATTCTCCAAGATCGGCGCCCCCGCATTGGCTTATCATCTCCTCTCCGTAGGATTTCCCTATCTTCCTCTTACCATTCGCCGTCATCGTCTCCTATCTATCTTTTTTCATCTCCATATTTCTGCATAACTCGTTTTCTCCCGTGTGAATGGGTTTCAGCATCGACTTGGTATGGAAAGCATTAAATTCCCATCGATTTTAGATCCGCCCGACAACCCGGCATCAGCGCGGGGAAATCTTAGGACGCAAAAGCCAAAACAGACAAAGAGTCGGAATGGTAAGTTAAAGTACTGTGAGGCTACATCTTTCTATTATTGAAGAAAGAATAACGCAGATGGCCACTTCATGTCGTCCACAATATTGACCCACTTCTATAGGTTGCATCACCTGCAAGGCAAAGCGGTTGAAGTGCGACGAAGTCAAGCCATCATGTCATCAGTGCGAAAGACGAAAGGTTCAATGCGGAGGATACAAGAAAGACTTCAAATGGCGGCCATTCGAAGAGACCAACTTGGCTTCTGGGCGGCCTACTGTAACCAAAGCCAAGAAAGGTAAGAGGTCACGGGTGCGTGTAGGTCGGACCTGATATACTCACAAATCCTCTTTAGCAAATCATTCATCCGATCAAGCTGGGTCTGCCGCCAATATTGGCCAGAACTTTCCAACTCCTCCGACGACTGAGCAGTCGGCATCACCCATTCGCATAGAGTCTCACAAGTTTGATGGCTCTCGCTCGCCTCCAGGCTCTCCTTTGCATAGCTCGCCCATTAGTATCAATAGCTTTTTGTCTACTGAAGCTCGATCCCTTGACGATCTACCTGTCACAAGAGACGATGTTTCCATGGCTGATTGCACTGAGCCTCCCCTTGATATTAATGTTTCGTTGTCCGCCGACTCTCCCCCGTTCAATTTTCTCTCCTTTTTGGAGCCTTTTCAAGATTCTCTGTCGCTAGCAAACTCATTGGTTTCTGATATCGATGCTGATCCTGCTAGGCATCTGCCTTTTGGCCCAGAGCAGCCGGATCCCGATGCATCAAAGCTGAGCTTCTCTCAGCTATTGGAGGATGAAAATGATGACATTGAGGAAATTATCCGGAAGTCAGACCCAGGACTGGGACCTTGGAACTTCACCTTACCAGAGGGAGATTATTTCCATCTCGACTCTCCAAGCATGTTAGACAACCCGTCTTTACCGCCGGAAAGTCCAGAAATGCTCGTTTTGAGGTTTGATAAGCTCACATGTGGGATTTTATCCATCAAAGATGGTGCGCTAGAGAATCCGTGGCGAACGCTCATTTGGCCGTTAGCGAAAGACACGCCTGCACTTCGCCATGCCATCTTTGCTCTGACGGCTTTCCACTCGGGCAAGCAGAACCCCCATCTTCGGCTCCAAGGGGTAAAGCACATGCGCCAGAGCATAACTGGTCTAGTTGGGCAAATCCAGAACATGAGGCCGGATGCTGCACTGGCCACTAGTCTGGCGCTAGCATTCGCCGATACCTGGGACCAACACACCCGCACATGCATTCAACACTTGCGAGGTGCAAAAACATTAATGTGTCAAGTCATCGCGAGTGGGACGCGAGGAGTTGTTAGCGACGAGCATCTGGATCGCATCCGGTTTCTCTATAACACATGGTCCTATATGGACGTGATTGCGCGACTAACTTCTTTGGATGACTGTGGTCCTCAAAACTGGGATTCTTCAGTTTTCGACCTTCCGAGTGATACAGTCCATGATATTGATCCGTTAATGGGCTGTGCCACTACTCTATACCCTCTCATGAGTCGGGTGGCAAAGCTGATCCAACAAGTGCGGAAGAGCTCGTCGAACACGGTGTCCGTTGTGGCTCAAGCCATGGAACTCAAAGCCCTAGTCGAGCAATGGGAGCCACCGCGTTGGTTTGAGCCACCAGATGATCCCAGTTCCGAGGTGCAGCATAGCATTCAAGTTGCACATGCGTATCGCTGGGCTACGTTGCTGTACCTGCATCAGGCTGTTCCAGAGATACCCTCTGAGCCGGCCGATAAATTAGCGAAGAGGGTCCTGATCTTGCTCGCCACCGTCCCTAATACCTCCCGGACTACTATCATACAGTTGTTCCCACTCCTAGCAGCTGGCTCTGAAGTTGACACCGACGATGACCGAAAATGGGTCTTGGATCGATGGACCACAATTCAGTCTCGCTTAATGCTAGGTGGTGTAGACCGCTGTTTGGAGGTGCTGAAGGAGGTTTGGGAACGCCGCGACGCAATGAATGCCAAAAGAGAGCGTGAAATGGTTAGTTCGCGACGTGCTGAGTCTTTTTCACCTGGGGATAGGGAGAAAATGAGCTCGTCATTGCCAACCGATTTCCGCAGACACAGTCCCAACGGTTCCCACAAGGGCCCAGCAGGAGGAATACCAGGGCAGCCTGCATCGAGGTCTGCACGCCGAGGCTCCGCACTCGCGTCGCTTGAAAACATCGAATTTGAAAGAACTGTGCGTGGCAGATTGCACTGGGTGAATGTTATGGCTGAGTGGGGATGGGAAGGTGGGCTTCACAACTGTCAAACGGTTTCATCCAAAAGCTAACACTGAAATTCATAGTTTTCCTTGGCTAGCTCGACAGCAGCAGCCGAAACCTCGATTGAAATCGGGCGCCGAGCGAAAATAATCCACTATTCTTTGCATCCTAGCCTGTTGTACTAATATGATGGCTAACAAAAGCAAGCAGCCCGAGTTGTTGTTCTTGCCCTGGTTTTTAGTATTATGTTCTCATTGTTGTGGTTCTCGTTTCTTTGCGCTAAGGTTGAAATTGTACTTCGCAGCCCTGAATCGGTGTTGCCCTGAACCAGCGTGGCGTCTAGGGGATCTGTTTCTCTTGTTCATGACTTATGACAACGATGCTTCTGATTTTGTTTATTCCATTGAAACTTTTTTCTGCAACCGTGATCTACTCTCTGACTACAAATTATGGCTGATCTAGGAACTGATATGTCCACCATGATGGTTGTTCATTTGGCTTCCACGATTTTATTCAGCCTTCCAAAAGACCTACGCGATATCCTCATTGCAGAAGCCCTCAAGCGACTACCCACGCCCACCCCAACCGCCACCCAATTTGAATTTTCAGTAATACGGAAACATGGTCGGCTCTATTAAAGCCCTAGACACACCACCCTCATTGCCACATTCACCCGACACATCAGCTCGTTCGACCATCATTACCCTTGTCGGTGTTTAGCACACCCTATGTCTGGAATACCAACCTACCAACCTTGATCATCCAACGCAAGCAGTAAGCCATTCGCCTCCGTTGGCGTTACCAGGATGGCCTTGTCCGATGTGTCCCTACGCGAAATCGTAAACATACCAGGAACCTACGTTTTCGGTTGAGACCATTCTCCGATTCTCAGAGCATGGCTCTGGCATCCCTTACGCGCAGAGGAACTATATCCTCAGTGAGATTCTTGGGTGGATACGATGTTGTCCATTTCCTGATACAGTATGTTCCGGTCCTAATAAAGAGTGCCATATCAGGTCAGTCTGCCTAGCTGTTCATCCAAGTGTGTCTTTGATATGCTAATGCTGCTTTCTGGAAAGTGCTGTTGGCCATAAGGTCAATCAGGAGAACATCTGCAACTTCTTGTTCAAGAACAAAGTCTGCATTTGTACTACTTTGGACGAAATAGTATTCGGCGTCGAGAATCCCTAGGCTGTGTGCGATTACCTGTATACAGCCAAGCACATGGGCACAGTTGCGATCAATTATAAAATTTCGAGGATCTGAACAATCAATTACAACTAGTATCTACCGATTCCCACTGTGGAGCATTGGGAACTAGTTGAAATCCAAGCGCAACAAAGAAATTCCAATCAATATTCCGGCTACAGGCATTGTCCCTAGGCCTAGAGGGTATTGAATTCAATTAAATGCTATTATTCATAATTCATTAATTACTTGATAGGGCCAGATCCCTTGAAGCCATGCAAGGGTGGATGGGCTTCTGTACGATCCGGAGACATCCATCTCTATGGAGTTGACTTGTTCCGGTATCGAAACTTCATTCCATGACTTGAGGGTCATTTTCTCTCCAGAACAAGGATCTCTGGCCAACCCGCACGTCTGAATTGCCGCCTTCCCTTCTTGTAGCAGATCAGCACGCTGAATAAGCTCAAGCAAAAGCGGTTCGAGTTCACCACCAGTGCCTTGGGCACCATGTTTCCACAGGAGAGTTGTCTTGGTTACCACCTCCCAGGCATGATCTGCCTCAGGACCTGGTGGACGAGAGCTTAACTGGTCCAGAATGTATGAAATGGCTTCCTTTGGCTTGTAACTCCTACAGAGCCGGTTCCATTGTGCGGTAACATCATTTGTTTGTAGGAAATATGTGAATTCGACGAGTTCGACGGCAGTGCGAAATACCAAGTCATTGTATGGTGATTGCGGCTCACCTGGGTCTGAGGGTAAATATTGGGAGTGCACCGAGACCCATGACTTTGATAAGTGAAGGCGAGTGATTGTGGCTGCTACCCAATGGATTGGAATCCTCAGGTCAAAATAATTGAGATATTGTTCGTGGAGAATTTTCCCCACAGACCTGACCCGAACTTCTCGGTCTTCTAGCGAGGTGACTGAATTCAAGGGCTGGGACGATGAATACACTTCCTTGATCATGAAACATGTTATGATGCACAAGGTGATGTCCGTGAAGCCCTTTTGTTCAGGCGGAAGGTCGAGCATAAGTGAATCAAGCTCGTATTCATTAACGTTGGCTGGAAACTGGACGTCGAATGTCTCTGGCCTGATTTGCATATCGATACCTTGATCCTCTGAGCAGAGCAGGTCCAGGATGCAAATATGCCACCAGAGACGTCGACGGATCTCCGTTTCGAATGGTGATAGCCCGGTTCTCTTTCCATCGCGGTGGATACTCTGTGACTGTGCAAGGCGTATGAGCACGGCAGACCCAGCCCAGGCAAGTCTTGTATCTCCATCCACGCGCTCACAGAGGAGATAGAGTACAGCAGCTTGGAGGGTTGGAATCCCAGGGGATTTAACAAAGTCGGCTCGGCTTAGCGCTTGGTCTACTGCGAGCTCATAGGCTGGTTTTGCCTTGTGGTATTCCAGACCAAGATCCGACTGAAGTTGATCTGGATCCAGGCTAACCACGGCAGCAAAACATACGGAGAACAGAAGTGCTTCGCTAGTGGGGTCAATTCTCAGGCCCTTCGACGCATTCTGCACAACTCGGCCGGTTGTAGCCAGATGAAGGACTGCAACCAACGGCGCAACATTTTTTTGATATATACGCCATAGGGCCTCGATCTGTAATGGCTGAAGATAACATTGTCGAAATGAATCATAGGACCACGAGGGATTGCTGTGCCCAAGAAATCCTCCCCTTGGTAGACCAAAGTGACCTGGATCAAGACTTTGGTCATCCCTCAAACTGGATAACTCGCTTGACTGCTGTTCATCTCTATTCGGTTCGGGATGCTTTGCGCGTAGCTGTTGGACTTCTGCCTCTAGATTGGTCAAGCGCGCAAGCAGTTCACCTATAGGGGGTCGACTAAGGGTACGTGTCGCGCGCTTAGCGCCTGGAAAGCCACATTGATGCCCTGCCTTGATGCATGCACCACAAGGGCTGTTTCGGTCGCATCGCACCTTTCTCTCATTGCATCGTTTGCAGCTTCGTTTGTTGCGCGTGACTGCAAATCCTCCGTGGTCTCCATCTGACATAGCGGAAATATGGATCGTGCCCGAAGTCAAGCTGAGATCTGGCGATTATTACCAATTATATTGCTATCGGAAAGCCGAAGACGCGAGAGATACGAGGTTAGGTCACCATTTCAGCCTTCCCCCACATGTGCAGGGGTGGTTGGCCAATCGTTGTGGCTGATGTGGAGCTCGGGATTGAAACCAAGGCCGATGCTTACCTATAATAGGGTAGATTATCAATGTCTTGGTAAGATATCCTAAACTTTATTTCGTTTAAACTACTTTTAAACGATCGACCATATTTCCGATTCTTCCTGGAAATACTATACCTTTGCTAATCAACCGACGTTGGAGATATCTTTACGCCAATATTTCGTCGCCAACCCGACATGTCGAAAACCGTTCTGATCACCGGTGCGACCGGCAAGCAGGGAGGAAGTGTCGTCGCGGCACTTCTCAAAGCAAAGGCAGATTTTGAAATTCTTGCCGTCACCCGCGATGCATCTTCTAGTGGAGCGCACAAGCTCCAGGCAAAGTCCCCGGACATCAAACTAGTCGAAGGCAATCTAGATGAGCCCGAGAAGATCTTCGACAATGCCCACAAGGTCACTTCTCAGCCTATCTGGGGTGTTTATAGTGTCCAGGTGAGTTGTTAGTTGCTAGATCTGTACACCAGAGCTAATCACATCTTAGGTCCCGGTCACAGGTGGAACAAACCAGGAAGTCGAAGAGAGACAGGGCAAGGCTTTTGTCGACGCAGCTCTCAAGAACAATGTCAAGCACTTCGTCTACTCATCCGTTGATCGCGGTGGTGACACTTCGTTAGACAGTCCCACGCGTATCCCCCATTTCATCAGCAAGCACAAGATCGAACATCATCTGGTCGAAAAGGCCAAGGGCAGCGGAATGACCTGGACCATTCTACGCCCTGTTGCATTCCTCGAGAACTTCACCCCCGATTTTTTCGGCAAGGTCTTCGCCACCTGCTGGAAGAACACAGTCAAGGACAAGCCGCTCCAACTTATCTCGGTCGGCGACATCGGCTTCTTCGGAGCGCAGGCCTTCATGTACCCGGACCAGTACCAAAACAGAGGCGTGTCTCTGGCTGGTGATGAGCTCACTTACGATGAGATGGCCGACATCTTCAAGACTAAAACTGGGAAGTCTGTCCCAACGACGTTTGGCTTTGTTGGCAAGGGTCTGATGGCAATGATGAAAGACTTCGGGTACATGTTCCAGTGGTTCTATGATAACGGGTATGGAGCAAATATTTCGGAACTGAGAAATGTGCACCCTGAGTTGAAGGATTTCGGCACTTGGCTTGAGAAGGATAGCGGCTTTGATACCAAATAACGGCTGAGTCTCCAAAATTGTGCCCTAATTATTGTCTGTTGACTTTTGGTGTTTATGTATGGGGACAATAATTGCAAAGAGTTCAAAGAGACAGCTATTGTAGAAATTCTGAAATGCCCATTGTGCTTAGGGCGAGCAGACCTAAATCCGGCGGCAAGAGAGTTCTGCTATTCTCGAAAGGACGCACTCCAGTGGCATTTCAAGACTCATCAGTTACCGATATTCTTCGGTGAACCTAGTCGCCGATGTGACATTCCCGGCTGTATTGCTGTTTCTACTTCACTTCCCAGATACAAGCTACACCTCGCAGAGTGCCATAGTATCACACTATGAGAGCGGGAGAATTCGAATGTACTTGACCAAGTTATCAACATAGACAGACGGTCTTGCAGCGCTCCGAATGAAGCGGATAATAGTTATTATAATAAGGATCGAAAAATAAAATTTGACTGGAGTGGTGTTAACGGCATGTGACAACCAACTACACCATCCGGTCAGCGGTGGAGGCATATTTCCCTCAGAAAACTGAACTTTAAGACGCCTAAGCTTCATTAACAAAGGCTGCCAGTGCGAGCTTTCATGGCTTACCCTCCGCACCACATATATCAAACTCAATTCGGGGTAGAAAGACAGCAATATGAGTTAGGCCCAATAACGTCATCGCTCATCTATCTGATCGCATTATTGACACTTTCAGCAAGGTAATCTTCACATTATGATATTGTGCAAACTCCTCCCGATGAATTCTGGCTGGATGTGCAGAGACCCCTGTGCCTCCTAGGCTTGCATCCCACAAGGTCACTTGTGGCGAGGCTGGGACGGGTGTGCCTTTGGTTACGGATGTCCTACTCTCCTAAGCTGGGATGATTCCGGCCTCGTCCACTGGAAGGGCCCAAACATTTTGTCTTTGTTCACCCATGCAGGAGACATGTTCCTTTTCATTGATTCAGTTCTACCAGGTTCCCCCGTCGCCTGGTCGGAAATAAAGTTGACTTTCTTATGCGAATGCTTTGGTGAGCTTATGGCGGAGTTTCCATTTTTCTTAACACGTATAGCGTCGTCTCTGACTACGAGTAAGAGGTTGCGTATAATGCTCCTTCCAATGGCTTATTTAGCCTCGATGGTACGAAGACCAAACACTTATCACGTAATACATTCCATCGCATCCATTCTCAATTTATCAGTGTCCTCTTGATCCAAAGTCCTTATAGAAAATATCACGAACAATTATTGATACAAAATTTAGCATTGGAATGGAAGGCAGAACTGTCCCTTGTCACGGTCCGGCGGTGTTATAGTCCGATATCTCTACTTGATACACGGAGTAACATTTCTTAAGTTATAACTTCCGCGCAGAAGAAGGTATTGCTAGACTGTATCAATACAACACAGAACCGCACTAAGGCGTCCCCGTAGCGGATCCTTAACGAGGAATCTAGGCCTAGAATGAGGTCTGTCCAATATTAGCTTGACTGCCTGTCACCGTTCACTACCGCTTCCACACATCACGCGCTATCGGATCTCAGACTGACGTAGGCCCAGGGTCCTGTCTTCTTTTTAGGGGAACATTCCACTGGTAATGTAGGACCAGCTTCCGTGTCCTAGTGCGAGTGGTTGATCGACCTTAGTTGCGGGACACAGTGGACACTTGCGCCCGCGGCCCAAACCTAAATATCCAAGAGCTAAGAGCCAAGAGGCCGCCCGTGTGTTGGTCTGTCTGCGAGTTGTACGCTGGCCCTTCCACAGCGCTTGCTACCATGGCCACAAAACCAAGGTCACAAATTCGAGCAACGATTTAGACTACATAGCATTATGCCTACCTTCGGCCAAATCTAAATACCGGCCAAAATCCTAGCTAAACTGAATAAAAAAAGCATCACATTCAATCTCATCTGATCTTATCTCTACTACCCAATCTTCTTCCACTCTGGCTAATCATAGTCCTCATTCAGATGCTGCAACTCATCTCGAGCTGAAAACCGTGACGATCTCTGTTTTGATGTGGAGCAGGCGGATGGTCATAATTGAGAGCGAGCGGTTGGAAAAGATAGTACTGTCAATGTACGTCATGCATCCTTCATATCTTATTCATCGTGCAGGCATGCGCTGATACGTTCATATAGATCGAGAGGCAAGGACAGACATCCGTTAAAACGGCTTCAGCTTGTATCGAAAAGCGTTAAGATGAATCTCCGCAATATCCGAATCTGTATGTAAATATTGTTGGAATGTTATTTTTTGGGGAGCCAGGCAACACCTTTGTCGAGGTTTTCGTGCCTCACATGGCAACTTTATTGGCCCCGCTCCGCCAAGGTGCAAAAGATCCAGATGGCTACACACTCAAGATGATCCTTCCCCGGCATGCAGCATGGACTGTGTCCGCGATGCATGCACTATGCAGTCCCACCCGTGACGCTGTCATTCGTGATGTTTTCGCCCACGAAGTGTGGCATCGAACAAGACGGCATTTCCTTGCCTTGCTGATCCCCGGTGACGTAGCTTCTATGATCGGAAGAACCTGCACCATGTTTGGTACCTACTGCGGAAAGTTTATTTTAAACCACCAATAGCCTCCAATATCCCTCCTTCTCCACCACTCCACCGAACCCAAGGCAGCGCTGGTCATACCGAGCCCGCGGAAGATATCGCCGCGTCCTTCATCTGCATTTCTTAAATCGAATAAGAGAGATAAAGAGGGAATTGTTTTAGCGACTGGCATGTTGTTTCCAGCCTACTTATTGCGATATAGACTTCATCAGTACCTAAATCTCATCCCGAGACAATGATCCACCACATTGCGATGAATGACTCTGAGCTACGTAATTTGTAAAAAGTGGAACAAGGAAGGGAAAGTGAAAATCTGGTTCTTTAGTCCATGCATTAGTTATGTGATTCTGTGGTTCTTACGGCATGGAGCAGCATGCATTCGCCCCAACAGTTTGCCTCATGGATCTTCAATATTTCTTAATCTTTCTATCTCGATTTCTCGTCTTGGACAGAACAGAACAGACCTTGGCCAGCTCGTCATTGAGGGATTTTCGCGTGTAGAACGGCTCACTACTTACGTGGCAATGTCGCATACATACAAACGTATTTATGTTCTACTCCCTACCCCTTATGGCCGAGAACATGTGGGGAGATGAACGGCCGCTGAATCAGCGAATGATCAGGATTTGACAGTTGCAGAAATATGCCCAATCCTCCACCGATCCTCGTGGACAGGCAGGGATCGACGACTCTCTAGTGTAGTTATTGCTGATAAAGGCCTTCCAATAAGTTTGATTATCAGATAATCGCGCTGTGCAAATTCGGGGACAGAGAGTATAGTTTGTCCCACACCTCCACTGGACCCAGATATCACACCAAAGTGATGAGATCTTCCGCGGTCAATGCTCATGACGATTTATGTGGGAAGCTCTCAGTGGTCTTTCGCACCCATCAGGTCCACAGTCCCGCGGCAGGAAGAAAATGATCGCTACCTTCCTTTCCCTATCAAGCGATGGTGTTGGAGCATCCGGTACCCATTTCCTATTAAAGTATCAGACGGCAAATCCCTTGCCATAACATGGTCCTGGGTGATTTATAAAGGACCATCGATCCCCGAACACCACCTCTCACATCGATTCTCTATTGACCACTATCCAAGCGAGAGATTTTCGAAATTTACACTGTTTCGAAAACAAACCCCCCCCCCGTGAAGCATGGCAACCGGTAAAGGCACCGAAAGCACGACGAACACTCAAAAGCGGCCCGGCCCTTCACCCGATGAGGGGAAGGAGCCGCCAGCTACTTCGCCCGATGAGGAGAAGAAGCCGCCAGCTATGCCTGTAGGGCCACAGCAGTCAGTCAGGGTTTTCAAGACCTTCCCCGGTGCGGAAAAAGCAACCCCTGAGGCTCGTTGTAATGTTGGAAATGATGCGCATTTCAAGGACCAGAGCTTGGGACATTTGCGCAAATATTTGAACAGCCAAAAGACCTTGAAGTCAATCGAGTAATCAATGCTGCCCCTGTTAAATTGAATAGCTTTTACAAGCTCGACTGACAAACATTCCAGCTCAGGGCTTCCATTCTGCACCCCAGATGGAGCAAGGGTAGAGGAGAGTACGAAGTTCTCCGACTATGCGAAGCTGGTTCAGGAAACGGATAATCCTGGAAGCACTGGACAGAAAGGTGGCACGGGTGGCACCACGGACAACCCCGAACCTGCGGTATGGAATCCCCTCTAGGGAGGAATTCAGCTCTCAGTACCATTGACCGCTATCACACACTAGGGTGGACCGCACAAGACCGATGAGCTGACGACTTGTAATGTGTATTTGCTCGCACGGAAGTCGGAGGTAGAACTCAGTGATCCAGTGAAGAACTTCCTTGACTCGGCGCTGGACACGAGCATCTCTGTAAGTGTTCTCCTTCGGCCGAGTACGCTTTCTCACTACTTACATGGATACTAGGAAAACGGGGAACTGCCAAGAGCAGTGTTGAAACAGCTCAAAAGCTCGTACAATCATACACTCTGGCGTGCAGGAGTTGGCAAAGACAAAACGTTTGTTACCTAAACAACTCTCTCAACACTCACGCTGAAAGATTCCAGCTATCCAGCCGAAATGTCTGAAGACGACTGGGCCATAGTTATGCAAAACAATGACGTTTTGCATGGGCTCCGAGTTATTCCTGCTCGTGCGTCAGACGACGAACTTGCTCTGAATGGGATAGATCGATCCTTTCTTCCCGGTACATTGCCTGAATCTGATACTAATACCGCTCCTATGTTGCTGACATCCTCTCAGCGTTCACTCTGAAGCCAAGGCCAGTCGAGTTTTACAAAAGGGCTCCTGGTGTACAGCTAGATACAGTAAGTGACTACCACCCGTTGCCTCGAAAAGAACTGTAGCTCACAACATCCAGACTGCGGAATATGCCGTTCCCCGGTTCCGAGTCCAGGATGATTCATATGTAAGGATGACAGAAGCGAAATCCGATGTTGAATCGTCGTTCGCTTCGAGCTCGCTTACCCAACATGACGCCCAGGCAGCTGTGTAAGTCCTTTCTAATGAAACGGTGTGAACGATCTTTATTGCTCAAACTGACCACTGTGTCTACCGTCAGAGGGGGTTCTGCCTTTGGATGGGACGCTGGCGCCAAGTTTGGTCTAACCAAAAAGGATGAGGGGAAGTACACCCACGCTAGCCAGGAAAGTGTGGAAATGATGCACATTTCGTACAATGTCAGTGCACATACCGCAGCATGGGTGAACTTTGCAGACTGATATTCCTTCCAGTTCCCCCGTGTTGTACTGAGGTTGGATGAAAATTCATTGGAATTGGACCCAGTCTGTCGTAGTCGCCTTGATAAGGTGACTGATTTCAGTTCCATGTCTGCGTTCTTTAATGATTACGGTTAGTAATACTGTGTTTGGGCTATTTTTGGCAGTCAGCGTCCTACAACTCACCTTTCTGAGTAGGTCAATTTTTTGCGACCCAAGTCCAGCTGGGGGGTCGGCTACACGCCGCGGAAGACGTGAAAGCTACTGCAGGATCCACTAAGGAGGATAAGGTCAACGCACTCAAGTTTGCCGCTGGTGTTTCATTCTCTGGCCCAATGGCCCAGGGAAGTGTGAGCTATAGCAGAGAAACCAAGACCGCAACTGCACAGACGGAACAGAAAGCATCCTACAATAAGTCAATGTCTTGGGAGGCACAGGGCGGTGATACACTGCTTTGCAACAGGTAGGATTTGCCCTCCAAGCCTGAAGAGATTATTCTCTGGTCCATCACTGATCTGTTCTTCAGCCCTCCGGATTGGTGCCCGACAGTCCATTCATTCCACAACTGGCGTACCATCAAGGTAAATGCGATCAACTCCGACCTTTAAACAGCCAGACATGTACTAATTCAACTGTGTAGGAAGAAAATCTTGTCTTCCTCCCAGACCTCATTGGCAAGGTTACAGGGTGTCTCGATATACCAGGCAGGTTCAAGCAGATCGCTGAGGGTTGGAAGCCAGGTATTGCTGGTGCGAAAATTGTACCGTATTTTGTGGAGTTTACACTCGAGCTGGAAGGTTCCGGGGGCAAGGAGTTTGCGTTAGATACCTACGCCCCGGGTGACAGCGGCGGTAAGTTGTGCCTATCTTAGCCTACGACCAGACTTTTAATCATGTGCGCAGCCAACATCGTCGTGGTGGATGAGGAAGCAATGAGTTCCAACCCTGCAACATACTTTCTACCTGCTGTGTATGGTCATTGGCGGAAAGTCAAGCGGGAGATGGGAGGTGTTGCAATCAATTTCTTGTCTGACTCCAAATATTCTTTTTTCGAGAAGGACGGCGTAAAGGATTTGTTCACCCGAACCTGGAGGTTTGGGGGAGACCCAAATGCAGCGCGCAGAGTCACCTCGCGGAAAACAACCCAAACTGCGAAGCGTTTCAAAATTCTGACTCAAAACCTGGAAGGCAACAAATTCGTGGGTGTCTTCCATGTTCATCCCCTTTAGGCTGTGCTAGACTAACTGGTGGCTGATATCTCAGGCGAGACGCGGCCAGCAATATCAAATCGATATCCCAGGCGAGTCAATGTCCCTGTCAGCTACGTCCAGCCTGCCAGGTTATGTCCCCCAGTCCTATCTTTTTGCTAGGGATTTCCAAACTGAGTTTCCTACAACCGACGCAGCACAGTCTGCCCTCATGTTCCATTTCTCCGCTCCTCAAATTCCAGTCAAGTTTGCTTTCTGGGACACCGAACTTGCTGAAGATGAGCAGATCGGGATTATCCCGGACGGCACTGTGGTGAACTTGGCTGCCTGGATTCCAAACAGCACCAAACCGGGATTCGTGTGCCTCCGTAACAACGGCGAAGACTTTGACATTCTTCCAGGTTCACCAGACTTGAATAAAATCGCGAGGTTCAAGATTAAATATGGAAAAGCATACGAGGCGCCGCTGACCAAAGAGGAGAAGCGTCGCGCTGAAGAGGAGGAGAAGAAGCGTCGCGATGAGGAGGAGGAGAGGAAGCGCCATGATGACGAGGAGAAGAGGAAGAGTCAAGCTGAGGAGGATGAAAAGGCGCGTCAAGCTGAAGAGGAGAAGAAGCGTCGCGAAGAACAAGAGGCGCAACGTCACGCTGCAGAGAAGCGGCGTATTAATTCCGTTCAGTTCAAGCTCCAGCTTTTGCCCGAGCCCGAAGGCCACCTTCGGCCAAAATTCTTAACGCTTCATCCCAAGTGGGGCGTTATATTCGAGGTGACCGATCCTGACACTGCAAACGAGGACCGGCAGATGTTTGAAATCACGGTTGACAGACAAGGGGACGAAATGCCAATGGTAGGACAACTTTATGCCTTTATTCGATTACGCGTTTTTCTAACTTACCCACAATTAGCTCTCTTATGATGCTCAGTACAGCATTCATACCTGCTACTGGGGAAAATATCTCTATAAGCCCGTCTATGACCACACGAACGGAAGTAACAAGAAAGACTTGTTATCATGGACTTCAAAGGCACCCCCTAAACACTTGTCCACTTTTGGGTTTAAACCTATCTCGGCAAAAGACCAGAAGAAGATCATGACCCATGGAGACGAGGTCCAGGTGATTTTCTGGAAGGAAGCAGGAAAGAGAGAGACTTTGAAGGTCGGCCAACACAGCGAAGTTTCGGCTGCCTTTGCAAACGTTCATACTTGGAGCGTGGCGCATGTTAAGCTCGTGATTGTCTGAAGGTGCAGTTTGGTCAAATTTAAGTATTTCAGAAGAAATTGAGAATGCACCGACATTTTGATATCGCGTTTCGATTATATTTCATTGCACTAATGGTAAGGAGGTCAATCCGCACTTGAGCAAACTCTGGGATGACAGTTATTGTTGCGGTTGGCGTTGTTGTTCTGACGATTACACGTGTTCACTGAAGTTTACTGGAAAAGCGGTTACCAAAAGGTAGAAGTTCGAGTTCAAAACCAAGGAGATAACCAGATGACAATGGTATATTGTGCCTTCTCTTCGATACATGAACGTGCTTTATATCAGTCGCCAGCGAGGAATTTTACTTGATCCTAAAGAGTGCGGTTTCTTGCTGACGGAACTACTGCGTGTAACGTGGATTTTTCTCGGAAGGACTGCCCCCGCATCTCTAAGAATTCCGTTGGTCTTCCCGAATATTGTTGAGCGTTAGCCTAGAATATAATTGCCCATGAAGTCGTTAAGAACCTTACATTCTTTGAGGAGGAGGGGAGAGAGAACCAAAACGGAAATTGCAAGGCCAAGAGTTCTGGTGCAATACAGAGCATGTCTGTCGTCCATTTGAACCGTTTCAGACCAGACTGCTGCCTCATCGTTCGTGCCAGCTCCGTGCACATTTTGGACACCCAGGTTAGACCAAACAGTAAGATCTTTCGTTCCATCGTTCCATTAGCTGCTTGGCCCTGTGCTGTTTCTGGTTCACTGGCGATTGGCCCTAGTTATAGCCCAATATCTTGACTCCATACACGGGATAATAAATCTCTTCCAATCCTAGCAGCAATTTATACAGAAAGCTGACTTCAATTAAGCCAAAATTCGCCATCAAAACTCTGTCTGCTGAGCCATTGCAGATGAAATGGACCCGATCACACCCCATCATGCTGTGAAGCCTAGGCGATCATGGGCACCCTTTTCGATCAGGTATGGACATGGGTCGCCCATAACATGAGACCATTACAGCTATGCTGCCCCAAGAAAAACCTTTTGTGAGAGTTAACGAAATGAGAAGCAGCTCTTGTGTTTATTGTAGGACTATGTAGAACTTCTTGTGAGTAGTGTCTTTGGAAAGGAAGGTGATCCTTAGCAGCCGCATCAATATGGGGGACACATGAGGCACGGGCTCTAGCGTGTTCACATGACCTCCAGTGCTTGATGTGTGTCTGAAATCATCCTTCTCACTTAGGTAGCTGCCGTCAAATTAG
Organism: Penicillium egyptiacum; assembly: GCA_911456345.1. Lineage (NCBI taxonomy): Eukaryota > Fungi > Ascomycota > Eurotiomycetes > Eurotiales > Aspergillaceae > Penicillium > Penicillium egyptiacum. The sequence continues at coordinate 1,416,960 of CAJVRC010000843.1, forward strand.
TCGCGCAGCCAGATCCAAAGCAATATTTCAGAGATCATTTAGTCCGACAGCGGGGCCTACTATGGCCCAAGCGAGAAAGGAAGTGGAACGTCAAACTACTTAGAGAGGTATCCAGGCTATATCTAACTGGGCACTTCCAGGGCTTCATCCCATCTCGGGCTGCGGGGACAACCAAGTTTCTCATCAATGAACGAGTGACAGCTCCAGCTTAATTACCGGTTGCCCTGAGTGTAATCAAACATATATTCTTTGGTTTAGGGTTTTCCGTTTGTCGAAGTTCGAGCACCTTTGGTGTGTGCCCGTAGTATTTCTCATTGCGAACATAATATGCCAAGCATTAAAAAGGAGCAGCTGGCAAACCAGTGACATGGTTGTACATACTGTGGTTCTGGGGTTGATGGGAAGAGCTAACCGCATTAAGTAAAGGAATCCTCCCAGCTCAGCACCCATCTGCATATCCATGTACTCGACTATTCCAGCATTATCACGTGAAGTAGGCTCATAGTCTATGAGATCGATGATTACCCAGCTAAGCAATACTGTCAAAATTGTCGGTAGTTTTTTCTCCATTAGTAAAGGTCTTTATCTCAAGCTTCAGGTTTCCCCTCATCACCCGCCAGTCCCTCAATCTCTCCGTAGCTTTCTTCCAATGAGTTCTCTGTTGGACTACCTAGCCAGGAAATCAGATCCGATTGTCGCACTGTGTTCGGATCGAGTTGCACTAAGTTTGAGAAAGTTCTCTTCTGAATGGCATCCCCTCATTCTATGCAATGACAGACTGCGGCAACATGGTATAAAGCAGGGGTAGTCCTCGAGGACTGACTAGAATATTTTTATTATCTCTATAAACGTCGCATTGGTTCTCATAGCTAGTCACACTGATTCCACCAACCATGGCACTTCCATTCACCTACCACGCCAAGGCGCAATCTACCTTCAAGCCGCCGCTTATCGCAAACGAGAACGCCTTCTTGGGTGATGTGCAATCAAGGTATGGCTGACCTCATATACATATTGTGTTAGGTAGGTAGGGTAGGCAAGTTTGCTGACAACCTGCAGCGAGAACGAAAACCCAGACAAGCCCATCTCATGCGGCTTTTACCGACTGGAAAAGGGCACGCCCCTCGTCTACACCTACACCTACGACGAAATGAAGATTATCGTCGAGGGCAAGTTTGAGATTGCAGATGAGACGGGCCAGAAGGTTACGGCGACTCCGGGCGATGTGTTTTATTTCCCCAAGGGGGCCACAATCACCTTCACGACGGATGACTATGGGCTGGCGTTCTATGTGGGTACCCAACGCTGAATTCCGAATCTGAATCAAGGGCGAGACTAACGAAATCAGACTGGCCAACGGAAGCAGGGTGCTGCGTGAATAATAGAATCTTATACGAGCTCGGAATTAAATTTTATTTTCATTTCCTCTTAAATATTTGGGTTCCGCGGTTGTGATTGCCAATTATCGGAGTCCCCGTGCCTCTAATCCATGAAACACTTCAGCTGTGTTAGATTAACTATTCCCAATCCGGTAGTTTGCTTATGCCTCCTTGCGATAGCTTCAAGATTCCACATGTGATTGCATAACCCCTACTATGAAGTACCTACATAAAATAGATGTGCGAAGGTAGTGACCGGACAATTTTTGCTTATTCCCCCGGACACGGACCTGGACGTGCGACATTCACTAGTCTCATGAATTATGCAAAAGTCAAAAACAGAGTGTCCGACCACAGCCAGTGGCGGTCTCGTGTTCGACTCCATACTTCAGTCGATCCCACTTGAGAGGAACCGTCAAAGCACAATTAGCGATTGAAGTGGAGATGATATTCAGCTCGCCTCGATAAACTCATCCACTCTGGTGGGATCTAGTCGGGTTTGCATCAGCGTGTATGACGTGGGGGGTGTTGCTACAGCAACTCCGTGAGGAAGGGGATATCGGGGCGGGATGGAGTGGATTGTAGAATTGAGAATCAAGATCCGTTCGATCTTAGTGGAGAGAGATCGACTTTGAAATAATAAACATAAACCTTCAATATTTCCTGAGACAAAGGCATTTTCTTCCTTCCTTTTTTTCCCTTTCATGCAAACACTTTGGTCACTTTGCCTTTGTTCTTGGGTTAGTGCCAACTAGTCCCGGCCTTATCACAGGGGTCACAACCAACCCCTCTATCGCTCCTCCATCAACACCATGGCTATTATTTCAGAGGACCATCTGGGTCTACGACTCCCTAATCCACCACCCCTGTTGCATACCCGTGGTCAATTCGATCGCCCCTCCACTCCTGCCGATGGCTTTACCAGTCCCCCACAAACCCCCCAGGGTAGCCCAAGCAAGTCAAGATTGCCTCCGGGCGCACTCGACCTACCCAATGTCTTCGACAAGGCAATGAAGTTGACTCCCACTTCACCCTCCAAATCGACGTACAACCACTACAATCATCCAATGTTCTCTGCCGGCAAGAGTGGCGAGGACTTCAACGAGAGCGTTATCCACCAAACCCCTTCGAGCCCAACGCGCAGAGCCGACAAGGAGAACGCACCCCCCAACCCACCGCGTCTAACCAAAGAGCTGGGATCAACCCCAACTGCTGCAGCCCTTTCACGTCAGGAACCATATCAGCCACGCGATGAGACAACTAAACGTCAGGTCCAGATGCGCGGCCTGACGCCCGAGGAAATGGAGAAGCTAGCACAGCCCAAAGTGAAGCGCCTCGTCAATGTGACCCAACTCTGTAAGTGCAGCCCAGCATAACAATCTCAAGACGGATTGACTGACTTGCGCATGGCAGACTTCCTTGACCATTACTTCGATCTCCTCAGCTATGTTCACAATCGCCAAACCCGCCACGCACAATTCAAAGCCGCCTACCCCGACCCCCCTGCCACCCCTGACCAAGAGCACGAACCCGCCCTCCTAAAATACCTCGGTCGCGAGCGCGCACATCTGCGGAAACGTCGCACACGCCTCCGCCAGGGTGACTTCCAGATTCTGACTCAGGTCGGCCAGGGTGGGTATGGACAGGTGTATCTGGCACAGAAGAAGGATACGCGGGAAGTGTGCGCGTTAAAAGTTATGAGCAAAAAGTTGCTTTTCAAGCTGGATGAGATTCGTCATATCCTGACCGAACGCGATATTCTCACTGCGGCCAAGAGCGACTGGCTAGTCAAGCTGCTCTATGCCTTCCAGGATGATACGCAGATCTACTTGGCCATGGAGTATGTTCCTGGTGGAGACTTCCGCACGCTGCTGAATAACACTGGTGTTCTCCATAATCGTCACGCCCGCTTCTACATTGCTGAAATGTTCAGCTGCATTGACGCGCTCCATGTGCTGGGATACATTCACCGTGACTTGAAGCCCGAGAATTTCCTGATAGATTCCACAGGCCATGTCAAGCTGACTGATTTCGGTCTGGCGGCTGGTATGCTGAGCCCGGGCAAGATCGAATCGATGCGCGTTAAGCTTGAGGAAGTTGGGAACACGCCTGTTCCCTTCGGTCGGCCCATGGAACAACGTACAATGGCCGAACGACGACAAGGATACCAGTCTTTGCGCCAGCGGGAAGTCAACTACGCCAAGTCGATTGTCGGATCGCCGGATTACATGGCGCCGGAAGTTCTCAAGGGCGACCAATACGATTTCACTGTGGACTACTGGAGCTTGGGATGCATGTTGTTCGAGGCGCTAGCAGGCTACCCGCCCTTCGCAGGCGCAACCGTCGAGGAGACATGGCAGAACCTGAAGCGCTGGCAGAAGGTGTTGCGGAAGCCCGTCTACGAGGACCCGAACTATTTCTTATCACGGCGGACGTGGGATCTTATCACGAGACTGGTTGCTGGGAAAGACCAGCGGTTCAAGAATATCAAGGAGATTCATTCGCACGACTATTTCGCCGAGGTCGACTTCGAGAGTCTGCGGGAGCAACGGGCTCCGTTCGTTCCTGAACTTGACTCCGAGACTGACGCTGGCTACTTTGATGATTTCAGCAATGAGGCCGATATGGCTAAGTACAAGGAGGTCCATGATAAGCAGCGCGCGCTGGAGGATATGGCCGATCGCGATGATAAGATGGGCAAGGGCTTGTTTGTCGGATTTACATTCCGGTATGTTCTGCTCGAATCCATGCCGACTAGCTTTCCTTTGTATGATCGTTCTCTTACTGACCACTCTAGTCACCGGAAACCCGCCGTCGACAGCAACGGCCGCACCAGCTCGCCACGGAAGCCTATCGCGACGGATGGCACATTCGGGACAATGTTCTAGGTTCCTGACCAAAATCCAGATTTCACATTCATATTCGGTCGACCTTTTTCTCTTCTTACGTTCGGCTGGCGCGCGCGGGACTCCGAGCTGGATCTTGGTTTCCTCGTGCCAGATGTCCCGGTATTGAGTTTAATCGCTCATCTTTTCGTCTTTTCTCTTCTTTCTGTTTTAACTTCAACTTTATTTTCAACTTGGCAACTTGCGACACGATACGTCTTCTCGATTCCGTTCTAGTTTTATGATGCGCGAGGAGTTGAGGGATTCGATTCTTGTATGATACAGCCATAGACCAAAAATGGCGCTTTTCTTGTCTTCTGCTAGTAATGGTTGCATTGTATGGAATAAGGAATATGAGTTTAAGTTCGATCGTGATCAAATGTGGAGTGGACTATCTGTAGCGCATAGATCTTCTCGCAGTAAAGCATCGACTCTTTTAGTTTACAGGAAGCTGGCGCACCATGCGCAGGATCTCGGACTGGTCGTCTCCGATGACAGCGCGGCCATTGACCCAGTCAACGGTCTGTAGAGCAGAGAATTAGTATAACACATCTCTAGAGAGATCTCCAACAAGGCGACGAAGAAAGGAAAGGTAGAACATACAATAGGCCTCACGAAATTCTCGTTATTCTCCTTGAACTTCTTCAACGCATCCTCCGCATCGCGGGCGCCCTTTACCAGCTCCGCAACACCATACGTCACCTTCTCGCCCGGACCACCGACACCGCTAACGGGCGAGATGTAGTCGAGGATATTGCGAAGCTGGTCAGTTGTCGGGGGCGAGGTGGTAACCTCCAGCTCGAACTCGCCGCGCTGTTGCTTTGCGTGGCGGGAGTGATCGCTAGCCTGGTCTTCTGTGGCAGTTTCGCTAGCGGTTGTGGAAGCCTGCTTCAGGATGTTGAGGGTCCTGGTTGATGCTTGGATGGAGGGGGAGTGGAAGAGGGTGATGGGGTCGAGGGTTTTGCTCTGTTTTGTGTTAGTGGTCTGGGAATTGGGGGAGATGAATTGGTGGGTTTGGGAGTCGGTGTAGATGCACTTACGAAGCGGAACATCTTGACGGTTTGGATACTTGCAATGGAAGGTGTTGGGGTGATAGAGGCTGGTGGAAGAATTGGAGTTAGCTTAGGCAGTTCCTGGATGATGTCATGTGCTGGCTCGGGTCGTCTCGGGCTAAGCTGCGTCCAAATGAGTCAACTTGATCTTCTCTTTTGAGCATACACGATGGACTACTAGACAAATGCCATGGAGGATACAGAATATTTTCAATTTGGGCTCTTTTGTTCCTCGAATGTAATCATCCTCCGCTTCAGCCGCATCAGTCTTGGAAGAGCGTCTGCTTTTATTAATCGTCATATATATTCCCCTACAATTCCAAGTCGTTGATACAAAATGTCAAGCAAGGGTAGCAAGAGCTAAACTGTGGTGATCCTCAGACAATATCTATCCATGCTTGCTAGCTGTTTCCACAAGTAATAACACTCTCGTAGAAAATATCCAGAATGGTTAGTCGTAATCTTGGACGACGGGACTATGAGACACAACCCTCTGGTGCAAGCAGAGACATCTCCCTACTAACCTTTATCCTACCGTCTAGAATGGATTTGAAACTTGTATGACCGACTTGGAATTCCAGTCTGTGCTGTAGCGTATCCCACTTTAAATCCGTGGGTATTAACAGGCAAATTCTGTACAGCAAGTTTATGAAAGTGGTGTTGATCTTCGCCTTATGCGTATACCTCCGAACTGGATAGTCCTTGTATAACAGCTTTTGTCAAAATGATCTCATCAATGCGGTGTACCCTCTGGTGTCGTGTCGTCTGTCTCTCGGCTTTCGAGGGTGAGGTTCTGTAGCCTTCTGGCGACAGCTTCAGGGTTGGCGCTAGTGGATGGGGTGGTGGCGCTGCCCGTTATGGCCGGGCAGGACGTGGTCGGTGGTCCAACAAATTCTGTTGATGATAGATTGACAGTTCTCCTTCGCTTTGAGGGAGGTACTCCAAGCGGCTTTCAGAGGGATTACCTTCAATGCGGGATTGTTGATCCCGTATAATAGAAAAGGCTCTAATGAGGATCGGGTTTCCGGGTTAGAAGATAGGGTAGTTTTTGATATGATTAACAAAGCGATTCCAGTGCTCGTACTCAGTCAGGTACTTATCTGTCGAAGCCTTCACCCAGTTCGGCGGATCTAAAAACTCGCAAGCCTTGGATTAGAGGTTGGCCAATTCTGCAACATCCTCCATTTCCTATAGGATTCGGGGCCGTACCGGGATTCTATCTTCGATGCCGAGTTCCATCCAGACAGAGTTCGCAACGGAATGTCTACAGCTTTAGCCCCGATCGGTAGGTTGGGATCAAACGATTCAGCTTTCTCAGGCGCAGTGATTTCTGCCTCCGTGCTTCCTCCCTAATTCAACCACCATGCCAAGTAAATCCTAGTCAATTTCTAAAATACGAAGGGCGCTTGATAATGTCTTCGTTTGTTTTATTTTCGATTCGAGGGGTGCGTTCAGGTAGCATGGTTTCTATGTAGCTCGTTGACGATCTTCCGCTCAGCTTGGCGCATCTTGTGGGTTCCGATTTCTATCCCACGGATATATTTTCAGGTTAGCTTAACTCGACATTTCCTCGGGACTGCCCATTCCTTCCGTTTGGCCGCACTGTTTGCTTGTCTCCTCAGTCCCCTAGTCCCTTCGTCAGCCACTCGTCGTATAAGAGTTCTAGAGCCGTCGGCCGGTCCTCGGGGTTCCACTGCAGGGCCATCCGTAGCCAACTCAAAAACCCTTCTTTGTCTTCTCCTTGAACCTTCTCAGCCAGGCTCTCGAGAGTAATGTCTGGAATCGGGGATACGTCCTTCCAGTTGCCCGACTCATCCCAGAAGACCGAACTGAGCTGTCTCTGTTCCCGGAATTCGGGTGACGGAGGGCCTAGCAGGGCAACCAGTTCTGCCATATGAACCCGATCATCAAATATGCCATCTGTGTTTTTGCCATTGATAAGGGTGCGAGGGCTAACGATGTCCCAGGCCTACATACATCAAAATTAGCACTCTAGTAAACCTAAAGTTAGAATATTTCCACTCACGACCATGGCGACATTCCAGATATCCACCTTGTAGCTCCAGTTCGATTTTAAAATTACTTCTGGAGCTCTGTAAACGTTCGGCATGATATCATCATTGTGCTCCTTATCACCCAATCGAGCTTCCCCGAAATCAGTGAGAAGTGGCAGCCCACCCCTTGGAAGGAATCCCAAAGACCTGTAGATCGTTCAATCTGTGAGCACCTTTCTAGGTGATGGGTCTGTGACCTCAGCCTCTTCGAATCGGGAAAGATAGCTCGTGTCTGCTCCGGGAAGCAGTAAGTTCTTCAGCTGAAGATCTGCGAGAATTAGGCCTATAATATAAACTGTTCAGGGGAATTGAGTGTAATACCGGTATGCATGACATGATGTGACACTCCGAATGTAGGTAATCTAAGGCGATAAATAGCTGTCGCATTGGTGGCTTCAGGTCATCAAGGGTCATTGCCTGCCCGGGAGACATCTTGACCAGAAGATCTGCACTCGTTCCGAGAGGCTCATGAACAAGACAGACGTGATGGACATGAGGGCCCTGGATGTAAAAATGGGCAAGAAGTTTGCGAATGAAGTTTCTGCCTCGATGCTTTGTTTCCTCCAAATTCATGTGCGTGTAGATATGCAGCTCTCGCTCGTGGTCCCGGTTCTGGCCCGTCACGTAAACTTTTAAACCAACGTATATTGATGTGCTGTATTATATATTGATATTATAATTACCGTCGCCTGGATAGCTTGAGACGTATCAATGGCACCTACATCAAGTCTCTCGCAAGCGAAACTGTTGAGGTTACTCCGTACCCTATCTTGGCAAGTGTTTGATACCGATCATTGAGTACCTCACCCTGATTGACAGGGTAGTATTTCTCCGGCTGGTATGTTGGCAGTGTCTCCTCGTCAAGCTCGATAGACTGGTCAAGCAACCTGAATCCCGAGGCGGGAAACTCTCTCGGGGTGCATGTCCATTGCGACGACGACGATTTAACTGTTCGATGCGGCACAAATGTCGTTCTCGGACCGTAGGGAGATTCGTTGATAGCAAGAAGTGAAGGGTAGAGACGTAGTCAAGCCCGTGCAAACACCAGGGATACAAATACTCCAAGCGTTTCGCGCGGCTCGCTGCATTATGGAGTCGAGCGAAGCGGGGCCCAAGGTAGGTTGGGAGCGTAGGCGAAGGAGGTAATGCGAAATACGAAACTGAAAGGAGAATAAGTCCAAGTGGAGTTTGATTCAAGAGTGCCTATCCATGAATGTATGTAGGTATCCATGGATGGCCCCGGGCTCGGGCCGGGGCGTCGAGGCAATTACCTAAGCAATTCCTGTTGCCCATGTGCCCAGGTGCCCAGGTTTCCCCTTCCTACCTAGGTAATACGCTAAATCAGTTTTGGGTATAATATTCCGTAATTGGTCTACCGAGGCCACTAGGTAACTAGTTATATATTAGTTAGTGTCAAGCAAGCTGAAGTGTCAATTACGACAGAAGATCAACATACCCAGTCAATAAAAGAACAAACACTAGGTTGCAATTTTCCATTCATAAACCGAAGTTCTCAACATGCAAGTAGATCCCCTGCGCACCAGTTCCCTTGTGCACAGCTCGTTCATCGCTCAGAGAGACCACGCTCCGGCGGACATCGTCTGCTAAGCCACGAGGTCCACACACGACCACAGCGCTTTCTCCTTCGGCTTTCTCCAGGACCTTGCGGATAATAGTTCGTGGCGTGGGACGACCAGAGAGAATATTGGGATAAATTATTGTTTTGTTTGCGAATTTTTCAGACCGAAGGGACTTCGCATTCAGATCAGCCTTCTCAGACTGGACAGGTGCTGAACCAGAGCAAGTACAGGCACAGGCGGTACTGATTTCCTCATCTTCGATTTGGGCAGTGCAACAGCAGCCTCCGCCAGGGAGACAACCCGTACCTGTTAGAGTTGATGTCGGGTCGGCAGAGACAGAATGAATGGAAATATTGTCTTTCTCGGAGATATTCTTGGTCTGATCTTCCGTAAAAATCTCCAGTGTTGGGGGAGACTGTGTCTGCAATGGTAACGAGGTAGAGATAGGCGTGTCTAGTTTTTCATCACATGTGATATAAATGCTAATTTCAATTTCCTTCTCGAAATTTGAATGTTTGCGTCTGCACTCATTCACGTCTGCCAGCAGGGAATGCAGTTCGGAGTCAAAATAAGTCAGCTGAGAACGTGATTTGATTACCCAGACAAAACGCAGCCTCTTGGTGGCTGTTAGACGAGTGATACGAGTGGGTATCTGCCCCTTGCTGCCGTTGCTCTCCATCTTCCATGCTAATACCACATCCCGCAAAAGTGGTATCGTGAAGGTCGCACCCATGCCACCTGCCAGTAGTATAACACTGTCGAACTGACGCAAGGGCCGTATGCTTCCATATGGCCCTTCGATAAAAACTGTCGTATCGGACTTCCCTGCCACTTGTTCATCCCCCAATAAACTATCACTCTTCGAGGCGTACCGGAAAAAGCGTCTTGTACCCCCATTCTCGGCGCGAATAAAGAACTTCATCCTATTATCTTCTGGGATGGATGCGATAGTAAATGGGTGACATTGCAATGGAGCAACAGAGTGGCAAGTGAGGAAGACGTGCTGACCGGGTTGCCACCCGATACCCGGGTTTTCGATAGTAACGCAAGTGACATTTCCAGGTAGTGGAGTAAACATAGCCGAGTGTGCCCAGAGAGCTTTGGTTTTGTTCTTTCGGTGGAAAATGGCCAAGTTTGCATATGCACCCCAGGTGTAGCGAGCAAGTCTATCAAACACCACAAGCCCAATTGGGATCCATACCCAAATCTTGACTTCATCAGGCGCATGCATCCACACAGCAACAATGAAGCCAACAAAGGTGACTAGATGCTGGATGACGAAGAATTCATAACTGAGCGCACGAATCGGAGCGAAGGAAGTGATCACAATCAAGGTCAGGATAACCCAAGCGGCAAATCCACGCTTCGTCAACGGATCGTTATAAAGCTGGTAGGTGATATAATGCCAACGATCCCAATTGCGGAACCAGAATCCCATATGGATGGTGGTAGTCAACCACAATGTCCGGGCGACCCAGCGATGGTACCAGTTCAGACTGACGTAGCTCATTCCTGCCAAGAACCCAATAATGTTCTGTCTGCCTGCCAGCAGAAATATCAGTGGCAGCTGGCAAATGGCGATGAAACCAGTGCGGTAGCCAACATTCTCCCATTTCCATGGATCCAGGGCGTCCAGCTTGTAGAAACAAAGGACCATGACTACCACCAGGTTAGCTAGCATGATGAGAACGGGACCAAGTGGTGGGAAATGGAGGGTCAATCCTCCCAGTCGGAGCAGTGGTGGAGTCGCATAGCCAACTTCCCGGACTGTTGCTGTGATGGTGGCGTAGAAATTGAAGAACAGTGATTTTGGTTTGGCGGGCGTGAGTGAGGAATCTCGCAAGCTGATTACTGTTAGTCAAGATCACCGGAGGTCAAGGTCAAAAACATACCGATGACTAGCAAGAACGCGATCCAGCACGTTAACAAGTGTTGCTGCACCGATTGCACTTCCCACGACGGCCCAGTACATCTTCTGCAGGGTGAACAGACTTGGAACGCCATCGCCCATGGACATTGAGCCCGCAGGCATGTCACCCATTGACATGGACATCTTGTGCTGGAGTTGGAGTAGAAAGCATGAAATTGAAGCCTACAAAGCACTCGGATGTATATGGATACTCCCGTCAGCAATAACAGGGCAGATTACCAATATTATGCTCATCCGTGCTCACGCTGGGTGATGGTGGGTCCACCATGTGGGCACCGTTTTAGCTCCAAGGTTGTGGCCCAATGCGGCAATGCGTCAATGCGGCAATGTGTTACTTCATGCTTTTTATATTTTTTATATTTCCCCCTTGACATTCTCTTGAGTCGGGTCTCACTCTCTTCTCCATCAATCATGGAAGGCATGGAAGGCATGGATATGGGCAGCACCAGCTCCTCGCACAGTATGAGCTCCTCGAGCTCAATGGGCATGTCTATGGTATTCAAAAATACCCATGACACGCCGCTTTTCTCCGATGCTTGGACTCCCTCATCCTCGGGTAGCTTCGCAGGCACATGTATTTTCCTGATTGTTCTCGCTATCATCGACCGATTCCTCATCGCTTTTAAAGCAACTATGGAGCGCCACTGGCTCGCTACACATCTCAACCGACGATATGTCACTGTAGCTGGCAAAAGCACCGAAGCTGGCAACATTGACTCCGACCCGGACGCGAAAGTTGCATCGCTCATCACCGCGCAGGGTGTTGAGGAGTCAGTCAAAGTTGTGCACAACATCACTCATGGGCCAATGCCCTGGCGCTTCAGCGTTGATCTACCGCGAGCAGTTCTATTCCTATGCATTGTCGGCATATCCTATCTACTGTATGTTCTAATATCTACTAGTACTGATTGGATGAATGCTAATATCATGTCTAGCATGCTAGCGGTCATGACTATGAACATCGGCTATTTCTGCTCGGTGCTTGCAGGCGCTTTCCTCGGGGAATTGGCGGTCGGGCGTTTCATTCAAAGTAATGAGCACCGACACTAAGGATTTTGCATTTGAGTTTCTCTTACACATTGTATGCATGTCGATATTATTATGACGTTGAATGAATAGCATCTGTCTGGCGTTAGGGAATAATGTTGGGGTAATATGATACGAATTGACTCGGCTCAGAATTGTTCACATCATCATAAATCACTCTTTTTCCCTCGCCCATTCCACTCAAACCCTTCGTCCCTGTCTCCGGCCCTCGGCAAGTCAAGAGCTGCATGCAATCACATGACTAAGCCCTCTGCGCGCAATTGAGCTAATTTACTAGCCATATTCGGACTAGCCCACCGGGTAATGTCCACTCTTAGGGCTAGCGTAAAGCTTCGATTTACCCTTGGAGCAGGAAAAGTCCGAGCTACCAAAACAGCAGGTCCGTGCCATTCTGATGGAGTATAGTCCGAGATACAACCATTGCTGAGAATTGGGGAGATGTATTACAGTGTGCTTACGTGAGCGTATATAATTGTTAGGCATAGCGTCGCAAAGAAGCATTGGGAGTGAAGAGAGCATTGGAGCCGAAAGATCACTTCATGGAACACGATAGGGATGTCGGGAGATTCCGATGCATGCACAATCTCAAAGAGGAAAGTGTCATAATTGCCGATATATTGGATCCGACAGCGCTTGCGGGTGGACCCTGTCTTTTCAGGTCCCGCTAACTCCCTCACCTTGTATATGCAGAGCTCGTGTAGAAAGGTTGAAAGGGCTGAGTTCTCCCACTTTTTCTAGTACATTAACTCCTGTCTAATTGACTCATAAATTTTATACCTCTCCTCTTTTTCACCTCTCCAGCAATATACATACTCGCAATGAAGTTCTCCCTCCTCGCCTTCACGGCCATCGTGCCATTGGCCGCTGCACACTTCAAGCTGATGTACCCGACCTCCCGTGGCTTTGACGAGGATACTATGACCCATTTCCCCTGCGGCGGAATAGGCCAGTCCTCCAATCGTACTAAGCTACCACTGTCCGGTGGTTCATTCCCCGTCGCTCTTGAGATGCACCATGCCCAGACTGCCGTCGAGGTCCTCCTTGCTCTGGGCAACGATCCTGGAGACAACTTCAACATTGTCCTCTCGCCAACTTTCAAGGTCAACGGCCTTGGCGAGTTCTGTCTTCCTCACGTCGAGATCAATGAGAAATTGATCGGCCGTAATCTCACCGATGGGATGAACGCTACCCTTCAAGTACAGACCAATGGTGACCCAAGTGGAGGGCTCTATGCTGTACGCTCACTTGTTCTTCGTCTATTTTGGCTCTTCGTTGCGGTATACTAATGAAATACAGTGCTCCGATATCCAATTCTCCTCCGACGTCACATACCAGACACCATCAGCCTGTACGAATAACACTAATCTCGCTGCCACTGCCTTCCCCAAGGATTCTGCTGCGCGTAATGCCAACGAGTCTACCGCAGAGGGCCAAGCACAGAGCGGATCCTCGCCCTCTTCCACTTCCAAGGGCGCTGCTGTGCCGATGCAAACCGCCGCTTGGGGAGTTATTGGTGCTGCACTCGTCGGTGGCATTGCTGCACTGTAAAATCAGATTCTTCGACATTTTGCTCTATTTTCTTTGGTCTCAGGGTTAGCGATGTATAATAAACAATGATACCTTGTACCCCATCGTTTCCCGCTCATAATAACACAATAAGCGCCGCCTTTCTAGCTATGCCTACCCATGTTACCCACTAAATCTGGTATCCCAACCGCCCCCCTGGTCCCCTAGGTATCCGTGAGACACGTGCAGGGCAACTCGACACCAAGAAATTTCGGTCAAGCCTCGGGCTATGTAGACCCATTTGAAAGAATTTCGACGATTTATCGCCAATAAAATTGACTCAAACGCAATATACTTTGCATAGCCAGAATGCTGTAAGAGGCCCAGCCAATGACTTCACTGTTGCTAAAAGCTCATTCCTATCCTGTTGCTTTTTCTTGTCCATTTCTCTTCGATTCAAGGACCTTGCAAGCCTACAAGTATCCGTATAATCCAGCATTCCATTGTTGCCCTTCTACAGTAGTAGAAGAATCCCTTTCGTGGTGCAGATAGGACATATAAAGCGTCACGTGCGCGGGTAGATTAATAAATCAGGCAACAACATATGTAGGCAAATTGATCGGGGCCCAGTCTATCTTCAGACATTCTGGGCATCAACAAGCAAGAGACATTATTGGCTAGACGCTAGTGATATTCTATCATGGAGAACCTCCAAATACTGCGTCCCGTTGGTAAGTAGATCTCTGTCAAAAACGGTCGGAAACCTTTTCCGGGAGTCAACAATGCCTGACTACAGTCAGGTCGACTGGAACAATACTCAACGTCGCGCCATCAGATTGGGTTTTATTTGAACGTTGCTGTATCAGCAACTTATTTCCTACCAGATTCATTCGTGCTTCCTGTAAAAGACTACGTCTATCAGGCATGCGAGGCCGCAATCGCGGAACATCCGTCGCTATCCGCCATCGCGGCAGACGATCACACACAAGACCCCATTTTCGTGCGGTTGCCAGAGATTGATCTTGACCGAGTTGTATCTTTTCAGGATAGAAAACCAGGCTTGTTAAGTACCGAGGTGGATGGCGAGCCTACTCCAGATCTTGATCTGCAAACCTTGCTTGCAACCCAGCATAACACGCCTTTCAAGGCTCCAAATCCCTTCTGGAGAGTCTGTGTCCTGCTAGATATAGAGGACGAACGGCAATTCACTGTGGCATTTGTATATCACCACGCCATTGGCGATGGAACTTCCGGGAAAGCTTTTCATAAAACCTTCCTACGAGCCCTAGGCGCAGTGGAGTCCTCGGACCAGACTAAATCCATCATTAAGTCACCGCAGCTCCCTCTCTTGCCAAATATCGAGCATGTGCACCCAATGTCTCTTTCCTTGTCCTACCTTGCCAAGAAAATATTCCAGGCAAAAATCTACTCCCGACGGCCCACAGGTCTATGGACCGGCTCCAAGGTCCTAGTCCCTTCTCAAACCCGAGTGCGGCTCGTGCCATTCTCCAAGCTACTTGTCAGCACAGTAAGGGAAAAATGTCGACAAGAGGGTACGACAATCACCGCACTTCTGCAGACGATCGTCGCCCGCTCCATCTTCGCACATATCCCGCCTGAATTCACGCTGCTCGCCTGCACAGGCGCGCTCTCAAGCCGGCGCTGGCTGCCAGATATCATCACTGATGAGTCAATGGGCGTCTGGGTCCAGGACTACGAAGAGACCTATTCTCGGGCGGCAGTCGCGCAGTCTGACGGCTCCTTCCCTTGGGCAGAGGCTAGGCGGTCCGGTAAGACAATTCAGTCTGTCCTGAAAATGAAAGGGAAAAATGCCAGCACGAGTCTACTCCAGTTTGTCGATGATTTTCAGGAGGAACTGTGTTTGTCCAAGGTTGGCAAGGATCGCGAGAAGAGCTTTGAGGTGTCGAATGTTGGCGTTTTGGACCCGCAGACACATCCTGACCTACCTTCTATCAAGAGCATGGTGTTTTCGCAGTCTGCCAGTGTGATGGGTAATGCCATTGAGGTGTCAGCTGTCACTGGGGGAGATGGGTGTTTGGTGCTGGCTTTCTCTTGGCAGCAAGGGGTTGTGGAGGCTGATCTCGTCAACGAGGTCATTGAGTCGACTAAGCAGGAGTTATATTCTCTTGACGTGGTGTGATTAATGGGGGCCATGATTAACTAGGGTAGCGTAGCCTTTGTAATGTTTAATAATGCATCCATAGAATGGATGGATGAGCCCTGGAATTCATCTCCAGAGCTGTTATCAAGTGGGCGGTGAGATGGTGATAACCTCGGCGGCAGAATCGTGGGGGAATCTACAGTTCGAGAAATCTCACCAGTGTCATTTCACCCAACCCTTTTTTTGAGTCCCATAACATATATCGACTTTCAATATGACTCGTGGTCCCTACATTGTTCCGGCGCTCAAGAAGCACACCGCCACCGTCATCATGGCCCACGGTTTGGGAGATAGGTAAGTGTATCGTCAGAAGATAGACGATGGTATCGGGTCTAACAGTGTTTGAATATAGTGGTGCCGGATGGTATGAAAGTTCCCATAAATTACCTGGCCTGAGCCCATGAGCCTCGCTCCTGATCATCAATTTCTAATTTTTAACAGGATGTCCCTTGCCCAGACATGGCGCCGCCGCGGCAAGTTCGATGAGGTGGCCTTCATCTTCCCCAATGCGCCCGACATCCCAATCACAGTTGTATGTGAGCCTCCTCTATATCGATTGAATATCGATTGACGAAATATCAATTAGAACTATGGCAGGTCCATGCCTGGATGGTACGACATCTCCAAACTTGGCGGTGATGTGAGCCCTCTATTCCAAAACTCCTTCAATAAACCCGCCGCGCTAACCATTATTCTTTTCTATCTAGTTGGACTTCGAAGAATTCCTTCTCAGCCAGGACGAAGCTGGAATTATCCGCTCCCGCGATTACTTCAATACCCTCATCGAGCAAGAGATGCAAAAGCAGATCAAGGCTTCGCGTATCATCCTGGGTGGGTTCTCCCAGGGCGGTGCGATGTCCGTGTTCGCCGGTGTGACTAGCAAGGAAAAGCTTGGCGGTGTCTTTGGCCTGTCGTGCTACATGCTATTGAGCGACCGGATTAAGAACTACCTGCCCGAAGAGTGGGCGAACAAGAAGACGCCGTTCTTCCTTGGCCACGGTCTCGACGATAATGTTGTTCCATTCGCCTCTGGAAAGACATCGGCGGTTAAGCTCAAGGAACTTGGCCTAGAGAATGTTTCCTTCAACCAATATGAGTATGTTTTGGTCGCTGTTCTTCCGGATTGTGATAGCCTGCTAATCTGTTATTCCCATCTTGCAGAGACCTTGGTCACTCGGCGACCCCCGAGGAAATTGATGATCTAGAGAAGTTCATTGAGAAGGCCCTCGCTGAAGGAGAGGGTAATGCTTCTGCTGGCCTATGACTTGGTCATGATCAGAGCAAGAACATTGAAAGTGGCCTTTGGGGATATACCATGATCGTGGGCTTCATGGCGCTGCTTGCTGCTGTAATCTGGTCTAGATGCCAGTTGTCAAAACAGAAACAAACCAAACAGACACCCCATTAACCCCAGCCCAGGTCCACCTTTGGGATACAGAATAATGCAACTCATAGATGCCAGAGTCTGGCATACCCCAAAAGCCAGCCATACTGCATAATTTGGCAGCATGTGTTCATTTTACATGGTTCGATTTCATAGCTAAATAATGATAGGGCGCGATAGGTTCGGTCCTATAGAGGAAGTTCCAGGCCAGGAGGCTGCTAAGATGTAGGCAAAGTGCGGTGGCTAATGTTTTCAGCACCTTGGCCGGCGCACCCGTTGATGCACCTAAGTGATAGTACGTACGCTCAAAAACCGGTAGATGTTGAAGAATCCGTTTATATATATCTGTCTACGCACCATATCAATGTGATCGACAGCCCCAACCAGAGAGGCTGTGGCTCTAGTTCTAACAAATTCTGCAGGCTTTTGTGCAATAATACCAGGAAATAAGACTATAAAATCTACTTTTCCACCTGGTGTATTTTGCGGGCTTTTGGCCCGAAGGGGTCAGGGGATATTTCCGCCACGCGCCTAAAAAATTATTCAATACCCTAGCTCATTGGCCGGCTAACAACCCCGTCTATAGGTGGTAGACGCTTGAATAATTAGTATTCTATATTGTAGGGGAGAAGTCTCGATATTGATATGAATGTACATAGATCTGCCAGCCCGTCCACCCGCGGCAGATATCCGCATCTATCCTAGCACCTGGCGGGTCGGGCATGGACCTAGCGGAAAGCTCAAGGTGGTAATGTATCGAGTATATGCGGTGTGATTGCAGTAGAACGAGGCTTGCTTTTATATTATGGTATTGAGGAAACACAGTCCGGAAGTTGGTAGTTGTACATTGATATAAGCCTCAGATATTGAGGCTGTAGATGCAAAGATGAGAGAAGAGTCGAAAACGTATCGTACAGCCAATAAAAATCATGACATACACCCAGAGATATCCAAGCTTGAAGATGGTGTAGAAACTTCGCGCTTCCTAAGCCCCGGGATGGAAAAGAACAGTTGTGGGAGGAACGATTGAGTCAATGGCAGGAGAGGCGGAGGATGTTCGGAGATGTAGATCAAATTCTCTGTGTGGACACAGCATGATCACAGATCGATGGTAGAGGCGCGAAGATTTAGTCGGAGCATCATTTTGATCATTTTTCACCCAGCATCTCCTTGCGCATCTCCTCCCGTTGTGTCCGCGTTTGTTCCTTCTCCTGTGCGCGTTTTGCCTCCAGAACTGCTCGCTTCTGGTCTAATTCTTCCTGAGCGGCATACCAGACTAAAAAGTTGGAGTCATAAACATTAGCCACGGATGTACATTCAGGCCTGGGCGAACCCGAGTTCGCAGAGATAATATCCCGAGAACAGATTGCTGGCATAAGACATACTGGACTTATCGGATTTGGACCAATCCTTCAGCTTATTGACGTAGTCATCGAATTCCTGTGCCCGGCGGTCCCCCTGTTCGGCAGCGCGCTTTTGCAGATCAGGGTTGTATCGCTTCCTAAGCTCTTCGTCGGAGGGTCGGATATACTCTACAAGAGCGGGGCCACCGACGACCATGAGAAGACCACTATAGTGAGAACCGAATGTGAGCACGAGTCTTTGTCACGGTGAAGGCGAGTATCACTTACCCGGCTATGGTCTTCGCCCATAATCCGGCGCGAGACATGGCGTTGAATCCGAAGCGTGGATGCTGATTACCGATTCAAGATCCGGTATGACAATGTGGTTCTCAGACAGCTCGGGAAGATATAACTCGAGATGTTGAGACTGATGGCGATCATCAACATCATCGCGGCTCTCATTTGCTGTTGGAAGCGGCGTGGCGCAGCCGATGTGGCGCAGTACTACGCTTTGCCCGATCAAGCGTGTCTCACATCTTCTTGTTTCTCCCCACACTTTTATTCACCTTTGTGTTTCCAAGGTTCTGTTGACCGTGACATCCATCTTAAGGAAGTGTTCCGAGACATATGTGGGCATGTTCTCGTCTTACAAATTCTATACCTCTGAGGTACCAACGTGTTATACAGCCTTGGGCAACCCTCCAGGGCCACCATGGGTGGCCACATGGTCTAGTTTAGTCATCTTTGTTCGATCTTGCCGCGGTAAGCTCTGGATTTGGATGGCAGATGGCAGCATTACGAATTACAGTTACTAAAGAGGCACAACTGGATGCCAACAAGTCCCGTCAGCGTTGAAATTGTGATTGTGATGGGCTTGCAGGACAAGGAATTCTGCAGGATTGCGGCCCCGGCTTCGAACGCCCCCTCCCGCCCCCCGATCGTCAGGCACCGAGTGGGATGAATTAATTTCCAACCGCGGGCTTTATCTTCAGAAAAATAATCCAGTGTATAATAACTATACGTCGTACCAAGACATCAAAGAGATATGTGCTCTTAAATAGGAATATAATAATAGGAACATGGGTCTATGACGGCACTGAATTTTCCATTTAAGAGAAAATGAACCAAAGGAGTTAGTCCTATAAAAGGGCAAAGGAGATTGGATACCCATATAAAAAAGTATGGAAAGTATGAAAAGTATGGAAAAAATATGCAAAAGTGTCCAGTGTGGGTCAAAAGACTGTTTAATTTCAAGGTCACCTGCTCCGACCGCCCCTAAATCATTCTGCCCCCCGCTTCATTTAACTCTTTCCTTGAACTTCTTCGAATTCACTTTGGACCGGTGTGGCTCCTGACCTCAGGTGCTTGATCAGCTTGCGACAAGGCGCCTTGGTCATTCGACGCTGTGGTTTGGCATTGCGCGAGGTAAGGATCAGTGTGGAGTCCCAAGGGCCGACTGCCTTCTCAGGATATCCATGGATCGTGAAATGGATGAGCTAACTCCAAATTGCAGCCCTGGAGCCCTGGAGTTTACCGAGCTGTCCCGTCCTTCCATGCGACTACCCACAAGATTTGCACGACCGTGAACGGCCCTTGAAGACTATTTGAACCGCCATTGTACAGTACGCTTGTCGGCTTGCGCCATGTCATACCCCCAGCAACATCAGGCGCAGAGGCCGCCACCTTTGCGACAATACAATAACCCCCCTGCGCCTTCTATGGCATCGCCAGGAGGATATTCGCAAGATGGCTCCCACGGAGGATACAGCGACGGTGGCATGAGTAGCCATAGTTACCAGCAGACCGACCCGGGCTACGACGATGCGGCATACAGCTACCAGTCCAGCTCCTCCAGTCCGCAACCATATCCTGCTACGCAATCTCAGCCACGCTCGATGCGCCCACCAGGTCCACCAGGCCCGGGAAATGGACGACCCCCAGGACCTGGATACGATGATCGGCGTGGCTATCCTCCTGGTGGGGGACCGCCGCCACAATCGCGGTCGAGAACACGTATGTAAACTCTGACAGAGACCTCAAAGCGCCTACTAACCGACTTCAAGCTGGTGGACGCCCACCCCCAGGCGGTGCCTTCGACAATCCCTTTCCCACCTTTCCAAATCGAGACCCAAGAGATCCGAGGGCGCCCAGAGACCCGCGAGACCCGAGAGGCCCTAGAGACCCAAGGGATCGGCGCGGTCCGCCACCACGAGGGCTAGAGAAAGATATGGCTGCAATGGACATTAATGGCAGGGGCCCGCCTAGACCGCACACTTCAAATTCCAATGGAAGACGGCCAGATATGCGACAGCCACCTCCACGCGGACCTCCACCAGGGCGGGGCCGAGGTGGCTATCCAATGGGCCCAGTGCGAGCTGCTAGCTCAGGCAGACCAGGTCGACCTGATAGAGACTATCCAGACTCCATGGGCCCGTCTATGCCTCCTCCACCAAGAAGCGCAACGATGCCGCTCGGCCCAGGCGCACCACTCTACCCGGGCCAGTCGACCTACCAAGAAACAGATTACCCAGCGAGCTCCATGGGCGAATCTCCTATGCGCCCTGGTACTGCTGGAAGTATGCGACCCCCACGATCTCGTGCCCCCAATGATATAGACCCAGGCCTAATAATTCCCCCGGCTGGGTTGATGATCCCCCCGGAGCCCGCCAATCGTGTTTCATATGCGCCCAAGGACTTTCTGGATAGCTATTATGAGTCTGGTGGTGCTGCTGCTGATGAACCCGATATGCCCAATTTTGATGCCATGCCAGACCCTCATCAGGGCGCCCTGATTGATGAGATGGGCCTGGAAACGACACCGGTCAAAAAGCCAGTCCATGCTGCGACCTCTTCGCCTGGAGACTACGCATATCCCCCCAACGGGGTGGAGGCTATGCGCTCCCAATCTCAACCAAATTTCCGAGAAACAGCCGGTGCTGGTGCCAATCAGTTTGAAAATGCGGGATTCCAGTTTGACATTCCTGGAGAATCTTCCCGCGCTCCCGCTTTCGACCACCAAGGCTCTGCTGGGTATGGCTCGAACGGCTACGAAAATTACGCTGGTTACTCACATGGTCCTTCCCCGGTTCGGACCAACCAGCCAGGCTATTCCCACGACCAGGCCGATATGCCAGATCCTCACCAGAATCCAGACGCTCTTCCTCACCACCCAGCCCCGTTCCGCCCCGGTCATGATCAAGCATCAAAACCTGCGCCGATTCGGCAGTACAGCGCTCCTGAATCCATGCCAGCCCCCGCTGCCCCACAGCCAGCGATGGCGCCTGGTGGAACGGCTCAGCCGCCCGTCACAATTGAAGAGATACAACGGCTGCAACAGCAGGCGCGAGCCAATCCTTCTGATCAGAAGACCCAACTTCTACTCGCCAAAAAGCTAGTCGAGGCATCCACAGTTTTAGTAGGGGACAACAGCAGACTCGATCCCAAAACAAAAGCCAAGGCCAAGGAGAAGTACGTGCTGGATGCCCATAAGATTCTCAAAAAGCTTGTTTCGGCCGGGTACTCTGAAGCCCAATTTTTCCTGGCTGACTGCCACGGCGAGGGCCAATTGGGACTCGAGGTCGATCCAAAAGAGGCTTTCTCACTTTATCACTCTGCTGCGAAACAAGGACACGCACAGTCTGCATACCGTGTGGCCGTATGCTGCGAGATTGGCCAGGAAGAAGGGGGCGGTACCAAACGTGATCCATTTAAGGCCGTTCAATGGTACAAGCGTGCTGCTGCGCTCGGTGATACACCCGCCATGTACAAAATGGGAATGATTAATCTAAAGGGGCTGCTGGGTCAAGCTCGGAACCCGCGGGAGGGTATATCATGGCTCAAGCGGGCGGCTGACCGCGCGGACGAGGAAAACCCGCACGCCCTCCACGAGCTTGCCCTCATGTATCAGAACGCTGGTGGCAATGACATCATCGTCCGCGACGAGCAGTATGCCTCCCAGCTATTCCACCAAGCTGCCGAACTTGGCTACAAGTTCTCTCAATTCAGACTCGGTGCTGCCTACGAGTACGGCCTGATGGGATGCCCCATTGACAACCGCACGAGTATCATCTGGTACACTCGTGCCGCGGCCCAGGGTGAACACCAGAGTGAACTCGCCCTTAGTGGCTGGTATCTCACCGGATCAGAGGGCATTCTACAGCAGAACGACACCGAGGCCTATCTGTGGGCTCGGAAGGCCGCCACCGCTGGTCTCGCCAAGGCGGAATATGCTATGGGATATTTCACCGAGGTCGGAATCGGCGCTGCTGCTAACCTAGATGATGCAAAGAGATGGTACTGGCGCGCAGCTGGTGAGTCGACTTCCCCTCCACTGTTTTTTGCTTTGACTTCCAACTGACTTTTTTTTTTTCCAGCCCAAGGATTCCCCAAGGCTCGTGAACGTCTTGAAGACCTTAAGAAGGGCGGAAGCCGAATGCAAAAGACTCGTCTCTCACGCTCGGCTGTTAACAAGCAGAGTGATGGGGACTGCGTTCTCATGTGATCGGACATTTTCGTCCTTTCCTGATTCGCCACGCTTTAGATATGGCTTGCATGTATGCATTTCTTCATGATCACCGGCGTTTGATGTATTCTACCCCGGTCAAGAACGCTTCCCTTCTACCTTCTGAACTGCATGATTACTTTATGTTCTTATTTCCTCTTACCCTTTTTTTCAATGCCCTTCCACGATTGGATTTGCTCTTTTCTTCCCTCACTCTTCTTTCCTCCGCCTTTTATTCTTCCGTTGTTACGAATGGGATGCGCATGACTGGAACGGACAAGAACTGGTTTTAGCATCTGTATACATTAATAGATTGTTGACCAATTTTAATAAGTGTACAATGCCGTAAGTATCCAAAATCAATCCCAATGTTCCTTCAGATATCCGTAAATCCGAGCCAATGCTGTAGGACGGATATATCGATTGTCAGCGGGCGAATTCCGCACTGGGACTCAGCTTGTGGATTTAATTTCCAATGCTCGGCCGTATGATCGGCTCTCTGCGCTTCTAAAAGCATCTAATTAATCAGCTCTAGTTTACCGTACATAGTGTTCTTTCTTACCTTCACGTTGAATATAAAACAAGACCGCTACTTGTTGAGAGCTGGGAGGTAGTACATTGCTAGCTCTAACCGAAACAAGCCATATATGTCTTCCGAATCAAGCCGACATAACGACTCGGAAACACGAATACCTAATTCATTCAGCGGACAGAAGCTCGCTCTTGTCTCTCTTTTGACCGTCCTCGCAGCTGTACTTATTACCCTACTCCGGGGAGACACCGCCAATCTGTTCGGCCTCCAACGCCTCTTCGGATCTTCCGCGCGCTCAGCGGCAGTACCCCTATCAGCATCAGCATCTGCTGCAGCAGCAGCGACAGCGAAGGGAAAACCAGACGTATTCATGACTGGTCACGTACAAACCAGCATGAAGACACCCATTTACTTCCTCAGCCATGGCGGGGTGAGTTATCCACAAGCTGTTTCTTACCATGAACTAAAGGCTGATTTGATACCCACCAGCCAAACGTCATGTACGAAGTTGACCACCCGGCTTACCGCAAGCTCGGTGAGATTGGGCGCGAGATAACCACCAAGGTCAAGCCGAAGGCTGTCGTGGTATTCTCGGCGCATTGGCAAGCCGGTCGAAATACGATCCAGGTGAATACCGCCGAGAAGACTGATTTGATCTATGAGTATGTTGAGATCAAAATCCTAGCCCCAAGCTTGCAAAGCCCGAACTAACTGGGTTTAGTTTCTATGGATTCCCGGGCCATTACTATAAAGAGAAGTACCCAAATGTGGGTAGCAAGGAGGTAGCGAACGAAGTGTTAAGGTTATTGAAAGAAGCCGATATCACGGCCGAGGGCGTGCAGCGCGGGCTCGACCACGGCGTCTGGGCTAGCTTCAAGTGCGGTATGTGACAGATTGCATCAAAACACCAATTCAATACTGACGAGGACAACACAGCCTTCGAGCCAGAAACAAACCCACTGAACGTTCCCGTCGTGCAGGTCTCGCTCTTTAACACTGAAGACCCAGACCAGCACTACCGGCTCGGACAGGCAGTGGCGAGTCTTCGCGAGCAGAATATTTTGATCATCGTGTCTGGGATGGCTGTGCATAACCTGCGCGACCTGCGGTTTACTTTTGACAGTTCGACTCCGATGCCGTATTCGGTTAGCTTCGACGAGGCGCTCAAGGATGCCGTGACGACTGCGCCGGCTGAACGGCAGAAGGCTATGGCTGAGCTGATGAAGAGACCAGATGCACGCCAGGCTCATCCTTCCTTTGAGCATTTGCTGCCTATTCATATTGGGGCTGGTGCCGCGGGCGAGGATCTGGGAAAGAGGATCTGGACGTTCCCCGAGGGGAGTATGAGCTGGGCGCAGTATCGGTTTGGTGAGGTAGGCAATGCTAGTAGCGCGCTATGAGAATAGCATCAAACCATCACTGGAAGTAATTGAATTGGATTTGTTTTGGATATGAGCTTCGATTTCATCTATAGGTACAGAAGATGGGTGTAGAACGGTGGGAACGCGGGGGCATAAAATAGATTTGCAGAGAGACAAAAGAAGTTATAGCTGCTGCTTCACCAACTGTGTAATGCGCTCTTCGATCTGGGTGTCCGACAGGCCTAGAAACACCAATTAGTATTGCAACTTGATACAAAATTGTGGTTGGCGGGGGATATTTACCGGACAACGCTTCTTGCTTCTCCTTGCCGAAGGCTATTAAGAGGAACCCATCACGTTAGCTTGACTCACTTGCTTAAAGTGCTCACACAATGGGCTTATATGTGTCCTGTCATACCATATCGGGCAAAGACTCGCGGCTGGATGCCCGCGGCCTCTCGCATCATGATGGGAGTCTGGGGGTTGTGCTTCTTCATAGTTGGGTAGGCGCGGTTCAAGAAGGACCTACAGACACGGTGGAAGGTTAATCAGTCGGCTGAAACACCATTCGCCTCGGGTCGGGTTATACGCACCTTGTGGCCGCGCTCGCTTCGGAGGTTTGGCAGAAGAGGAAGCGGAGCTCCTTCAGGCCTCGAGTGAAAACGTACTTGCCAGACATGGTGGCAGAATGGTCGAGCAGATTTAAGGATTAGGGAAATTGAGGTCTCGATTGAGCCACGGGAGGATGAGCGTGGGAGCAGTGGGATTGACTTGCTGGACAGTCTGCGATGCGGTGCATTATTCACGACGGCGTTGATTCGCTGCGCAGAGCCATAATCCCGCTAGTCCCGATATCAACTAGCGCAGTATGCTTACATCAGCTTCCACATCCGCCGAAGCGTCATAGGTAGGTAGTTGCAGCCCAAGAGAGACAGTAAATGAGGGATAATTAATTGGAGTAGACTGTATTAAGTACTTGAGAGTAGCCCTTTCGTTTTCTATCGACTAATTCTCATCTACCTGCCGTTGTGGTGGTTAATTGCCGTATCTGCCCTCGCCGACGGAAAACTCCCCCTTCCACCGATCACCGGACGTTCTCCCATCTTCTCTCTTACCAGCACCACCATCCCAGCTATCACCATGTCGTCTCGCGTGGGTTTCCGCTTTGTGAACAATGCTCGCTTTGCATTCCGCAACGCCTCTGCGCCATTCCGCCGGCCGGGTGCCCAGAGCTTCCGCTGGCAGAGCTCCGAAGCCGGTGCTGCGGAGCAGCAGAGCGCCTTCCAGCGCCTATGGAATAGCCCTGTTGGTATGAAGACTGTCCACTTCTGGTAAGAATTCCAATAAAGCTAAATCACTTGTCCTTATTTTGCTACTACGAATTGATGCTAACTTCCGCTCCGCAGGGCCCCGGTTATGAAGGTACGATAACTCAATTTCCTCATTTGATATGCCGTCTATACCCCGAGCCACCCTTCCGAATACAATATCTCTATCAAATGCCGCCGTATCTTGCAAGGCTTCTCCATGTACCTGCTGAGCACCATGGCTAACATATTTCCCTATAACAGTGGTGCCTGGTCATCGCCGGTATCTCCGACTTCGCCCGTCCCGCCGAAAAGCTCTCCCTCACCCAGAACGCTGCTCTGATGGGCACTGGTGCCATCTGGACTCGCTGGTGCCTGATCATCAAGCCCCGTAACATCCTGTATGTGGAACCCACACCAGACCCGCTAAGCACTAATGCTAACACGATATAACTGTATAGGCTTGCCGCTGTGAACTTCTTCCTCGGATGCGTTGGTGCCGTCCAGGTCACTCGTATCTTCCTGTGGCAGCGCAGCCAGTCTGACTCAACCGTCGAAGCCGCCAAGGAGATTGAGCATGAAGCTGTTGACTCTGTCAAGGCCACCGCCGAGGCGGCCGAGGGCGCCGTGAAGAAGGCTGTTGAGAAGTCGACTTAGATATGAGGTAGATTCTGTGTTGACGGCAGGGGAGCTTGAAAGAGTGTCCCTGAATAAATCTAAACCGGTATCTATAGGGAATTCTTACCGTCGCTGAGGTGAATCTTGGATCTCGGGGTTGAGTGAGTTCGCCCGCTTCAGATGACCGCTGATTCATCCCGCCTGAGCTGAGAATTTGGTCCTTTTATTGGACAACCGTTGTACATATAAAGCATGTTTCAAAGTGATTGGTCACTGTTCCTTGTGCGAGACGTGGCCGAGAATTCCGAAGAATTTCCAGTAGCATCTGTCTTGTAACTCCGACTATCCTCTGTTGGTAGTTGCTATTCGGAAACTTGTGGCGCTAGCAATGTCTAGCTTCATTTGTTTGAAATATATTGGATTTAGGGACTCTGCTAGCTCTACCCAGTTTATCCGGGTTTTTCCTCCCAATCGGGGAAACCGCATCAAATATTCCTCCTATCAGACCTGCTTGAGGGTCATCCTTACGCAACGCGAGTCATTTTATCTCCGGTCCGCTCTTTAACGAGACGGAAACTTACTATGCCAGCCATGGCCTCCGGTGTCTCCACATGTCGTGGAGTCGCTAGCTTATTTCCCCGGAGGAAATTGAACGAGATGGGGTTACCCCATCGCATGACCGCAAAGGGCCGTTCTTAGCCTTGACCCTGGGCGAGCTTGACCGGGGTAACAGAGGATAAATTGTCAATGGCGAGACTATATATAAGCTGTACTGCAAGTGCTCGAACGGTGTCTTTGGCCGAGAAGATTGCCAATCCAACCCAAGACAAACCCTAGGTTCTCTTAACACCGACGATGAAGATTTCAAATACTTTGACCCAGGCCTTGTGGCTTTTGTTGCCACTCGTTGCGGCCGTTCAGGCGAAGGAATACTCTCGAAGCGAGGCGTGCCAGCCACACCATCCATTCAAGCCCCTTCCGGGCAGCCAAGCCAGAACTCGCACCTGTCATGTAGCCAACAATGGCCATGGACGCGACGATTCAGCCAATGTCCTTACCGCATTGAAGAAATGCAACAACGGAGGAAAAATCGTCTTTGATGCCGACAAGACATATACGATTGGAAAGGCACTTGACATGACTTTCTTGAAGCATGTGGATCTCGGTATGTAATGCGCGTTGGATATGAGACGAGTGAGTACTTATGCAAGCTGTAATAGAAATCCAAGGCCACGTCCAATTTAGCGATGACACAGACTATTGGCAAGCAAATTCGTTCAGGCACGTCTACCAAAACGCCACAACGTTCTTCCAGATCGGTGGTGAGGATGTCAATATTTACGGCGAGGGCACCCTGGATGGTAACGGCCAGGTCTGGTATGATTTATATGCAGAGGATCCCCTTATCCTGCGGCCAATTCTGGTTGGTATAATTGGGCTAAATGGAGGTACCATTGGACCTCTCAACCTTCGTTATTCGCCTCAGTGGTATCAATTCGTGGCAAACTCATCCAACGTCCTTTTTGACGGAATTGATATCAGTGGGTTCAGCAGCAGTGCGAATGTGGCTAAGAACACAGATGGATGGTAAGTCCATCTGCATTTAAACGAGGAGCTAGCTTCCATTAACTAATACCTTCGATAGGGACCTTTATCGTTCGACGAATGTTGTTATCCAAAACTCTGTGATCAACAATGGAGATGGTACGGTTCCCTTAAAAAATTTGGACCGATCTTCTTTTATTAACCATCTCAAAGATTGCGTCTCGTTCAAGCCCAATGTTACCGACATTTTGGTCCAGAACCTCCATTGCAACGGCTCCCACGGTATCTCTGTTGGCTCTCTGGGCCAATACCCGGGCGAGGTTGACATCGTGCAGAATGTGCTCGTGTACAACATCTCCATGTTCAACGCATCGGTACGTTTAGTCCCACTGGTGAGATAATTGCGTCTCTGACAATCTTATGAAGGATGGTGCGCGTATCAAAGTCTGGCCTGGGGCTTCCGCTGCGATGTCTACCGATCTCCAGGGCGGCGGTGGATCGGGTCTGGTGAAGAATATTACCTACGATGGCATGACCATTGATAATGTCGATTATGCCATCGAAGTTACCCAGTGCTATGGCCAGAAGAATTTGACTCTCTGCAATGAGTTCCCCGTACGTGTCTATCGATATCCTTTTGTCCCTATTTCCTTTTTTTCCACCTTGATCCCAGCACTATCATTTGTTTCTGGTTGCCGAAGGCTAACACGTACACCATCCAGAGCGAACTCGCCATCGAAGATGTTGTCTTCAAGAATTTCAACGGTGTCACCTCTGGTAAACGTGACCCTGACGTGGGAATGATTGTTTGCTCAAGTCCCGATGTAAGCGCTCAAACACCGCCGGTTATGACGCACTATCTGACTTGTACAGGTCTGCTCAAATATCAACGCCAGTAACATCGATGTTGTTAGCCCCAATGGGGATGATCAGTTCACTTGCACAAATGTGGGTTTATCTTGAAGATTGGTGCGACGCTGACAACACACTTACTGATTTGTTTTCTCCTGCTCTAGGTTGATGAAAATTTGCTGGATCTGAACTGTGCATCCTCCAGCTAGAGCAGTCAGGCCTATAATATTTAGAGTCTTGTTTGCAAATATGACTATCAATATTGAGATTCATATATACGGCCATGGACTTGATGCCGGTTTGCAATAGCCGAGCTTGCCTACTCCATACCTAGGCAGAGATAGGTGAAACTGTCCTCTCAAATTGGTATTTGCTATTGATGCATGACTTCAGCCAGCCACATAGTCTATTGATCTCACTATCATTACATCCCGTGTGTGCATGGCCGTGCATATGATGTATATGCACACAATCCACGCTAGCTTCCACCCGATTACGTCCACATTTTTTTCGAAATGTCTTCCTTGCTTTTGCTTTCACTTCCTATTCCGTTATTTTTTCCATGTGGGCCTTTCCACACCGCATTTCTCGAACTAAAAATCTGTATTATTCGGGGTTCATGTGTAGATCCGTCAAAGACATGTATTTAATCTCCTAATGACAGGCCCCAGTAAGATGCCTGGTTGAATTATTTTTATACTTTCTCTACGAGGTCCTTTTTACAAATTTGAGTGATAGCCGAATACTTTGGTCATCTTTAAAGCACAACATTTCTATTTTCCTCTCTTAGATCAACATCTATCATGCATCCAGATTCTCAACTCGAGACCGCCGTCAAAAGCGGCTTTGACCCAAAGAGCCTCTACACTACGGAGTTGACGAAGGTCAATGAGCCAGCGAGAACGATTCTCGAGCAGTATAGCAAGATTCCGGCCGAGAATATTTTACAACATGTGAAAGACTTGGTTTGTGGCTCAACCTCAAACGTGAACGATAACATTCGCTGACACTAAGTAGAGAGACCGTGCTTTTGCAGTTGTGCGTTCTTTTTTAAGTCCAACTTTCCGGATTATTGGCTAATATAAAATTTGCCTACGTGTCAGTTCCCTTACGCCTGCATTGGACAAGCCTCATTCCTTGAGTTGAGCATCGCATCGTCACCATGCTATCCCGAGATGCTTGACCGTGTCAAGAAGGGAAACAGACTACTTGACCTGGGATGTGCGTTTGGACAGGAACTGCGACAGTTGGTGAGTTGCGCCGAGCAAATGAATGACATGCGACCATTGCATCCATGGATACTTCTCCATCTTGACGAGAGCCGGCTAATCAGAAGAAATACGGAAAATCCAGATCTATGACGGCGCCCCATCGCAAAACCTGTATGGGTCGGACCTTCGTCCTGAGTTCCTTGAGCTTGGCCTTGACTTGTTCATGGATCGCTCAACCATCAAATCCCGCTTCATCGATGCCGATGTCCTCGACGATAAATCTCCTCTTGTGACTCAGCTGACAGGCGAGCTCAACATTGTCTATATCTCACTTTTCCTTCATGTCTTTGACTTTGATACACAAATCAAGGTGGCCAAGAGGGTGTTTGATCTGCTTGCTCCGAGGACCGGATCGCTCGTCGTGTGTCGAGTGGTGGCGTGTCGGGACCAAGCCATAGGGAATGCCACCAACGCGCGCTTGCCATACTATTACCACGATCTGGCTAGTTGGAACCGACTGTGGGAGCGCGTGCAAGAAGAGACGGGGCTGAAGTTAAAGGTCGACAACTGGGAACAGGACGATGCTTTGGCGAAGAAGCATCCTTTAGAAGGCATCTATATGCTTGGTTCATCGATTCGCCGGGAGTAGAGACTAAGTGACTCGGATATACTTGTTCTGGGAGTCTCAGAGTTCCTTCAGTTCCCTATATTCTTCAATTGGTCCTCCCACAAGCCTACATCGAGACTCGTGCGACAGATGATGGCATTTGTCGTGTGCGTTTGTAGTACATTACAGTGAAATATACACAGTGGAACCATTTGCATGTCGCTGTATTGTATCGCCGTAACTTTCAATTGGCAACACTCGGCCGAAGCCGTGGCTGGCTGGCCTGCTGCATATCTAGGGATAGCAAACTGAAGGCTGGCGAAAGGCATTTTGGGTTTTATTAAGGGGCCAGAAATAACAGAAGTACGCACACATCATATGCATCAACTGTCATTTTATTTGAAGAACGGGTAACGTATACACTACCATGTGTATGTATGTATCGAAGGCCCAGTGTTTTCAATACATGGTACTGAGTTCGAGTTGGAAACATGGATTTATACGTACAATCCTAATGGTATGATAGGAAAAGCAGCGAAAAATACATAAATCCCTGTGCATTTTACATATGTAGCTAGGGTGGGCAGCAGTAGCTGAAGCAACCGCTTGACTTCCTCTTCTCTCTATTGAAACGCCATCTCTCAACAAAGATTGATGCGACCATGGGGTTCTTTTCTAGCACACAACCACCTCAACCAGCCACGGTGCCGAGCGACGAGATCATCCCCCTCCATTTCTGGAATACGGCCTTATGTATGCGTGGCACGGTATTGGACGTTTCTCTCAAATTTGATGATGTGTTGGATATATCAAAACTGCGTGATGCTCTCGATCAACTGCTCGAGATGGAGGATTGGAGACAACTGGGGGCTCGGTTGCGCATGAACGTGGGTGGTTTGACACTGATATCTGATTTACATGTTTGATCCTGACACAGAGCGACCTCACAGAGCAATGGGAAACTCGAATATCACATTCCAGCGCATTTCGATGCCTCGAGACCGGCTTTCACCATGACCAATGCTCAGCATGAGGCAAGCATTGCCGACCACCCACTTGGAGCCAGAATACCGCATGCAACCGGCACGCCTGCCATCTTTCCATCGCCCGATGAATTAAGTCCTCTACTACGCAGCGTAGATGCCCCCAAAAACATCAATGACTGGATCTATTCGGACCGGCCCCAACTATCTATACACATCATAACCTTCAGTG
This sequence comes from Penicillium egyptiacum, assembly GCA_911456345.1. Classification (NCBI taxonomy): domain Eukaryota; kingdom Fungi; phylum Ascomycota; class Eurotiomycetes; order Eurotiales; family Aspergillaceae; genus Penicillium; species Penicillium egyptiacum. The sequence continues at coordinate 1,449,051 of CAJVRC010000843.1, forward strand.
ACGCTACAATAATCACTGTCACATGGCTACACACACTAGCGGATGTTATGGGAATGACCACAATTTTGAGTGCGTGGACTGCTCTACTCCATGGAAACCGAGAGGCCATTCCTAAGCTACAGGCATTTCGATCAGACCCGCTCACACAACTCGGCCAACGCACCCCAGCAGAAAAATACATGCACTTCAACCGTGTGTTCGGTCGGAAAGAGTTCTTGTGGTTTATTGGGTTGAATATCCTTGATAGGCTGTGGTATCGCCAGGAAGAGCGACGTACTATTTGTATTCCCGCCGCATGTTTGCGGAATCTCTGCCAGCAAGCATCGAGTGAGATCTCGACTTCCTCACGGAGCGAAGGGGGGCCAGTGCCTTTTGTGAGTGAAAGTGACGTGCTGCTGGGATGGTGGGTGCGCAGCATTTATAGCGCGCTGGGGCTTAGGACGGATCAAACTATCCTGGTAAACAATGCGCTAAACCTGAGAACATCTTTGCATGAATCCTTCATGTCCAAAGATAGTGCATACATGGGAAATGCACTATGCATGTCACCGACCTTTCTACAGGGCCAGCAGATTGTCGACGAACCGTTAGGCCAAATTGCTCTCCGGATTCGAGAATCCGTAGCGGAACAGCGAACTCCGGAGCAGGTCGAGGCGATGACAGCACTGCAAATGCAGACGATGGAAAAGACGGGCTATCTGGCCTTGGTGGGTGATCCTAGAATGATGCTACTGTCTTGCTCCAACTGGCACAAAGCCCGTCTCTTTGACATGGACTTCTCGCCGGCGGTATTGCAAAGCTCGGTTCAATCAAGCTTGCAGAACCCTCAGAAGAAAGGAAAGCCGTGCTACGTGAATGGAGTTCAGCACTCGACAAATTCATTCCGCAACGTTCTTTCGGTAATAGGAAAAGATGCTGGTGGGAATTGGTGGTTAACCGGTGTTCTACGAACAGATGCATGGACGCATGTGGAAGAACAATTGCACAGATTGGGTTCGAGTTAGGTCTTATCCAAAACTGTCAACATAGCTAAACTATATTCATGGGACTCTATATCGGTGTACGGTACAGTCAATCTGCTCTACTATCAAAGATTCTTCAATTTGATTCTTGAATTTCTACTGATCCTTGCTGTAACGAGTATTAACCACGTCATCCCGTCCGAAAAGTACGGAGCGTGAGATACACATAAATACGAGTGTGTGTTAAATACTCGAAAATGAAAATACATAGTCGTAATACTACTAGTGAAGGGTTTGACAGAAATTAGGTGATCTATGGTGTGATACAGTAAAACCTGGTTATGACGAACCTGGATATAACGAACGGAAACCGGTGTTTGAATTAATCTGCCATACAAAATTCGTCATATCGAGGTTTAGTCAGCCTGATTACCAATGAAATGCCTCTCTTCGATCGATTCCCACCTTGTAGAAGCTCGGTCCACCGCTCCGACGGTCACTCCCTAAGAATTACGGTGACTCGAGCCCTTCCTCTCGGGGGTAAAAGGGTAGCTAATTAACGCTCTACGGAAGTGCAATAGGTTACTAAGAGCAAGGAATTAGGAGGGCTGAAGTGTAGTGATGTTAGGGCGTTTTTGGGGTCTAAATTTGTAGATGTATATATAATGTATGGCGCTTTGATTTAACGAATACCTGGGTATAACGAACTTTTTGCTGTGTCTTATTTAATTTGTTATAACGAGGTTTACTATAGTGCGAACCTTGGAACAGTTAGCGTTAGATCCGTCTCGGGCCGGCCGCACGGGACATATTGGACCCACTATAGTCAAATACGCATATTGTACGGCATGGTATGTATGTATTTGAAATGTGATACAGCCATGTAGTACTAGTAGCTTGTGCAGTGACGATCAAGGGATACGTAAAATAATGTATTTAAAACTCCGTACTCATGAGCAATCTCTCAACAACTCTAATTACAAATCCCAGCATAATTATCCACGAGATGCTCGGATGCAGTTCGTAGTATTCCGTACGGAGTACAACCCAGAAGACAAAAGAAAAATGTCGATTGGGTCAGTCCTTGCATTGACATGCGCATTTGGGATTATCCATTCTCCAGTTTTCAGCTAGCCATCAGCCGGATATTGCAGCCCATGAAAGTAAAACCATGTCCTGCACTTGAGGAAACACTCGTTCTCATTTCCATATCCTGTTGACACTTGCTCATTTGAGATTTTCCATACAAACTACGAATAATGGAGGAATCAAGCTTGCTCTCAGCAGTCTTGGAACACCGAGATGCATTGGCGTCGGTCGCAGAATTTCTCCGAATTCTAGCTGGAATTTGCTGGACTTTGAACTACTTCAGCATGTTGCGCACTTCGCGAAAGGACAAGATTCCCAGCACAGGTATCTTCCCTCTCTGCAATGATATTGGGTGGGAGTTTATCTACGCCTTTATCTACCCAACTGCGAGTGCCCATTGGGAAGGAGGAGTCCGAGTGTGGTTTTTGGTTCATTGCATCGTCATCGTCTTTATCATCAAATATGCGCACAATGAGTGGGACTATTTCCCACTCGTTCAACGAAACCTTTACTTCGTCTATGGAATTGTGACTATTGGCTTTGCCATCGGTCAGTATTCCTTTGCTCGGGAGGTTGGACCCGACTTGGGATTTTTCTATGGGGGCGTGCTATGTCAGACGCTGGCGAGCCTTGGGCCAATTGCTCAGATTCTTTCCCGGAATAGTACCCGTGGTGCTTCCTTGTTGACTTGGTAAGTGCAAGCACCAGCCGTTTGATTTCGCCATACTAACATGGCAAAAGGCTACTGAGAGCAGTCGCTACTTTTGGTGGATTCATTAAGTTGACTATCTATTACCTCACTGGCGTTGCTGCAGGACCTTGGTTTGAAAGTCCCATGTGCAAGTTCTACATCGGGTTGACCTTGATTCTCGATTTTACCTATCCGATCTGCTACTACGTCATTCGGCGTCAGGAGTTGGCTAATGCTGAGGGGGAGAAAAAGAAGAAGACCAAGTCGGGAAAGACAGCTTGAACCGTGATAACTGGATGACAAGTTGCTGTGTGGAAAGTATGGTATACTGCTAGGTGGTTTGGCAATGAAGACAGTTGGTTGTGTCTAAAAATTTCATATTTCAGGGTCCATATCTATCAATCACAAAATCACATAATATGACGAGCTGAAAATACGTCACAATACATTATAAAAGGTCCTAAATGGGATTCGTGAAAGAGTATCTGCAAGGAGCGAGGATTATGTACATCTTGGTAGATACAACAGGGAGCCAAAAAATAGAGAAAAAAAGGAAAAGAAAAAGAAAAAGCCACATGAAAAGGGGCAATGAGCATTAAGGGTGAAACTAAACAAGGAATTATATTGCATTACCTATTAAGTGAAGCGGTACGGAGTACTCCGTGCTGTGATTCGTAACTTGAAGATAGCTTCATACTTGATCGACCGCTCAACATACTTATCTCCGACATTCTTCACCGCCAACCAACATTATTAGATGCAGGATTAGAAGGATCAGTCTCTTTCTAATGCAGACATGACGGAATACATGGAAACACCCAAGTTCAAAGTCATCATTGTTGGGGGGTCTATCGCTGGGTTGACATTAGCCCATGCTTTGTCCCAAGCCAATATTGACCACATCGTTCTCGAAAAGAGAGCTGAAATTGCTCCCCAGGAAGGTGCCTTTATCGGAGTCTGGCCTAATGGAGCACAGATACTCGATCAACTTGGTCTCTACCACAGTCTGGAAAAGCTCACTGCGCCAATAAGTCGCATGCATCTTTCCTTCCCTGACGGCTATTCATTTAGCAGTCTCCTGCCTAAAACAATTCACGAAAGGTTTCTTTCCAGTGTCTTCTCTTGAATGAGATACCCAACATGTATTCTGACTGCTCAAACCCAGATTCAAGTACCCCATCGTCTCACTCGACCGGCAAAAGGTTCTTGAAATATTATTTCAGGGCTACCCCGACAAATCAAAGATCATTACGAGCCAGAGAGTATCTGAAGTGCGGCTACTGGGCGACAGTGCCAGTGTGGTGACAGAGGATGGAAGTGTATTCCAAGGAGATCTGATTGTCGGCGCGGACGGTGTGCACAGTCGTATACGCTCTGAAATGTGGCGATTGGCAGATGGGCTATACCCTGGAATGATCACACCACAGGAAAGGAAAAGTAGACAGCACCTTCCTCTCCTTGAATCCGGCTTTCTGGAACTTTGAACTAACTATTGCATTTCTTCCTGTTAGCTCTTACGGTTGAGTACGCATGTGTGTTCGGAATATCGCGACCAATACCCGGACTTCGAAGCGGAGAGCATATAAACCGTTACGGCGACAAATTCTGCGTGATTACCTTCCATGGAAAGGATGGTCGTGTGTTTTGGTTCATTATCCAGAAATTGGACCGTGTCTATAATTATCCCAACACTCCTCGGTATTCTCCCAATGACGCAGCGGAGCTCTGTGGCAAGATTCAAAACGTGGTCATATTCCGGGATATTACCGTGAATGACCTCTGGAAGACCAAGGTGGTAGCGTCAATGACGGCACTCGAGGAAGGGCTTTTTGAAACCTGGAGCTTGAATCGGATAGTTATCCTTGGGGATAGTGTACACAAGGTGGGATCTGGGGACCATCCTGGAGGAACTGGATTTACAACTTTCTAACATATTGTCTCCCCCAGATGACACCGAACATTGGACAAGGTGCAAACACGGCTATTGAAGATGTTGCCGTCCTTGCATCTCTGATAAATCGGATAGTTCAGGCGGATGACTTGAATAAGCCATCAGAGAGTTGCATCGAAACAATGCTCCGAGAATACAAGACTCTACGATATGAACGTGCGGAAAGTACATATCAACGCTCAAGATTTGGAGCTAGATTCCATACCCGAGACAATTGGCTTAAGGCTCTGGTGGGTCGATATGTGTTCCAGCACGTTGGTGGTCTCATAGAGAACCGGACAGCAAAGACTCTGGCTGGAGGGGACACTATTGATTTTCTTCCGCGGCCGGATCGGCTTGAGACTGGGTGCGTGGCACAACTTCCCAAAGGCCAAGAAAGCCCTCAGCGACAGTGGACGCTACTCTGGGTGTCCTCTCTGGCCTTATTCTTGTTTTCCTCTTGGCTTGGATCGTATCTGCATTCGACCATCTGGTGAACCACTTTTCAGCGAGCCACATTTTGGCATGTCTTTGTAAAGGAACTTATGTCTGATTGATTCTATACATGAAGACCGTGTGACAGTGTCAGTACTCCGTACAAAGATAATTCAAGTGTCTCGCGTCGATCATTAGCCGGATGAGATTAGTTGCATGCATGTAAATAGTGGGCCTGGCTAGGATCAAATTGATCGACAAAGGCAGAGGCGCAAGGCTAGCCAGCTGAACGAACGCCGCATAAAACACACAGGGGGTGTGCATACACATTTAGTCTACGGAGTACTCCGTACATGAAGATAGAAATAATGGATTGAGCTAATGCAGTAGATTCGTCTGCCTTTGAACTCGCCAACCAAATCTGGCTCGAATGGAGTGAGCATCAGCTGGACACATAGTGGCTATCAGTGGAGCCAAAGAGGGCCAGAGGAATGATCTCGACGAAGGGATGCTCTTAGACTTTTACGGATGCATGAATATTTTCAACTTACGAGTTGACTTGTCCAAGAGCCATAGTGATATCTACCGATATATTTTATCAACATCTCTACGGCCCCCTTGACCATTTGATATTTGGCCTTCCACACGCTTTCACCACATACCTCCTCATTGTTGCTTCCACGTTTCATCCATTCCGTATATCAGCCCGGTGTTGTCTTGAAGGCTTCATCGCCAAATTCCACTTTCACACGCCACGATGGCCCGACGAAATGAAAAAGAAGAAGCCCCACCACAGGGCAAAATCCTTGACTCGTTTCCCACTGCAATAGCACCTTATGCTGAGCTGATGCGCATTCATCGACTGTTGGGGTTCTACCTCAATACGTCCCCGTATCTTGTCGGTGTTGCCTTTAGCGCATCCATCTCATCCACAAAGATCCCAATCGCTGTTCTCTTGCACCGCGCCATCCTCCTATCCATCTGGTCTATTTTCCTTCGAAGTGCAGGGTGCGTTTGGGACGACCTCATCGATATGGACTTGGATAGCCAAATATCTAGGACCAAATCCCGACCCCTGCCGCGGGGTGCAGTGTCCCCGACAAATGCGTTCTTGCTCACCATCGCTCTCTTCGCCTGTGGAGGCAGTGTTTTGAGATTTCTTCCATGGGCCTGCACCGTGGACTGTCTCATAATCACATTCTTTTCACTGTTATACCCCTTTGGCAAGCGGTTTACCGACTATCCTCAGATTACCTTGATGAACATCGGGTGGGCGGTTCCGATGGCAATGCACAGCCTCGGGTTAGATCCTCTATCACAGATGGCGCCAACTGTGTGCATGTTCCTGTTCATTGGATCGGTCATTATTATGATTGATGTGATTTACTCGCGCCAAGATACGGAGGAGGACTTGAAGGTTGGCGTGAAAAACATGGCGGTCCGGTTCAGGGACTCTATTCAACTCCTATCATATTCTCTCCTTTACGCATCCACCGGATTCCTCGCGATGGCAGGTCTTCTGACTGGCCTTAGCCTACCCTTTTTCATCGTGTCTGTTGGTGGACATTTCTGTGGATTCTGGGTTCTCCTTAAAGCCACCCGGGTAGGGAAGTCGTCTGGAGTTGAATCCTACGCCAAGTCCGCTTTCTTCCTTGCTACTTTGTTTTGGTTGTTCGGATTTGTGATTGAATATTGCCTGCGTAACTAGATGACTTTTATGTTTCTTTACCTAAGTACAATATGCCCACCAGCGCTTGATCTACACCTTGAGACTTCCTGTGCTATTCATGATTGTTATCAACTTCGAGAAATGGGATGAGCAGAGCTTTCATATATATTTGTGAGAAAATAAAATTCCAACTGCACTTCTCGAGATTCCGAACCCAAAACCCCGATCCGGCTTCCCTCCTGCTACCGAGTTCAAAATTCGCAACAACTCTTGAGCTAGATCACGGACCAAGCGTTATCGACCGGAATGATCGCCCCGTTAATTCTCTTGCTTTGACTAGAGACCAGGAAGAGAAGACAGTTAGAAATATCCTCGGCCTCGATCCCCAGCCCTTCCTGTCTATCAGCGGCATGTGCCTGGTGGATGTGAGACATTGTCGCTAGTGCATCCTTGTCCCAAGCGGTTGGATCGGAGGCGTGTACTATGCCAGTCGGAACTCCTATTGGAAAGCATAAGCGACTAGCAGAAGATGTGATGTTAGTAATATGTGTTGGTCCACGTACCACCCGGACAAACGGCATTGCAGCGAATCCCCTCTTGCTTGTACCGCCAGGCAACATTCTTGGTGGCACCCATCAGCCCATGTTTGCCTAGAAGATAGGACTATCAGTATACAGTACATACTACCATCCGTAGTAGGGATATACTCACTGGCCGTGTACGCGACGCCGGACGCAGCACCACTCGTGGCTGCTTTGCTGCCGACGTTGACAATACTACCACTCTTCTGCTGTCGCATGATAGGAATGACCTCACGCATGAGCTTTACCGGTGCTGTCAAATTGATTGAAATGCATCGTTCCCACATATCGTCTGAGAGACTATCCACACTGGAATTTCGGTCCATGATACCGGCAATGTTGAGCAGACCATCGATTCGTCCACCGAACTCTTTAACACATGTCTCTACCACTTGCTTGGGTGTTGCCTCATGGGTAAGGTCACCTTGAATGAACTTGTAATTCGGGTGTTCATTGAGTGACACAGGCGCCGATGAGACGTCAACACCTAGAATTCTAGCCCCTTGGCTTAGAGCTGCTGTGGCTGTTGCCAGTCCAATTCCAGATGCGCTGCCCGTGATGATCAAGACCTGGAAAGCGATTAGTAAGGAATTACATTGTGGGAGCTGCTAGCTAGGTAGTAGAAGAGGCTTACAATGTCTTGAAGGAGTGACATGACTTTGGTGTAATGAGTAATGAAAGCAAAGGGGGAAATGATACAGTCCAAATTGACCGCGAAGTAAAGATTTGCAGCAGGTGTTGGAAAGAATATTCTCTACGTGAGGTCTCCGAATTTCCTCCCTCTAAGCCTGGAACTATTTCGACTATTTAGGCAATGCCTTACTCAGCTCGCCGTGTCGAATTTCGAATAAAATATATGAACATCCCGTCTCTCCTTGGTACTACGTATACGTGAGTGTCCGTATGGACGTGTGACTAAGAATATGACTATAAGAGGCAAGGGACCAGATACAACAATCCAAGGAAATCTGTGTTACATCTGATTATTCTGCTTAACTATCTTGCATGCTATAAAGCCATCCACATATTGCAATATATGCAGGGCAGTGGAGCTCTCCATGTCAGTCTCGAGATCGACAAGGAAAAAGCAATATGAATTGCGACAGGTCAAAGTGACGATGCTACTCAGCTCAGCCACATAGTATAAGCACTGCACGTTGATGCACGTCGATCTGTGGAGCTTCAAAAATACCTAAGTAGATACGTCATGTTTTGACCTTCGCCCTAGTAAAGATAGCGCGAGCCATAAGTACTAGTCTCAATACTTCCATCCACCCATTGTATATTTGGTTACGAGCATCGATCTCACCGCTGTTTTCGATCGGGGGTAAATGTTCTGTGGCACAATTGAAGTCGACTTGACCAATATACGGCATCTTTCAAGCAAATTCTGAGATCTAAGAAGATTATTGAGAAAAGAAGAGAAATTTGACCGAGAGAATGACGCAAGCTCAGGATTACATTGTTCCCCCAGGCTCTAGAGTCCTCGTTACCGGAGCAAATGGTTTCATTGCCTCACACATCGTCAAGGTTCTATTAGATCTTGATTATTTGGTTCGAGGCACGGTACGCACCCCAATGCCATGGCTGGCTGAGTATTTTGAGAAACAGTGTGGTTCAGGACGCTTCGAACTTATTGTGGTTTCCGACTTCCAGAAATCCAATGCCTTTGATGAGAGCGTGAAGGGTGTATCGGGGGTCATACATGTTGTATGTTTCTTTATACTAGTGGTTGTGACAAAAATATGAGTTGACCTTTGAGGTATCTAGGCTCAAGGCTTACCTTCTAGCAATGCTGCGGAAACCGTGGAAAGTGCAACAGCCTACACCGTGAATGGAGTCGTCAATCTTCTCGGATCGGCATCCACGGAGCCTACAATTAAGCGAGTTGTTCTCACTTCTTCTATCGTAGCAGCCGGCTATCCCACTGGGAAAGGGTTCAAGTTAGATGTTGGTAAGGTAACCCCCAGTATATGTCACACTGCATGTAGATGGCAGGAAGGTTAAACTCAGGCTAACAGAATCTGTATAGATTCATGGGATGGAAGCCTCGAACAAGCATCCAAAGATGGAACTACTGTGCCCATCTATCGAGCATGCAAGATCGAAGGAGAGAGACAAGCGTGGAGATGGGTTGAGAAGAACCAGCCACACTTTGAGCTGAACTCCGTTCTTCCATGGCTTACAGTGAGTCTTATCGAGAGAAACAAAAGATCTCACTTACATGTGATGTTAAGACTTGAACTAACCGCGAGTTCTGTCGCAGTTGGGTAAAATTCTTCATCCGAACATCGGTGGTTCTACCATGGGATATGTCTCTGGACTGCTCAATGGAGATACCACGCCGTTCAAATTCCTTCCGCTGCGTTAGTATCCCGAATCAGTTTGAGAGACCGAATATTGACTAACAAAATTTGCTAGCTTGGTTTGTGGATGTGGAAGACACTGCTCGCCTACACGCTATAGCTCTGTTCAGCCCCAGCGTGCGCTCCGAGCGACTCTTCGCCGCTGCGACGCCATTCATATGGGGGGATGTTGTTGAGATTCTCAAAAAAATCCAGCCCAATAATGCTCGTATCCCAGCCGCTCCTGTACGGGAGGAACCGACGCTAGGAGATGTCGTCCCGGCAGCAAGAGCCGAGAAACTATTGCGTGAGACTTTTGGACAGAGCCGCTGGACACCACTGGAAGTCAGCCTGGAGGGTGGTATTGCAAGGGAGTAACCCAGGAAGTATGGCTTCATTTTATGTGACTAGCTGCAAATAAGTTAAATGTATTGTTGAAGGTCCAAATTATTGAAGGTGAACATCAAAATAAATGAGCCAGTAGAGGAATATTCCCGAGTCGGCCTCGAGTCACGCTTAACTCCCAAGCTCGCTCAGTTCCTCCGTACAGCTATGACCGACCAATCGAGGACCGATGTGGTGATGATATTCAAAGTGATGTTGTGCGATATATTTTGACAATAACTTGACTTTCTAACTATCATTTATATTTTAATTGAAATTCAAAGCAGACGGTTAATGATAGGGCATCGAGTACTATCGCCTTGACTTCAAGGTGGGAAATTCTTTCGTTGAAATAAATGCATAGTAAGATGTCCCATCAGAGGACAAGCCCGTGGATGTAACCGTGAGGAATAGTACTAAAACTTGATGGATACAGAATACACAAGCGTATTGGAAGAGCGTCCGAAAGGTTCATTCTTATATTAATGTAATGATTATGAGGTAGGAAGTAAGATGAGGTAGGAAGTAAGATACAAACACCAACAATCCCGACTAATATCTAACATGATCACGCAAAAACTCGTAACCATCTTCAACAGCTTGAGCAGCCGCCTGGTCTTTCTCAAACCCAGGATAAATGTCAAACAGATGCACTGCCTTATCCACAACGCGGAGCTCGACCTCAACGCCCTTCGTAAGCAGCTCCCGCGATGTCCTCTGCGCCTGTTCCACTGGAATGAGATCATCAAGAGTCCCGTGGATTATGAAAGTGGGCGTCTTGTAACTCCCATTGCGAATTTGTGCCAGAGGGCTGACGGCTTGGATTTCCTCAAGAGTCGGAACGGGCAAGTCTTCTCCAGAGTCGTCTTTATGGTCCGACCAGAAGCGGCCTCCATGCAGCAACATAGGCAGGCTTTGTCCTTTCCAGTTCATGTGCAAGGCAATTCGACTGCGAGGATCCGCCGGTGACATCCAGCCCCCAAGGGCCTTTTGGTTGGCCGGAGGATTGTAGGCAGTGATTGGCGTGTCATGCATGCCTTCCCACAAGTTGTAGTTCATTTCTGGCGAGGCGGCATTCTTTCCATACGGGAAGTTGGGCTGGGACCAGAAAGAGTCTTCATAGTCAGTAGGCCCGTAGAATGCGAGGATAGCGTCGGGCGGGGCGATGCCCCTCTGCTCAGCAGTCCAAGCCAATGTCATAGCCAGATGAGCACCAGTAGACCAGCCAACTGCTACCACTTGGCTTCCATCCGGTTGTATGTCAGGGCGACCGAGAGACAATTTGGGCAGGATACCTCGAGCCCAGGAGAGGGCATCGCATGCATCATGCATTGGGCCTTCCGACAGAGAAACCTCTGGGCACAGTCGGTAATCCACACTGACCGGCAAGAATCCCGCATCGAGGAGCATCTTGACTTGCTTACTGCGGATGTCCCGGCGCGAAAGCATGATGTGTCCTCCGCCATGGATAAGTAGAGCTATTTGTCGAGTGTAAGAAGGAGGTTTGTCACGGTTCGAGGAAAGAGGACCGGGAAACAAGTTCGTCTACATACCAATTGGACGGGGTTTTCCAATAGGCTGAAGATCCCGGGGATAGTAAATGTCTGCGGAGAGCTCCACGCCACCATTCTTGCCATAAACGACCGTCTCCTCGTTTACGATGCGTAAGGGGCTCCCGGGGGTCGGAGGTAAAATGACGGCCGAGGTCGGCGACGCAGTGATCACCCTAAGAACATTGGATTCTTCCGAGTCATTGTGCGTCCAGTCAACCCATTGGAAACCTGACTTGGAAAGGGTTTGTTTCCATACGTGTTCGGTCGCAAGGGCGTGTTGCCGACCATCCTCGAAGAGCCACCAGCCCTCCAGCAGACCAAAGACAAGATCAAACCAGAACAAGTTGCGTGTGAGCTCGATTAGGCAAAGAATTCCGTCTGGTCGTAGAAGCTTGTTGATATTTGAACACGATTGAACAAGATTGCGGGTTGCGTGCACACAGTTGCTGGATAGGATGATGTCAAATTGACCGAGCATGTCTGGGGTAGGAGTCTGTTCAACATTGAGGACTTGATATTTCATGAAGTTGTAATGCTTGAACTTCTTGCGTGCCAGAGTCAGGAGCCCCGAGGACAGGTCCGTGAATGTGTATTGGAAGCGAAGACCAGGGACAGCAGTGAGCTGACTCAACAAAGCCTTGGTTGTGCCTCCAGTGCCACCCCCAATCTCAAGGATCTTGATTTCCCTCGTGGTATCCATGCGACCAAGCAGATTTACAAGGTATTGGGCAAGGTGGTTAGTTGCAGCCTTGAACATTGGAGCGTTCGTGTACACATCCTCCATCAGGTGACGGGCCTCTGCATCTTGGAAGAGGAGGGAGAGTGGGTCGGCTGCTCCGCTCAAGCAATCACTGAGTCGCGAGCCAGTTGTTCTGAGAAGATGGTGCTCAGATCTGTGCTGGGGATAGAGGCGAATGATTTCCTCGTGCAATACATCAGACGCAATCGTGGGTACAGGAATTGTTGTGCGCACGAAGCCACGATCGGTAGCCCGGATAAGATTCGAGAACTCCAGGATGGAATAAAGCTGGTTTCGAACCTTGCCATGCTGTTGAAGAACAGGCACTTGTGGAATAGCACAATCAGCCTCAAAACTGTCTAGGGAGACACCGAGGGACTTGAAAGCCTCTACCACATACGCTGTGACAAGGGCCATCTGCTTGGGATATACAAATTCACAAAATCCGTCCCACTGGGTCAATTGACTGTGCGCCGTGCTTCTCTGAATATCAGTGAAAAGGCCAGGCGCGATGTCGATGAGGCCGTTTATATCCGCGTCAGAAATTGGGGTTGGGATAACATGGGTATTGTTCTCCGAGTCAGCTGCAGCTGTGGTCTCGATTTGCAATGACGGGTGAACTCCATTTGTGGGAGGAGCTGCGGCATCGGGGAAAATTGTCTGCACCAGCTTTTGGATATCGGGAATTTCAATCAAGGAGGAGGCGTCAATGCTGACATTGAACCTCTTCTTTATTTCTACCAGAACCTCAGTTCGCATGAGTGAGTCAACACCAATTTCTTCGAGATTCGAGGATGGCAACAACTCCTCGGAGGCAATCCCCAGTAGATCACAGAGCATCTCTTGGACGACCACAAAGTGTCCAGCTTCTGGGGCAGGTTGGCGAGTAGACTGGACAACAGGTACTGCATTCTGAAGGCTGGGATTGATATCAACTTTGAAATTATCCTGAAAAGGCGTCTCTGGAGATGCCTTTTTGTCATCGGGTTGATTGTTCAATTTCTTGAGTACTCGTGCAAGACCAGCAATGGAAACGCTGGTGAATTCCGCAGAGAGAATGGTGACAGCAAGCGTACCCGTCTCCCGATCCAGGACAAATGTGTCACAGGTGATCTTGCTCTTAACAGATCTGTCCATGTTGGAGTATACACCCCAAGCATGCGAGGAATTGGGATCCCGTGTCATGAAGGCCTCTCCAATCAAGATTTCACCAACCCCAGTGCAGACGAAAACTTCATCTTCCTTTGTCTCCGAAAGGCAGTTGACGTGGATTCCAGCGACTTGGATGAAATTGTCGACGAGCATCGGATCACATGCGGCATCCTTTGTCTTGGACGAGAGTAGGTTCACGATTCCAGCAGCCTCATACTCGGTCGCGAACACTCGTTCAACGCCGCGATAACAATCAGCGTAATTGACAACTCTACGGAAAGCCTGGTAGACGGCAAATCCTTTGAGACCGCTCGACTCACGTGAATTGGTGATAGAGTCCACTCGGGACGAATCAATCAATCGGTTCATGGAGTGAAGGCGAACGAAGAGAGGTGTGTTCTGGCCGAAGGGGTGCAAGCTGATCTCACCCGTTGCATGCATGGTCACCGCGTTCTTGCTGGGCTCACGAGTGAAGAGAGAGAATGACCATGGAGAGTCACCAGGCCGGGTACGGGTAAGACTTAACAGAACATTTCCAGTTGGGTTGAGTACAAGGGGAGCCGAAATGGCAAGATTTTGAAGGTGAGGCATCGCGGGTGTTGTATCGTTTTCCGGGCGAATGAGTCCTGCCGCACGAACAATCATCTCAAAGTAGAGAGAGGCAGGGCAGAGGTTTTGATCAAGTACTGCATGGCCTTGTGTACATTCCTGGTAAAGAGGGTCTTTCGTGTTGATGGAAAATATACACTCGGTCGGCTGCTTGGTGAGTAGCTTGACAAACTCTTTCGGGCCACACGAAGAAGGCAAGGTTGGCTTGTCTTCTGGCAACGGCGTAAAGGCGTTTGGGTCGTATGCAATCCAGTGACGTGTTTGAGCGAACTGATAAGGCGGTAGGTTGATCCAGTTGTAACTTTTGGCTTGAGAGTCGTGGAACTGCCAGAATTGAACCTTCGCACCTCTGGACCACAGGTTGCAAGTAGCCTGTGAAAGATTTTTCTGGGCTTGTGGACCTCCCAGGTCGAGCGCCTGATAGACATGCTCTTTTGGAGAGGCTGCCACTGCGTCGATAACTCGTCGTACCAATGGGATGATGGGAGATGCGGATCCTGCCTCCAACCAGACAATAGGTTCCTGAATCCTTTGGGCCACCCGCTCAACGGCTTTCTGGAAGTCAACACGTCCGCGGCTGTGGGCCACGATCTTGCCTGGCGTGACAGAGGACCAGTCGCCATCCTGGGAACAAGCCTCAAGAGGGATAGGCAGTGGCTTGTATCGAAGCTCTTTGGCTACCTTGGTCAGAGGAGGAACAATGCTATCCACCAGGCGGGAATGGAAAGCATGTGTGTTCTTCAATCTCTTTGTGCGGAGGATGGACGGAGCTTCCGCCGACAGGTTCTGAACCAGCTGTAGAGATCGCTCATCTCCCGCCAATATAACATTGCGAGGCCCATTGATACAAGCCACATCCACTGCCACATCTGGCATATGCTGTGTCGTGCGATTCAACAAACTCTGTACCTCCGCCTCTGTCCCTTCCACTAAGAGCATAACTCCTCGCTCAGATCCCCACATGCTGTGGATCATCCTGGCTCGCTCTGAGACAAGATAGAGAGCATCTGAAAGGTTCAACCCTCCAGCGACACAGAGTCCCGTAAGTTGGCCAAAGCTATGGCCTATAATTCGGTCCACTTGCAGTCCAGAATCTATCCATGACATTGCTGATGCGTATTGGATTGCGAACAAAATGCAGTGAAGGCTGACGGTATCTTCGATTGGGCCAGGCTGGAAGATACTTGGGAAGAGGCTCGGAAGATCAAGAGTTTGGCAAACCTTTTCACATTCCATCTAAATCAGCGACGGATGTTAGCAAGCTATCAAGACAGAAGTCACAAACACGGGCAAGGAAGAACATTCCAAAGGCATACCAGGTGATATTGAAGCAGTTCACACTGATTAAACAGGTCTTCGGAAAGGGTTGCTTCATTTCCATTTTGTCCACCAAAGCATAAGATGACGGGCATAGGAGAAGCCGGTTGTTTCTTGACATCAGTGGTCTCACCTGACATCGACTCTAGCTTCGCAATAAGCTCGTTGGGTTGATTTGCGGAAATGCTGAATGTGGAAATGTAATCCATATCTCTGCTCTGCTTGATTGCCAAGTTGTAGGCGATGTCTTGACAATTGCTCAGTTGTGCATTCCGGACACTCGAAAGTAGAACTTTGCAGTATGACCTGAGTGATTCGACAGAGTTGGCTGCCAGGATAACGGGCACCTCACTAGGGGGGAGAGAGACTGGATTTAAAGGGCAAGATGTCGCTTTGTATTGTTTCACAACAAGAGCCGCATTACTTCCTGCAGCGCCGTAATTGGTCACCATTGCCACGGCATTTGAAGATGAAGTAGCGGCGGACGGCCAGTGGATTGACTTGGTTGGAATTGCGATTGTTGCATCGTCCAATGCAGGAATCTTTGGGTTCAGTTGAACAAAATTGGCTTGCTTCGGTATTTGGTGTTTTTGCATCATCAAGACAGTCTTCAGTAGGCCAGCTACCCCTGAAGCCGTTTCGGTGTGGCCGATGTTATCTTTGATAGATCCGACATGAAGCTTTTCGCTACGGGCAGGTCCTCCAAAGGCTTTGCGGATGCTGTCGAATTCAATTGGATCGCCTACCTGGGTGCCTTGTTTTTATTCGCGTCAGCGGATATATTTCAAATCGCTAGTGATGGATTCACAAACCTGTGCCATGTGCTTCAACATAAGTGACGTCTTCTGGTGGAATCCCAGATGCCACGAGGGCCTTCTGATAAAGGGATCTCTGGGAATTCGAGTCTGGGACAGTGATCGGAGAGCAGTTGGATCCCTGGTTGACCGCGGACCCGCCAATTACGGCAAGGATGGGGTCTCCGTTCCGAATTGCGTCTGCTAAGGGTCGTAACACCACCAGGCCCGCCCCCTCACCGCGACAATAACCATTCGCAGTCGCATCAAATGCCTTAGAAGCGCCGGTGGGGGAGAGGAAGGAGGCCGCCGCTAGGTTTTGGGTCACTCTCGGGCTTGTCATGACATTTACACCGCCTGCCACGGCAATAGAGCATTCATTGGTTTGTAAAGCCTGCAGCTTGTTAGAATTTGGTTACCGACTCAGTCATTTGTTTCTCGAGCTGGCCAACAACATCGTGTTTTTAGCAGTAGAATATGAGATCTTACCTTGCATGCAAGATGAATAGACACCGCAGCTGAAGAGCACGCGGTGTCAACCACTACCGATGGCCCAGTCCAACCAAAATAGTGACTAAGACGGCCAGTGCAGAACGCTTGGAGTGTCCCTGTAGCTGAAAATGCGTTCGCATGGGTTGATCCAACATTGTCAGTATAATCATCCGAGCCGACACCAACATAACAACCGATATCGCTCGGCACATTTGAGGCGCGAAGACCACAGTATCCAGCTGACTCCATAGCCTCATACCCGACCTGAAGAAGTAGTCGTTGCTGGGGGTCCATAGCATCCGCTTCTCGGGCCGAGATGCCAAAGAAGCGATGATCAAAAACATCGGGATTAGCCAGATAGTTCCCCCAAAATGGCCCCTTTGGCTCGCGAAGAAGCTTGTCCATCTCGAATCGCTCATTTGGAAGTGCGCTGACACCGCACCGCCCCAACTCGAGCATCTCCCACAGTTGCTCTGGAGAATCCACTTGGGCATATCGACATCCCATGCCGGTGATAGCAATCGGGGTTGCTGTCCCGGCGGTCGTGGCCACGTTAGTTGATGGTGCCGATCCAGCAGGGGAGGATGATTTGTGGATCCCATTTGGCAGCGGTTCGTGATGTCTGGTATCCGACAACCTGTGGTTCATGTTGTCGAGAACCCTTGTTCTGACTAGACGTGGAAGGAACTGGCCAGTCCCAATCGGAGTAAGAGCTAAGTCACCATCTGTCTCTCTCGCTTGCTTGACTGCGGCCGAAACAGTCGTAGCCCACTGGCATGGTTTGGTCAAGATTGATTCCAGGGCAATTTTGTGAACGTCACATCTTTTCCCAATCACACGGGCATCGACATTGGACCTTAGTGGAAGGACACAGGGACCAGTGTTTGCCAACCGGAACCTGTTGTCTGTCTCACAAATATTGGTAAGGTGTTGAACAGCTGTGACATGGCTCGAATGATGAAATCTTCCTTTCAGATCGATAATTTTCACCGACAACCCATGGGCTCCGAGCTCCTTAATCAACTCATCTACTCCATCCTCCGCGACTGTAACTGTGGCCGACGCTGTATCTGTAAAGCAGGAGATGTAGGCCTGTATCCCGTTGTTAGTACTCTCTCAAGAGCGCGAGCAGCCACAATGGGACAGGGATGATAATCTGAGGTAGAATAGCCAGTGGGTACACTTTGCTTGATATGTATGACGCACCGTTGAAGAGCTAGCCAACACCCGATTGAGTTGTTCATTCTCACTACCAGACTTCCATCTCACAGCAACAGATCGGGCATGACCATGCAAAACGCCATCCAGGTCAACTGCTGCTCCAATGCAAACGGCCAATCGGACCATGGTGGATGCGATATCCGAGAATTCCTCGGCATCGTTTGAGCATGCGATTGCGACCGCCGCTAAGAAGCCGACACAAAATCCCTGAGCATCCACGATTCTGCACTCGTTCTTGGAACTTTCTTTGAATTTCCACGCATCGATTATCTGTCGAATAACAGTGAGGGGCGTCAGGAGCACATTCGTGGGATTCTTGGGAGCGACTACCGCTCCCTCAACACATTCAGCGAGCACCGTAAGTTGCGCCGCTCCAGGGGTTGATGACAAAGACGCCCAGGCATCAGTAATGGTGGACCATAAAGATGGTAGTTCCCTCAAGACATCCTTGAGGAATTGCAACGCTGGATTTTCATCAACACTGCGGCTGATGTAAAATAGACTTTCGTCAATCTCGGAACTCTGGGGCCCGAAGACCAGGCAAACGGGCCGACCCGGGGTCGGTTCTGATAGTTCGACCATGGCAACTTAAGATATGTAGGGAATACTTTGAGGAATAAGACAGAAACAAAAGAAGTACAAAGTGAAGAGAATAGTCCCAAGATGGAACCTGATGTTGAACAGGTTTCGGTGTGAAGAGGGAACCTTCAATGGTGTCCTCGAGGTACATCAAGATTATAATGGAAATTCAAGGACTTAGAAAAACAAATAACGATACGACATGTGCACAATATCTCAGGTCCTAACGTATGTAACCACAGATGATAGATAGCCCGGTCTAGCAGTGTCTCTCCCTTGCTGTGTGAAAGTAAAGCTGAAAAGCCTGCGATTCTGCACGCCATATCCACCCAGGCGTGGGATCTTCAACGGATCAGCGCCTGATGGAGAGGACATAATTCTATGTGTCATTTTAACAGATGTCTAGGGCTCAATTCCTCGGAGGTGGCTGGCTGATGAAGAAACACTATGCAACGGAAACCCCGACGAGCCTCTGAGGCGTTAGACTCGCTATAATGTCACAGAAATACGTATTTTACAATTTTTTCTTTTTTTTTTTTTTTTTTT